>CM069601.1:27367731-27852731 GCA_035771175.1 Paratinospora sagittata | reverse complement strand
CAAAGGAAGTACGTACTAGATCTACTTAAAGAGACGGGAATGCCTGGGTGCAAACCGGCTAAAACACCCATGGATTCAAGCACTAAAATTGGAGCTATTAAGGACAATATTCCAGTGGACAAAGGAAGATATCAAAGACTTGTTGGGAAGCTGATTTTTCTCTCACACACCAGACCTGATATTGGGTTCTCGGTTAGTGTAGTCAGTCAATTCATGAATGACCTGACTGAAGAACATATGGAAGCTGTCTATCGGATACTAAGGTATCTTAAAATGACACCAGGTAAAGGCTTGTACTTCAAGAAAAACACAAGGAAAGATGTTGAAGTGTTTGTTGATGCTGACTGGGCCGGATCAATAACGGACCGAAGGTCAACATCTGGTTATTGTACGTATGTGTGGGGAAACTTAGTAACATGGCGAAGTAAGAAACAACTGGTAGTTTCTCGAAGTAGTGTAGAAGCAGAGTTCAGAGCTATGACACTCGAAATTTGAGGGAATATGGCTGGAAAGACTAATGAGGGAACTAGGAATCATCACTTCTGAATCAATGAAGGTATTTTGTGACAATCAGTCAGCTATTAACATTGCAAAGAATCCAGTACATCATGACAGGACCAAGCATGTGGAGATAGATCGCCACTTCATAAAGGAGAAGATAGAAAATGGGACAGTTAGTCTGCTATACACACCGACAAGTCAGCAAATAGCAGATATCCTCACTAAAGCTCTACCAAGGAAGAATTTTGAAGATTTGAGTATCAAGCTTGGCTTGATTAACATCTATGCCTAGCTTGAGGGGGAGTGTTGAAATACCCGATCCCTGATTTTCAGGGATACAGCTGCTAATTTTCAGGGATACAACTGCTGCTGATTTTCAGGGATACAGTTGCTGATTTTCAGTATTAGTTGTCTACATTAATTTAGGAATAAAGAGATTCAGGAAATTTCTGATATCTCTATTAGTTTGTTTCCTATTTTACTAGTTTCCTGATTTTTAGTAATTAGTATCTTGTTACCAAATATAGTGAAAGGAACGTTTCTTCCTTCCATTATATATTCAGACTGTACAGTGATCATGAAATATATGAGAATTATTTTCTTCTCTAAATTCAACATAGGCTTTGGCAAAGTTGACCCAGAATACCACCCCTTCCTTCCGAAGTGCCCTATACTCCTCCACAGCTTCAGTAGCAATAAGAATCGCATCCAAGATTTGCGTCTCCTAAACAAAGGCCGACTGAGTGGATTCAATTTTTTTGTGAAGCACCGATCTGAGGTTTCTGAGCCTCAAAGATAGAGTTTTAGCAATGATCTTATACAGACTCATGACCAAACTGATGGGTCAATAGTCCTTCAAACACCAAGACTCTGACTTTTCCGGTATCAAGCATATATATGTTTCATTGGTCTGGAATCTGGATATTGATAACCCCATTCCTATTAAACTCCTCGAAAACTCGCATGATATCTTCCTTAACTACCACCCAAGATTGTTGAAAGAAAGCCATCGAAAAGCCATCTGGACCCGATGCTTTACTACCTTCGAAGCTAAACACCGCCTCCCTCACCTCCGATTCCTCCAAAAGGGCGCTCCAGAAAAGTACAGTCCTCTAGGCTAATAGCCTCCCAGTCAAGACCATCGACCCCACACCCACAGTTCCCTTGAGAAGAATACATATTCTTGAAATAGCTAATAATCTCCTCCACAACTCCACTCTTTGTCGCGATCAGAGAACAATCCTCCCTTTCAACTTTGACTATGGTGCCTTTGTTTCGGCGGCTATTGAGAATACTATGAAAGAATCTGGAGTTTACATCCCCCTCTTTAAACCACCTGATCTTGGCCCTTTGAAGAGCCAACCTCTCATCTCTCAAGCACAGTTCAGTCAACTCTGCTTTGTAAATCTTCTTAAAGGAATCCGATTCAGCCGACCACCTACCTCTTCCTCCAACTTGTCCAGCCCAACAATGATGTCCTCAATCTCTTTCTTCTTCTTGGACCCATAGCCACAGACCTCTCTATCCCAAGATTTAACTAAATCCTTCATCTTCCTCAGTTTAACCATGAACACTCATGCCCCTCACAACCATATGCCTCAATTGACTGCCACCAAAGCTTGGAGTTGCGTGGAAAGTACCCATGTGAAAGTCACGCATTCTTGAACTTGAACGGTAGTGGAACCCCATTTCATTTCCCTTGTATCAAGCAATATAGGCCTGTGATTAGACGTTAGTCTAGCTAATGCCTCCAATTCATGATGTGGAAAGAACCTCTCCAACCTACTGAGAATAGGAATCTGTCAAGCCGACAACAAATTGGAACTTCTCTCATATTCGACCATGTGAACTTGGCATTACTTAACGGGGGATCCTTCAAACCCAATTCATTTATTAGCTGGTCGAATTCCTGCATACTCCTTGTTAGCCTTGAACTATTGAGCTTCTCATCCAAAGACCTGGTAGTGTTGAAGTTGCCCTCCACACACCAATTGTCCCCACACACCACAGATAAGCCTGCTAGTTCATCGCAAAACTCCTCCCGGTCGGTCGGGGACGAAAAAACAATGTACATCAGATAGCCACCACTGATCAGACACAAACCGTTTAACGAGGACGAAAACCATGAACATCCTAATCAAACAGGAGAGTACCTCCATTGATCTCGAATCCCAGGCTCTCAATATACCACCTGAAGACCCAACCGAAGGCAAAACGGACCACCCTTTGAATCTTGAACTCCATAATTGGCCAATGATTCTCCTTCCCATAACCTGCTTCTTCGTCTCCTGTAGAATGACGATGTCTGGGCTAGCTCTTTGAATAGTCCTCTTGATCAAGTTCCTTTTCTGACTTGAACCACACCCTCTAATATTCCATGACAGTATCTTCATCTGGCCCCTTTCTTCTCCAAGTTGCAAACTGCTTCTTTAGTCAAGAACCCTCTGTTCGGTGGACCCTTGAAATTTCTAATTCTTTCAAGCACCGGGTTTCTCTGTATCTTGCACACCTCTAAATCCATTCTCCTCATGTAATCAGCTAGTGCCTCTTGTGACCTTGATGCAATCGTCATGAACTCAGCCATATTCACTACCCTCTCATCCTTCTTCCTTTCACCCAGTTGCCCAACCTGAGAACATCCACCCATGTTCCTTCTCGGCCCTGTTTCACTTCCAAAGTCTTCATCTTTGATTGAGAATTCCCCATTGGAGCAATACTTTGGATGTGGGTATGATTTTTTGGCTGGTTCAGAATGGATTTGTGTTGAGGAAATATGCGAGGGAAAGAAAAGAGGCAAGGAGGAGAAGACCTGTGCATGTTAGGCAAAATAGAAACACTAACTAAATCTGGGTTATGGATTACCTCAGTCACATGATCCTCCGCATTAGCAAAGATGGTCCCATCCAACTCAATGTCCAAGTCTTTCTCGTGCTCAGAGGATGAAAAATAAGATCCCATGGTCTCATCAGATGCCTCTCACGCATTAGCCTCGTCGAACTCCCCCATGGCCCCCCCATAAACAAGCATCAACGTCACAGTCGTCTTCAGCTGCACATACCTTGTGCGAAGATGTGACTCTCTTATTTTGGCTGAGAGTCCGTTCCTTTTTCATTTGTTGTTTAGATGAACCTTTCCGACAATTTGTTTCACTAATAGTTGTAATGACGTAGTTTCCAATTAACGCACTTCTTCTAGCCACTCTACAATTCCTTTCTTCCAAGCTTTCACCTTCCTGAGAAAACGAGATCTGGCAGGGTAAAAATGCACTAGCATGCCGCTGCGAACTTCTTTGACCCCTCACCACGTTGCTATGAGACGAAGCTCCCAACTTCCCTTCCACAACACCATCAGCATCGTCCCTATTGCACTCTTGTGGAGGTTTAGAAACCGTTGAAGGAGACTTTGATTTGTAAGTATCAGAGACGTGAGTTGGGAGTACAAAATCCTCCTCCGCCAAAGAAACCATCTGATAGGAATCATGACTCTGGGCCTCGCCCTCATTCAGCCTGACATTAAACTTGCGCTGGGCTTTCATTTTAAATGGAATGGGCCTGCCATTTGCGTCCACATCATTAAATCCGCCCGCCACGCCATCATCCCGATACTTGGGCCTTTGAGAAGCTGTAGGCCCATGAGCATCCACCACTAAAACACGTGGCCCACTATCAAACATCTCTTTCTCATTATTTTCGCCCAGCACCTAGCCCAAAATCATATCTTCTTTCTTATCCATATTGACAGCTGGCGCACTACTGTCCACGCCACCTGACAACTGCAAGCCTTCCTTCCTCAATCAACACGTATCTTTGACATTAAATACCTTTGTCAGAGACGTTTGAGCACCATTACTGCTAGCACGTGTAGACGTTTCCCCTACACCTCTCCCATTACCTGGATCATCGTTGGAGGCTTCGCCAACAACTAATTTCCTCCAAGCTTTCTGAGCACCAGGAAGCAACCCACTAGCCGAAGCGCTATTCCTCATCTGAGGGGGCCCAAGGTGATTTTTCCCCCATGGCTTCCAGCCTATCTTTGTCACCGAGAGGGCTGACCTTCACTCGCCTAGAATTCTAAAAATGCGAACTTCGAATGAACCTTCTTCATTGGGAATCCATGGATACGAAGGGATAAAGCCATTCTCAACCCCTATGACCTTCAACTTTGCGTAATGTAAAAAAGAGAGGTTGGCTGTATCCTCATGCACCTCCAACAAACCCCCACAAACGTCACTAATCTTGTTGAAGACTTTCGCCCCCCAACATTCTTATGGAATACCATCTACACCTATCCATTCGTTGTGGCAACTTATCAATGGCTGATGCCATTGCCATGAATCCACTCACTCCACCACTTCTATGCGTGATGACCTCAATTTTTGCAGCAACGATGAGCTTTCCTCGGTGTTCCGACACCACATAATGGCATGATCGTCTGCCATTACCGAAAGAAATATTGATCAATTAATTACGTTCGATATTTCTGTTCGAGCTTCACTCCATCGCGTGGATGAGAAGCGTTTAATGACTACCACAACGAGAGTCCAAAACAAAGGCTGATCCTCCTCTGCTTGAGTAGCATTGACTCCCTTCTCACACAACCCTCTACTCGTGGTACCCCGGTGATCACCCTTCTAATTTAGTGCACTGTTACATGCCAACACCGTCCTAAGACTCCTTGAGCACCTCCTCGGGAACGACGATCATCTTCGCCCCACCGTGTTCGACCTTCATGATACGACTGAAGCAACCCCACTCATTTTTCAACTCTTCAACAATGACGACCCCATTGTTTTCTCTAATCGTCTGCTTCGTTGACCTCTTTTTCCTCACCCCCCCACCCCCCCAACTCCCATCACGATTGAACAGAGCCATGTCGTTGTGCTCCATTCAACCTTGAGAAGAAAAGTCTTCGAATGAGACTTCTCCTCAATCCACACCGACTTTCGATCGGTGCTACACCATAGTGTGAAAGCTTTCGTCCCGAGCCTAAACTCCACCTTCCGGTTCCCGTCTTGAGCCATCAGGAGGCCTTGAATATTGGCCCTTGAATTTATATGCCGACTTGTCTTATGTTTTAATATGTTTTTCTAGCTTTAATTTGTTGACATAAAATTGAAAAGTGTAAAATATAGTTAATCTTCTTTTACTAGTAATTTAACTTCTATATTATGGAAAATGTATATAGGGGTGGAAAAAAATTGGATACAGACTTATATGGGTCTGGACAATGCCTTATATTAAGAGACATGCTGTATGTTTGGTACTTGACCTGGTTAGAGAAATGAACAACCACTTTTCGTCCAAACCACATTTTGTAAAATCCGGGCTGCTCGGTTTTGTCCATTTTGTCCAATTTGTCCAATTTTTTCAACCCAAACTAAGAATCAATAATAAAATTTATATTATAAGAATACAAAATAAGAGTATCCAACATTCAATATATAATATCAAATACTCAATCTTCCGTCCAAAGATGGAAATAAATTTATATTCAAAGATTGGATGGATGAAAGAACAAGCAGAATTTTATTACTAAACGCCATCTTTAATTTTAATCTTCTTTGCCATAGTTTAATAGCATTGGATTCTTGCAAAATGGAACAAATACTCAAAAAAAAAAAAAAAAGACAATAATATATTGAAGAGAAGATGAAGGAAGGGTTGGTTTTGTCTAAGAAGAAAAAAAGAACAAAGAAAGAACCTAAAAAAAATAAAAAAAAATAGGAATTGTTGCAAATAAAATAAAATAAAAAAGGGAGCGTATGAGAATATAAAAGAAGAAGAAGAAGGTTTGGTTTGTCTTAAGAAGGGCTGATTAAAGAAAAAGCAAAAAAAAAGGATGGTGCTTGCTGGAAGTAGAAGAAAAAAACGATGGAAAAGAAAAGGGTTCAAATGAGCCACACAGTTGTAGTAGAAGATGACATACATTAGTAGAAAAAGAGGCAAACCGGTCACGCTGCACAATTGTGGAGGGGTGGAGTGTGCAAGGTTTAGGGCCTAGGGCTTAGGGGTTGAAGAAGAAGCAAACCGGTCAGTCGGTTACATTGCACAATCGTGGAGGGGTTGAGTGTGCAAGGTTTAGGGTTTAGGGTTTAGGGATTAGGGGTTTAGGATTAGAGACAAACATAAATTCTTGTTCGTCCCCATTCCATTTTTAGCATTTTTTGTCCGTGCTTGTATAGAATGGGGCAGAGCGAGAAATCAAACAAATGGGTCTGGACATTTTTGCCAACCCTATATGTATGTAATTATATGTATAGTGTTTGTTGTGTAAAATTAATTAATTATTTACTTGGAGAGCTATAAATAAATATTATTTACAATGCCTAGATACCACCTTTCCTAGATATGACTAATTGCCTAGGCATCACCTTGACGCGTTGACAACACTACTTCAGATGAATGGCTTATATTCTAGAAAAGGGATATAATATTATTGTTATTTAAAGTAATTTATTTTATTATGAGACTAGTTGCTAATTTTAGTAGGATTTTAGTTAATTTATTTAAGTAGGATTTTAGTTTCTAAATTGTAGTAGGATACAAATTAGGAGTTTAGATTTCTAATAAATAATAGGTCTGTTGTAATTGGAATTGATAGATTGATTGAATGAAAAATTATTGATTATTTGATTTCTTTTTTTTTTTCTTTCTTCTCCTCTTCTTCTCTCTTCTTTTTCCTCTTCTACTTCTACATCTCTTCGTATTTCTTTCTATTTTCCTCTTCTCCTCTGAGTGTTGTATCAATTATCCCTTCAAAGTCTACAATGGGCATGTTAGCAATTGTTATGCAGTGGATACATATATGTCTATATGGTAGAATAAAGATGACAATGATGAAAAGCAAGAAGATAGAAGACTTTTAAAAATAGGAAAAAGAAGAGAGTCAATGGTTGATTATTTGATTGACTTCAATGACTGTACACATAGTCTCATATATTTTTTCAACAATATCCTCAAATGAATAACTTGCAAATCTCATATTAACAATCAGTCTTTGATGCTATGAAGAATGATTCTACAAAGTTTCTGTTTTGGGCCTCAAGTTGATAACTAGCTGTTTTTGCAGAAAGGATTACAACCTATTAAACCAATTTTCTTTGGAGTTAAAAAATGGACATTGGCAAGATCTTTCAATACCCAAAAGATTAGGAGGACAAGCACTGAATATTTCTTGCAAAGTCGCATGTCAACTATGCTCACCATCTGATTTCCTCATAGTGTGCACGTCAAAAGGATTTCCTGAGGTTTGCCAAGTGACTAATGATTTGTCTAGGGAATTAAATTTTACAAATGAAATCCAATTATCAATTGGTGCCTAGATCATTTTAAATGAAAGAAGGAAATTCCTTGAGGGGGAGAGAGTTAAGTCTTGATAAAAGGAAAGCTAAAAAATTAAACCATACTGCAATCATTACCTAGGCAGCTAGACAACCCCTCTCCAAACAAAAAAAAAAGAGAAAAAAATAAACGATAGACGTTGATATCTATCAAAGCAGCAAGGCTAATATCTCAATCATGTAGGTCTTTTCCCAAGCCCCAGGTGATCTCTCTGATGAAAATCATAAAGTCTTGAATGATTTCTTTTTTTTTTTTTTTTTTTGGCCTAGAAATAGGAAAAATGAATCTTAATTTTGGCGATTCTCTAACACTAAATTGTCTTTCCAAAATGTTAATTTCCCTTTTCCACTTTTTATTTTTATCTCTTACAGAATTTCAAAAGGCACTTTCAAGATCCTCTTATTTGTGGAAAAAATGTCATGAGTCTCACCCATTCTTGTTTGGCGTTTTTTACGCGTTTCCAGGCAAGCTGGACACATTTTCTTGAAATCTCCAATGCCTTTCCACTAGCATGTTGTCATTGGTTATACATAGAACTTGTATCTTTTCTCCTTTGTTTTTTTAGGTGTTCGAACCTCCACATTTGCCAAATGTAGTTTATCTTTCCCATCTTCTGCTACTGGAATAATTGCTTCTTTTTATTTCTTTTTTTTTTCTTTATTGTCAGAAGTTTATACTTTACAAGATGCTTTGAGACATAAAATTAGTTGGACAGTAATTGTGCATTCAGTGAATTTCAATACTGCATCTTGGATATGGTGATCACAATGTAAAGACATGATACTTCGTGGTAGAACGAAACTGGATCCAACTCTTTTGTAAACTTGATGGACATTATGCTGAACAATTTCTTCATCATTGGGAAAATCGACTATTTACCATTTTCCGCTGTTGATAAATCTTCAAATTATAAAAGGTGCTCAATGGATTTGAAGTTGTACTAAATATGATTTCAGAATAGAAGAATGGACCTTAGTGGAATGGTAAAGATTGCTCCATTATGACTTGGCAGGATTGGTTTGAATCAGGAAATATCTCCAACAATGTAGAGGTAAGGCTGTGTATATTGGCTCTAGACCTTGCAATGATGGGTGCCTTGTGCACTGAGTACGACCATTTATAAATTTAGAATTACTTAACAGCATGAAGAAACAGATTCCTTGGGAAAAAGGAAAAATGGAGCACAAACAACGGAGTGGAAATGATCTACTGAAATAGGAAAAACTTCCTTCGACTTTGTACTTGCTAATTAGAAAAGGCAAAGGAGGCCAAGAAGACCAACACATATGTCAATACATTGCTAACTTGAAGAACATTTATAGCAAACACTAGTTCACCATCTAATAAGGAGCAATGTTAATCCGAATACAAGAAGCTATGGAAAAAAATATATGTATGTATATGAATAACTACAGCTGCTCTGAGGCATTTCAATATGTTGTCATACTGGACATGCTAAGATTCGAAATGAAAGCCACAATCACCTTTTTATCATGATTTATCAATATGAACATGATGAAATTGCCAATTTGTAGGGTGGTCAAATGAATCCTTTCCCGTCAGTCAAGTATAATTTACATCCTTTTTGGTCTTCTCAGTAGCACTACCCATCTGCCCGCAGTTGATGATTTATGACATTTAATTGGCTGTTGCTTAATGAATGACCTACTGCATCTTCTACACTTGCAAGAATGTTCAGTTCCCATTTTATCTTTATTTGGACATTCTATTCATCCATGTCAACATCCTTGTCTTTGCTATTTTGTTTTATGCAGTTTTAAGGATTATTACCTTAACGACTAGTTACTTATAAGACAGTTGATTGATCAATTCCGATATTTTTTGCAAGACTTGAGATGTATTGTGGTTCCTGGTATCTCTAGTCTTCATCTACTGGAAGCCCAACAGGACCTTGGTCTAAACTGGTTGAAACAATAAGCATGCTTGCTGTTGTGACAAAAAAAATTGTGAGGAAAGTTTTTTGAAAAAATAAAATCTTTTGCATAAAATGACTGATTTATTGTTCCAGGTGAGGCAATCCACATTACTTCCTGATCCCCACGCTCCAACGGTATCAGTACCATCATCAACTTCTGAAGATTTAGAATTAGCAATGGCGATTAATGCCTCCATTGAGTCTGCTATACAAGAGGGTGTACCAATTCTTCCTGAAGGCCACCTGACGTCAGAAGTAAGCAATACAAATGGTTGGGGGGAATCTGCAACTCACCATCAAGACAACAGCTGGAGCCACGAGGTAAGACCTGTGCCTCCCCCCCTAGCAAGTAGTAGTGACTGGCTGAATGAACCGTCTCAAGGTTCATACAATGGGTGGGGTACATCTGAAACTGTGCCAAGTAGCAATCAATCTCAGCCCAATATCATGACGTCTACATCAAATGGTTGGGAATATCCTAAGCCTAACCCTGACAAAAATACTTGTGGAAGTAGCAGTGGATGGTTAGACAAGCCAGCTGAAGCTGGGACGAGCAGCAATTTATCTCTGCATAGCGGCATTACTTCTGTTGAAGTGGTGAACAATATTCCCGAGCCAGCTTCTGTTCCATCGGCTCCACCAATCTCGGTTCATGTAGATGATGAGCCTGTTCGGTATCCCTCAATCGACACTAGCCCAGTCGATTTATCAATGCCCAGTTCGGAAACTAAGCCGGAAAAAACAACGCAAGTGAAAGAAGAAGGTGGTGATGATTCTTCCACTTGTGTTATATGTTTAGATGCTCCAGTAGAAGGAGCCTGCATTCCATGTGGTCATATGGCTGGATGCATGTCTTGTTTGAATGAGATCAAGACCAAGATATGGGGGTGCCCTGTTTGCCGCGCCAAGATAGACCAGGTTCTAAGGCTCTATACTGTTTGAATTGGGACACTTCATCTCAACTATAGAAGAAACACGTTTAAGGTTTGGCATTCTTGATGAACGACGAAATGAAAGGAAATAGGCCTTCCTAAAGAGGTAGTCTATTCATAGTAGTATATATGAACTGATACACTTCATGTCATAATATATGTGTTTTCTTATAGAACGCATGATATGCACTAATAGATATGTTGAAGTTGTTGGTTGCAGGTGGATTCAGGTATGTGGTGTGTACATAGAGGTCTCTGGGAGTGGATTTATTGACGTTATAATCACAGTATCTAATGTAGTATGTGCTATATATATAAATGTATTTTCTTGATCTTTGAAGCTCTTTCTGAATCAGATATGCCTTTCTCAGCCTATAATGATGTTTTTGATTGCCTTGATTGCTGTGTTAATGGTTTACTCAAATATAATTGCATTACTTGCTTTTTATTAGGTTTTTATTTATTCAATTATTTATCAAAATACCCTTGATGAAATAGTTTTTACCAAAGCGTTATAGAATTTCGGAACTTCAAAAATTAATTTTCAAGTTTTAGGCTATCTGGCTCGAAGAAATTCCTCTATGGTCATAATCAATGTAAGCCTTGTTTAGGAGAGCTTTTTTAAAGTGTTTCTAGAGTAAAAATATGTTTAGAGGTATTTGGCAACACCTGCGTTTGGCTAAATTGCAGTGAGAAAAAATAATTTTACGCTTTTAGAAAAAGTTGGAAGAGATTAACTTTTTTCAAAAGCCATATTTTAGAAGAGTTTTTGAAAAAAGTGTTTTTGAAAAAGTTTTCTCAAATTGGGCCATTATATTTATTTATTTATTTTGATAATTGATACAAGATCTGTCACGACGCCCCTGATGTAGGTTGACGTCATGACCGGCACAGCGTACTATACACTGTACAAATTCATATACAGTATATAATACACTGTCAGCCTTCACGTACTCTCACAAACCTTCTCAACATGTATAATAATTTTTTTTTTCTATTACCACAAATCAAATCCCATAACCATTTCATTCATTCACACATCAAATTATCATTTCCTCATTCAATAAATATATGCCCACACATCCCATCTAGATGATAATACATATATCTATAATGTGTGATAATTATACATATCAAATAACAAAAGCTCTTTCCTCCAAGCAGACATACATATACCAGACTCACTCACGGAGTTTTCCTTTTTCCTTTGAATTAATACCTGAAATGTTGGAGGAAATGGAGTGAGCAAACAACAGCTCAGTGAATATAGTTCTTGAGTTGGCAATTATATACATTTAGAGAAATATGACATTTCAAACACTTATGCAACACATGTATCATTCAACGAATATATTGTACATGTCAATATCATAAATTTCATGATTTTCAATAATACAATGCACAATTTCCCTCCTCCGCAAGGCAAGAGAGCGGGTCTAACCTTGTATGGGCGTACAAGGTAGACACAGCCTCTCATTACCCAATTTCAAAACACAATGCACAATCTCCCTCCTCCGCAAGGCAAGAGAGCGGGTCTAACCCTTGTATGGTCGTACAAGGTAGACACAACTTCTCATTACCCCAATTCAATAACACAATACACAATCTCCCTCCTCCGCAAGGCAAGAGAGCGGGTCTAACCCTTGTATGACCATTACAAGGTAGCCACTATGTAATACCCTGTATTTCACAAAAAAAAAAAAAAAAAAAAAATTACTATTTGAAATTTTTACTATTTGGGCAACGCCCGAACGTTCAGCCGCATGCCAGAACGTTCAGGCGCCTGCCAGAACGTTCAGGCGGCATGCCAGAACGTTCAGGCGCCTGCCAGAACGTTCAGGCGCCTGTCAGAACGTTCAGGCGCCATGCCAGAACGTTCAGGGGCCATGCCAGAACGTTCTGGCCTGAACGTTCGGGCGTTGCCCAAATAGTAAAAATTTCAAATAGTAATTTTTTTTTTTTTTTTTTTTGTGAAATACAGGGTATTACACACTACCTCTCATTACCCAATTAACAATCATTTCAAGGATCGCAACCCTTGTTAGGACAAACCTAACGAAATGACAATGAGGAATCGCAAAGCCTCATCATTACAAACTCCAATGCTAAAATCAGTTTGCATGATCCATAAAACTCAATGCAGTATATATAAATCTAACATGCATACCATCAACCATGTTATATACGTACAATGCCATACAAGAACCAAATCAAGAAAATTATACTCACAGTACAACACGTTCCACTTAAACCCAATCAGCGTCGCTTTCGAATCCAGTTCCAAGTTAAATCCAACTAATTTAACCTGTCACAATCACTCCATAATTCAATTTCATGTTTAATTTCTCAACTCACTTCAAATTACGAATAATTCACATCACTGATCAATGTCACTATTCACTATGCACTGTACACTGTGTAATATTCACTGTGCACTATTCGTTGTACACTATTCACTATGCACTATTCACTATTCATCCGAAAGATGTACATTGTATTAAAATTGTCAAACGGTCTCCAAAACGCATGAAATCGAATCTAACCATAGATTCGACGTCCCGACAGTCCAGGGAGCGTTTTTCTACCTTCCTAACGGATTTTTCCATTCACGTTGGGGTCAAAACCTCAATTTGTCAAAACGCCGTAAAACGGCTCCTATAGTAAAAATTAGTCCGCTAGAGCGGTTACCTCTAGCGTAGATAGTAATTTCACGAAGAAAGAGAGTAAAAATCGCTTACCGTGAGTCCGGATTTCACCCGAATCCCGCTTTCTCCCTTTTCTCTCTTCTCCTTCTTCTCTCGGTTTCTTTCTCTGGAAACTTCTCTCTGTTTTGTTTTTCATTCAACACGTTTTGTTTTATTTTTATTTTATTTTTATTTTTTTTATTAATGAACAGTAAAATTACTATTCACTACTATTCGTGATTCTATTTGATGAACAGTATCTTACTATGTAAGTAACCATACACAGGTTTAAGGAACCAACCATACACACGTATATTTGTCTTTTTCTTCATACACTCAATCATACACACGTATATTTGACTCATAAGTCTAAAATACGTGTATTATTACGCGTATATACGTACACAATACGTGGAGTATACATCTCGATATACGCATACGTCAATGTATGTATTTAATTAAAATTGCGGGGTGTTACAAGATCAGACTGAATCAGGACCCTAGTTGAGAAAGGCATTACGCTGGGAAATGGGTCCATTATATTTGAGAAGGCTTTTAGCCCAATTTTTGTTTTGGAATGATAAGTTCTTTGCTTCTTTTTTTATTTATTTTTTATTATTGGTTTTTCTGGGAAATGTCTTCATTTTCTTTGGGTGAGACTAATTTTTTCGATCTCAAACATGACAAAGACGTTTGGGTTGGCTCTCTTAACAGAGGTGAATAAATGAAGGCACGCATATGTTTGAATTCGAGACTTGAACCTCAATTTTACATATACTTAGTTTCTCAAGCTTTTCGTTTATTTAGAAAATACCCTTCAAAAATAGAAGGGATAGACAAGAAGGAAGAAGAGAGATACAAGAGGGAAAGAGAAAATTAGGTTCCATTTGGCCTGTCATTTGAATGTAGTTTTGTATCTAAACAAGTATGTAACTCCCACATCGCGCAAATATTTTAACATTATTATTAAAAATAATAGAAAATATATATTTTTTTGAAAAAAGAGTTATAATAGAAGACTATATTAATAAATAATTTATTAGTGAATAAAGTAAAATGTTAGCGAAATCTTTAATTTGAGCAATTATAAAGTAATTTTTATATCTGTAATAGACATTAATTATATAATATTAGTTGTTCCAATCCCGTGACATTCCCTGGATTTGTCCATTATTCTGAATTTAATTATTTTCAAAAATAAATAAAATAATACATCTACAACTATGCTAATTAAAATTTATATTTTATATATAAAGTTATGTATTTGGCAGTATTATTTATCCATAGATAGATTGGTAGATAATTAGTCAGTCATAATAGATGTCATTATAATTTTATAATATGTTTAAAAATACAATTCACGATCCTTGGACTAATAAAGTTTAGAACCATTTGATGCAACCATTTTTTTAAAGAATGCAACTAAATATTTAGTACGATGAAATGCATATATTTGATCAAAAATATTAAAAATATAATGTGAAATATAATGTAAAACTTATCTAAAAGTTTATTTAGTAAAAATATCATACAAAATTTATTTAACGAAAAAACAGGCATAAGCAACAAGACAATGTGAAAAAGAGATATGGAAAGTCCAAGTTAACATGAAAATACTAAATAAACAAAAAATCTCGAGAATCAATCATCAAAGTGTAAAGAAAGAAGAGGTTTTTAAGTCCTCAATCGACTTTTTAAGATTTTATTCAAGAAATAATTTGCTTTAGGATGATAAATCAATCAATCACTGCCTTAGCTTGATTGCCTCTCTCTACTCTTTGCATTGTCGAGGCTGTTAGTGTAATATTATATATTTAGGTTATTTTGCTATTAGAAAAAGGGTACTTTAGTAACTTTGCTAGTAGGCTATATTAGCATATTGATCTTTGAGCGGATTTTTACTTTTTGTAGCCCTAATTGAAACCCTAGCATACTAGCTAGTTTTCATTCTTTTTTATTTTTTTTTTATTTTTTATTATTATTATCAAGGTATCAGAGCAAATCACATCTTGAATTATTTACTTGTTAGTATTGTGGTATGTGTTTTGCAATTATGTTTTTTCATTTAGCATTTTTTTTAAGTGTTTTGATGTTAACAAACAAAATATTATTTGGTACTTATATTTGAACTAAGTATATTTCAACACCATAAGCAAAAAAAAAAAAGGAATACATGATCAAAAATGAACTTCAAGCTCAAATTAAGACCAAAGACTCTTCCAAGGATGAACATCATCTACAAGTCGTGAAGATTTAAGGAAGAGTGGGATTGAGAATGAGAGAGTGTTGCAAGTCTAGAATTAGGATGTACTTTCTTTTATTCTTTATTGCTCAATTTTTTTTTTTCCAAATCATGCATGCATATGATTTCACAAGTTTTCTTTTTACAAGAGTTTTCTCAAAATTATTGGTTGTGTTTGTTTATGAAAAGCAAAACATCTTTTTACTTGCTTTTATAAGTGTTTAAAATGTTTGTAAACTTAGTTTTTACGGTCCAAATGTTTTCCAAGTGAAATTCTCAAAAACAAAGTGTTTTTCAAAAAATCATGTCAGAGAAGCACGCTCCCTTTCTTAAGAGCAAACTCCTGTCTGACTGAGTGCATATGACCTCTCTGTTGTAAGCAGAAAAGCACGTTCCTTAGGAGAGAAGTGCGTTCTTGTGCTTGAGAAGCACACTTCTTGAGGTCTATAGAATCCCAATAGTCGAAAAATTTGAATTTATGAGCATACCAACTACTATATTTCTAAGTGTAAATGCTAGTAAATGTCAATTCACTTGCCGTAGCCATTTTACACTTTAAAGAGAGCAAATACAAAGATTTAAACACATTCTCTAGTTTTTTTAGGGTTTTTGGTTTTCTTTGAGTTATAAAAATGAGAGAATGAGCCTTATACTTAAAATATTTCTTTTCTTATTTTCAAAGTACCCAAAAACTGTGTTTGGTCGATGACAAGCTTTTTGAAGTGCATTTCAACTATTTTCAAGCTTTCATGCATGCTTTCAAAAGTTCTTACTTGAGCAATATTGAATCATAGAAAGGTAAAGGTTGTAAGTGATCTCTCTCTCTCTCTCTTAAGCTTCAATATTTTATATCTTGTATTTAATTTGTACGAGCTTCATTGTAAGTGTTCTTATAGAACTAATCTCATCATTGTAATTTTATAATTAGAGTTTTGGTGTGTTTCAAGATTATAACAACGAAATCAAGTGAATTTAATTCACTTAAGATTCCTAGGTTGAAATTAAAGGTAGTTTCACCTTTTATTTTAAAAAGGGTCAAGTGGTTCATCCTTAGCCTGTAATCAGTTCTTCCTTATCCCACAAAAAGAAGTTGTAGGTTCGCCCTTGGCCCGTAAAAGGATAGGTTTGTCTTGAATCTTGAAAAAAATATTGTAATGGTTTGGTTCACACCCTTGAAGTAAACCCAAGTATAGTCAAATCCTAGATAAGGTCTCTCTAGGCGTGAAGTAGGAAAAGATTTTCCAAACCACGTAAAAATCCTTGTGTGCATTGTATTTATTTTCAGCATTTTGCTTTATGCACTTTGAATTAATTTGAGTATATAACTTAATTAATTAAAGGATTTTCACTAAGGACTTTGAATTATTCAAAATCGGCCATTACACCCAATTCACCCCCCTCTTGGGTGTCTGGATGAACCAAATCTCACCAGAATGATCAAGTTCAAGTCAAACAAATCCCTCAATCACAACTAACTTGATTTGTGTTATCTATAGGAATTTATCTTATTTTAACAACTCGTGCTTATCTCTTTGTAACAACCCCATTATAGTCCATTATTATAATGCTCCATATGTACGAGTCAAACTTGTGCGTTGACTAATACGAATTGTCAGACATATTTGTATGCATATACGTCTGTACATGACCTTTAAATAAAAAAAATATAAGTATAGTAGGGCTATTGGTACCCTAGGAGACTAGTTGTATCATGAAATGCCCAACACTTGGTAAAAATTTCAGATTTGAGTGCAAGAAGAGCGCTCCTGAGGTGAGAAGCACGCTACTGACATAGGAGAAGCGCGCTCCTCACGGGATTTTCAGAAATCTATTTTTTGAGAAAGCGAGAAGCGCACTCCTCGGTGGGCCTGACATTTTTTTTATAATTAGTGTGGCAGTTTATGCATGTTATAGCCACTTGTCTCGACCATTTCAGCTCATTTTGCGTTGGCTAAAGTTAGGGAAACACAAAGCAAGCAAGAGAAAGAGAAGGATTGAGCTTGGAGAGCCAAATCCAAGGTGAGATTCATGGTTTTTGGATTCCCATTGGTAGATTGCAAGCTGGAAAAAGTGGGTTTCAATTGGATAATTGTTGATTCAATGAAGGAAATCATAGGTAAGTGGTTCCTTCTTGTTTTGTGGTTAATTTGATGGTTAAAATGTTAATTTTCCATTGTTGGGTAAGGGTTTTGGGAACTCATTTTCAGTGTTGTATTAATATGTTTTAATGTGTTTTATGATTGGAAAGTGGTATTGGATGATTTGTAATGTTATATTGAAGAGATTGGTAGATGAATTGATGAATTTTAAGATTTGGTGATGAACACAAGTGATGTACTTGTGCTGTAGCAATCAAGAATTAGAAAATTGGCCAAGTGTTTTGAGTGTGAAATTGGGCAATTTGGACTAGTGTGGTGTAACACCCCGTAGTTTTAATTAAATACATACGTTGACTTATGCGTATATTGAGATATATAATACGAGTATTTTATACGTAAGAGGCAAATATACGCGTGTATGAAAATATATGCTATATTTAAAGGGTATTAGTAAATAAATGGAATTATTAAATTAAGTGATGATTTTAATAAATAATTAAACGATTAAATGAGGAAGTTAATTTTTAGTAATAGGTTGTGAATTGAATGAGTAGTACGATGAAATGAAATGAAATCTAATTGGGGTGGTTGGTTAATTAGGTGGCTTTTGATGCATGGAATCATGTTAATTGGTGCTTAAAAATTAACGATGGAGTTGGTTAGCTAAATGGCTTTATGTCGCATGGAATCATAAAAAATCATGCTCATCTTATTCTCACTTTCTAACGTGTTTGATAAAAAACAAATTAAAAGAAAATAAAGGAACGAAATTCAAAAAAAGAGGACAAAAATAAGATGTACGAGCAGAAGAGAAAGAGAAAGGGCGTTTCGCGACTGATTCATAACACCGGTAAGTCATTTTCACTTTATTTCATTGTAAAATTGATCTTTAACTAGTATACAATATTTTTATCGGTATAATTTTTGCTATAAAAAGTATTTTACCGTGTTTTTAAAAATAGGGTTTGGATCCACTTTGAGTGAAAACACGTAGAAATGATATATTATCACTCTCATAGATGTGTAGATACTAGATATGTGGTTTGTTTGTGTCCATGCATAATATTGGTGCCGGTACAGCTGCCAAAAGCTAAATTTGACACTGGGGGCCTTTGAAATCATGTCAAACTCCGGTGAAATTCTGATTTGAAACCAAAAAATTATTGAGAACTGAGTTCCAGACATTTCGATACCAAAATTATGATTTTTGTGTATCGATTGATGTTTTTAATATATGCCTGAATGAATTCGATAAATACAACAAATTTGGACATTAGTGGAAATGAAGTTGAAAAACCTATTTTTATTGTCCATTGCCTTAAAACTAATCATGAGGGTTGTGTAAAATATTTGGTACGCCTCACATGATTTTTAGACCGGAATGAAATTATGAGAATTAATTGTATGAATTAGAGAGTTAGAATTAAATGACTAAGTGATAAAAAAATAAATTATAATAATTTGATAATCGATTATGAATTATCTGGGAATGAATATATGACAGGATTACATTGTTGATTTGATACGGATAATAGAGTGGTCGAAGAAAGTAGGTCTACGCGGTACCACTGTGAGTATTTCTTTCCTCTTGTTATTCTATATATGGCATTATAGATATAAAATGGTTTTGATTAAATAAACATATTATGATTATTGTTGTGCATGAGTTGAATTCATGCAAACTAACTGCATGAGGTCAATTCTTGGGTAAGCCTTATGAACTAGTCCTATGTGAGTAACTGGATTTTGTATTCACGTACTAAAGGATTGTCTTAGTTGGATTAATAACCGAGAATTGATGATTATATGAAAATGAGTAATGGGAGAACTGTGGCTACTCTTGTTGCGGCCAAATGAGAGGTTAGACCCATTTTATTACTTGGAAGGAGGGAGATTGATATAAATATTTTAATCCATTATTGCATCGCTTGTAATGGAAATTATGATGATCATGTATGTATTTCTTTTCATATTTCATGTTATTTATAAATGGAATTGCTCAGCATGCATGTTTTATTTATTAATGTATATATAGTGTCATTGTCAGAAATATTCACTGATATATATTATCACTAGATGAGTGGAGTGATGACATATATGATGGTTTGTGGTATGATGTGAGGAATTTGGTATTTATGTGAATGAATAAATGTGAATAATGTTTTGATTGTGATAATTAAGTTTGTGATAGCCAATATTTAAGGGGAGATTATGGCAAAATTTTTATGAAAATAAAGGTACAAGAAGGCTGACATAGTATTGTATACGTCGGTGTGACGTATATAGTATTATGTGCTGGTCGTGATGTCACTAGTACAGAGTGGGTCTCGACATGCACTATGCTCAGTATTGCTCTTAATCAGAATTGGAACATTCGTCAATTGGATGTGAACAATGCACTTCTTCATGGTACACTTTCTAAAGAAGTCTTTATGCAACAACCACCCAGCTTTACTGATTCTACCTTTCCATCTCATGTTTGTTGACTTCATAAAGCAATATATGGGCTCAAGCAAGCCCCTCGTGCCTGGTACAATGAACTTAAACTTTTTTTGCTCTCATATGGCTTTGTGAACTCTCGGGTTGATGATTCTCTATTCATTTACATCTCTGGTGATATCACTGTCTATTTCCTTGTTTATGTTGATAATCTTCTAGTTACAAGAAATAACAATGGCTTTATTAAGGACTTTCTTCATGCCTAATTTTCAGTAAAAGACTTGGGTGATCTTTATTATTTTCTTGGTGTTGAAGCTATCTTCACTCCTACTAGTTTATTTCTCTCTCAACATCAATATATTCGAGATTTATTCGTCAAAACCAATCTCTTTGGTGCAAAAGAAGTTGCCACCCCAATGTCTACCTCAACTCCGTTGACTTTGCATGATGGTTCACCCCCAACTGATGCAACACAGTATCGAAGTATTATTGGGGCTCTACATTATTTATCTCTTACTAGGCCCGACATCTCTTACTCTGTCAATAAGCTTGCACAATTCATGCATAAGCCAACATAACAACATTGGTCGGTGACCAAGCGCATTCTTCGATACTTAAGAATACACTCTATCATAGCCTTTTTTTGAAGCGCAACCAGTCTCTTTATGTCATTGCCTTCTCTAATGCTGATTGGGTTAGGAATCGCGATGACTATTCTTTCACGATGGCCTATTTTATCTATTTGAGTGGAAATGTTGTATCTTGGTGTTCTCGCAAACAAAAAATAGTTGCTCGCTCTTCAACTGAAGCCGAGTTTCGCGCTCTAGCTTCCACTGCCGCTGAAGTACTTTGGGTCCAATCTCTCCTTCATGAACTAGGCATTTCCCTTTCTAAGCCACCAAATATCCACTGTGATAATCTTGGAGCCACTCATCTATGTCAATCCGGTGTTTCACTCCCGAATGAAGCACATTGCTCTTGATATTCACTTTGTTCGTGACCAGGTTGCTAAAGGTTTACTCAGTGTTTTTTATATTTCTACCAAGGATCAATTGGCTGATGCACTTACCAAGCCCCTATCTCATCAGCAATTCACTAATCTCGTTCCAAGATTGGTATCTCCAATGGGAGTACCATCTTGCAAGGGTGTAATGGAACAAATTCTATCTTGCCATATCAATTGCAAATCACGTTATGATGATTTTCCTAAATATGGTAAATTATATCTTTTCAAAATTCTGTAAATCTTGTATCTTTATATTATAGGAAATTCCTTGTAAGAGAGAGCAATTCTCTTTGTAGTTGCCATCTGTAGCTATGATAAGTTGTGTATTTATATGGTTGCATTTTGTGAATAAAGTAATGCAATCAATTTAGCTCTTATTTCTCTGTTAGTATATACATATTATAAGGCCAATGGTTACAAATTACCAGTTGATCAAGCTTCCTGCAACTTAAGGAAGCTGTCGATGAAGCAAAGAGCTTCAACTCCTAGCCTCCATTGTACTTGAGGTTCCGGACATTGTGCGTTTTGTATCTTGTTCATGCTATTGCACACAAATCAAATGGGAATCCCCTAAATAGTGGATTGTCTTTCTAGTAAATGGTTGGGTAATTGCGTTATTGTCAATTTTGAATACAAGCCCTCAAAACTTTTTATCTTTAGCTTGTTTGGTCATTGCAAAGTTCTGTTGAACAACTAACATCTAAGATTCATTGTGCTGCTCATTGTACACCATTCTTTGATAGTTGCCAACAATTTGAATCGTACCGCTTGTTTGGATGGTGTAAATTACAAAGTAGGCATTCAAATTCAAGTGAGGAGCATTGATGACATTCTGCACAATATTATTCAAAAGTCACCTTGTTTTCATTACTCTTCATAAGGCTCAAGCTCGAATATGATCCTTCATTTCCATTTTTTTTTTCTGTTGTTCCCTTTATCAATGATATTCCACTTAATTTTTTTTTTCTTATTAAAAAAAAAACTCTATTTAAAAGAAATGTTATAGGGACTCTTAACCTAACTCATAACATAACTTGAATCACATGATGCTCATGTGATTTATTAAAAAAAAAAAAACACTACAAAAGGGACTCTTTTAAGAGACTCTTGTGATGAAAGTCACATTTGTTATATAGTGAAGCCAAAATAATTATTTTATTATTTTATGTACGAAAGTACAATTGTACCCTCATATGAAGTTTGTATATAAACCCAATTATAATTAGGGTTTATGTGAGATGAGATAGATTGAGAGGTAAGGAGAATTGTGATAGAGTGCTCATAGAGTGGCTTCCCATTGTAAACCTCCATTGATAGTGGATTGAGTGTTGGTGCACTCCGTGGACGTAGAAATTTTCTTCCCGAACCACATTAAATTTCTTGTCTCCGTTTTTTCTCTTTGTGTGTTTGCGATTTCTTGGGTTCATTCCCCAACAACTGGTATACGAGCTTTGGGCATTGACTAAAAACACAGTGACTGTTGTCCTTTCAGATTGTCGTGAACAATCGTTTTGATCGTAGCTGCGAGTTATTTGGATGCGACAGTTCGGTGTTGTCGCAGCAGTGGTGAATCATGAAGAAAAAAAATGTATTTTTTCTTCGTGTTGGTGACGGCGAAACTAAGAAGAAAACGTCGTGTCGTTGTGAAAGGATTGGAGAAGAAGAAGACGTTGTTAAGCAAAATCGGTGAGCATATTTGATATAAAAATTTGGATAATTTTTACCAAATCATCATATTTGACTGTGGGTGATATAATAGTAGATTTGTCTTTGCTAAAAGACAAAATCACCAAATTTCAATTCTTAGTCGTGGCCTTTTACATTGCTCAAAAGGTATTTGATTTAATTTTTATTAAATCAATTGTGAACAACTTAATTTGATAACCGTGGGTTATTTATTCATTGGATCTCTGTGTACGAGTTGTGGCTATCTTTTATTTGTTCGATGCTCGCGATTTGAGTGAGAGCAATGGGTTCAGATGATGAATCAATCAGAATGGAGAAATTCAATGGTTCAATGGTTCGAATTTCAGTTATTAGAAGATGCAGATGAAGGATTTTCTATATCAAAAGGATTTGTATTGGCCTTTGAAGGAGAAACCTGCCAACTACAAGGAAGATGAATGAGAGATACTAAATCGGAAGGCACTAGGTACGATTCAAAATCATGTATCGAAAAAGATTGCCTTCAACGTGAAGCATCAAAAGAAAACAATATCTCTCATGGCCGCCCTTTCCAACATGTACGAGCAACCTTCTGCAGCACATAAAGGTACTTCTGATCAAGAAACTGTTTACTTTGAAGATGGCAGAGAATGAAAATTTCAAGGAACACTTGAATTTATTTAATGAGACCACTAATTAGTTGGATTCAGTGAATATCCATTTTGATGGTGAGGTTATTGCATTAGGCATTCTTGGACAGTTGCTAGAGAGTTGGAAAAACAAAGTTCAGTTAATTAGCAGTTCCTTAGGGAAAAGTAAATTGAGATTTTCAGAAGTTACCGACTTGATTATGACTGAGGAGATTAGAAGGAATGGTGAAGATTCATCCAGTTCAGGGTCAACATTGAATATGGAGAGCAGAGGTAGAAGTAAGAATAGAGGAAATTGGCATGGTAGATCAAAATCAAAGAATGATAGGTCTAAGTCCACACATCGCCATGGTACTAAGAAAAATGTTGAATGCTGGAATTGTGGAAAGATAAGACATTTTCAATCTGAATGCAAGGCTCCAAAGAAAGATGGTGAGAAGCAGAAACTTTAGAAGATACCCTTATTTGTTCTATGGAGAACAAAATTGAATATTTGGTATTAGATTCGGGGGCATCATTCTATGCTACCTCCAGTAAAGATTTGTTTGAGAACTATGTCTTAGGTGATTTGGGATAGGTGTATCTTCGTGATGACCATGCATGTGAAGTTGTTGGCAAAGGCAATATGCGGATTCAGCTAAATGGGTCCGTGTAGAAGCTGGACAATGTGAGGCATGTGCCTACTTTGAAGAAAAAATTGATTTCTATTAGCCAGTTGGCGAGTGATGGTTATTCAACCACCTTTGCAGATAACACTTGGAAAGTGTCAAAGGGAGCAATGACTGTTGCCCGGGGTATGAAAACTGGATCTCTTTATATGACTACTAATGATTGTGGTTCTATTACTATTACAAAAAATAGAGAAGATCCAAACTTATGGCATTAGAGGCTTGGAAACATGAGTGCCAAGGGGCTACAGGTCATGCATTCACAGGGGAAGCTGCTAGGACTGAGATTAGTGGATATTGATTTGTGTGAAAGCCGCATATACGGGAAACAGAAAAGGGTCAATCTCTAGAAGGCAAACAAAAGTCAAAAGTCATACAGGCTTGAGCTTGTTCACACAGATGTTTGGGGTCCAGCTTCAGTTTCATCAATAGGTGGGAAACAGTATTTTGTGACTTTTATTGATGATCACTCCAGGAAGGTATGGGTTTACTTCTTGAGACAGAAATCTGATGTGTTTGAAACTTTCAAGATATGGAAAGCTAGGGTTAAAAATGAGACAGGATCGAAGATTATAGCTACAGTCTGATAATTTTGGAGAGTGTAAAGACACCAGATTTAAGAAGTTATGTTATGAGAGTGGGGTAAAAGTCGAGAGGACTGTGCCTGACACACCACAATAGAATGGTACAACAGAACGAATGAACAGAAAATTGATTGAGAGGGCCAGAAGCATGCGCATACACTATGGTTTGCCAAAACAATTTTGGGCAAAGACATTCAATGCAACAACTTATCTGATCAAACGAGGACCATCAATACCATTGGAGTTCAAAGTTCCAGAAGAAGTATGGAGTGGACATGAGGTAAAAAAGTATTTGGTTGTGTTTCTGATGTGCTTATTGGTGACCATGCCAACAATAAGCTTGATGTTAAATCACTTAAATGCACACTTGTTGGTTATGGTGGTGATAACTTTAGCTATAAGCTTTGGGATGAACATAATCAAAAGATGATCAGGAGTAGAGATGTAATACCCTAGGTTTGCACAAAAAAAAAAACAAAAATATTTTGTTCGGGCAACCTGCCCAAACGTTCAGGCGCCAAAATTCCTATATAAGGAACCCTCCTCCCTCCTCATTTCTCACACCAAATCACCTCTCATTGTGATTTTTCCTCCTCTTTCTCACTCATTTTGAGTTTTTGTCTTTTGAGACTCTCTTTCCGAGACTCTCTGTGCAGTGCAACACAGTTCTGCCCGGGGAAAAGCGCCAGTTCTGAAAGAAGTTTTTAACTGAAGGTTGGGAACGAAACATAGGTTTGCGTGTCTTATAACTTTTATTAAAGTTTATATTCATTTATCATTATATCTACTATTCATTTACACTGCATTATGACATATAATGTTCATACTGTCATACTTATGCCTGTATATTTGAAGTTCAAGTATTACACCGTTGTTATACCGGATTAGTGGTCAATCTGGCTCAACCAGGCTTAGTCTTGTCCTCGGTAACTTTAAATAGTAAACTGGAGACAGTGTGCTGCTCTAAACGATTGGTATTTAAGTAGACCTCGTGTCTCACCTCTCAACTGGAGAATGATCTGGTTGGTTTTATTTGAAAGCTATCAGCTTATACAAGTAATATTGAATGTCCTAACATTGCACGTAGTGATACCAACCTTGATAAGGATCACCAAACGTTGCCAAATTCTGTCTAAATATTAAGTAAAGACCGGACTAGTTCATGCATTGGCATCATACATAGTACCACCTAGGGACGTATGTGGTTTGTGATTCATAGAATGGTTAGAAGTGATGCTCGCTATTCATTATATTTCTCTAGAGAGGGACGTACAATGAGAACCTGGCTACTTCTAGGGAAGACATCTGTACGTGAATCCAGAGCGTCGTTCCTGAGGAGGGACGTACAATGAGAACCCGACTATTCCTGGGGAGGGACATCTGTACGTAAACTCAGGCGATGTACAGTCATCAAACCAATACGAGATGGTGTCATGCATACATACATATTGAATTAATTATGATGCTCTGATATGTATTTAAGATATTTGATTATGAAGTTTGCTTTATTAATTGTTATATTCACGAACTACTTTACCCACTGAACGTGTAGCTCACCCCGTTGTTATCCAATTGTTCACAGGAGATTAGAGTGAACTGGGTGCAGGTATTTGGGCCCATATTTTATACCCTTTGTATTATTCATTGGGGATTTTAGGAGAATGTTCCCTTAACTATTTCATGTACAAATATATTCTGAATTTAATAAAATCAGACTTGTACTTAATCGTGCTTCCGCGTACTCTGTTATTATCGTTATAATGCATTCGCGCCCCCTCCGCGAGTGTCCCGTCGGTTTAGGTGTGTCGGGGCAGGGTGTGACATTTAATGGTATCAGAAAGTAAGGTTCATGGCCCGCCCAAGTCTACCGAATTAGGGAAAGAAATTATTTATTAGATATATATATCTCTATAACTATATATATATATATATATATATATATATATATATATATATATGAATTATATATAGTTGAGATTTATACTAAATATATATATCTAGAAAACTAGATAGTTTTTATATATAGTTTAGATTCAAATATATATATAGTTATGATTTATGAAAATTATATATATATAGTTATGATTATATATATGTATATATATGAGATATATATATCATATTACTAAAAGAAAATTTGGATTAAATGATGGCATAAACATTAAGAGAAAAATAGAAAAATATTGTCCAACGGACAAAGCATAAATCTTAAAAATGTTAGGAATATATTTTGTGTCTTTCACAAATTTATTTTTCTTTCAACAAAAGAATGGCCTCAAATGAAGGAACGACTTCCTGTAGTAGGAAACCAATTCCCACTAGACTCAAGGAATTGTCCAAAAGGGAGGTTATGACTATGAGGAGTATCGACAATAGAGATTTCCACCTCCGTTCGATCTTTCACGAAAAACTTGCAACACTGGGGTGGTTGAACATAAAAAAAGTTGAGGGTCACGTCCCCTACAAGTTGATGAAATCCTTCTACGAAGCCATGAATTGCATAGGACTTCAAGAAGATGGGATCAGCCGTGTTTTGGAGACATCAGTCAGGGGAACAAAGATTTCTATCAACGTCGAAATTATTGCGCGACTTATGGAGATTCCAATTGAAGATAGAATCATTGATCCACACGAACTCTAGACAGTTGCAGAGATTGCAGAGTCCAACGAACAGTTGTTCAATTTCCTCGCCAGAGAGCCGTACACCCAATCAACGTACACTCACCTCCCAAACAATCTCCTTAAACCATCTCTTGCCAGCCCTGGAAAGATCGTATTCGGCAATATCTTGCCAGAAAAGGGGACTAGAGACACTATGTGAATGGCTCAACTTCTTGTGTTATACTGCATAGAGAAGAAAATTAAGGTCTCCCTACCTCACATCATCATCCAACGTATGTTGAGGGTGATTCAAAACTCTAATTTTATAACTTTATAATTTTATAATTTTAAATGAGAGTAGTTTCATTATTTTAATAAAAAAATATTTTATTATTTTTAGTAAAAATCAATTTTATTATTTTTAGTAAAAATCAATTTTATTATTTTTATTAAAACTTATTATCTAAAAAATAATTTATTATTCTTAATAAAAATAATTTTATTGTTAATTTTAGAAAAAATAATTAACAAATTTTAATAGAATTAATTTAATGATTTTTTTATTAGTTTTATGAAAGTAGTTTTATTATTTCAATAAAAATCATTTTATTACTTTTAGTAAGAATCAATTAAGTAAGCCAACAAAGATGTAAACACTACTGATTAACGATTTCAACAAGCCTATCGTTACTGGTAAAATTGTATATTGCTCAATAGATATTGGCATACCTAAACCATTTTTTGTCGCTCGCCTTCAATATTCTATGGATTGGATTGTTGGCCCAAGTGGTTTCCCACTTAGCAGTTTCCTAAGTGTTTTGATGCTAACAAACAATATAACAAAAGGTGCTAATGTTTTAATTTAGTATATTTCAGCACCAAAAGCAACAAAGAAGCTAATACAAGATTTAAGCTTGTTCAAGTCAAATCAAGCGGATAAAAAGAAGTTTAAACCAAAGCTTGGACCTGTCAAGATGAGAAGAGAAGAATAAGAGCTAAAGGTCATAAAGTTTTGATATAGGTTGTAAACCTCCTTATTCTATATTGCTCAATCATTCATACATGTATTAGATTTCTCTAAAAAATGATTTTAATTTATTCAAACATGTTTGGTCTATGTTTCAAACTTGTTTGAGTCATATTTGTATGAGTTCTCATCAAAATCACATTTTCCCAAAAGTTTTTAAAGCCAACTTGATCCTTCATTTGATTTTGTCAAAATTGTTTTCAAAAGGTTTCAATCATGTTTTAAATAAGTTTTGAATGATTTAAAAGTGTTTAATTTTATATCAAAGTGTTTTGATTCAATGTAATGGTTCTTGAATGTCAAAAGATTGATTTTTCCAAAATCAAAAACCTAAAGTGTGCTATGATTCTTGATAGCCCGCTATCCAGCCAATTGCCAAAGTTTTCAAAAGGCAATAACACGTTATTATTGATGATAGCACGCTATCAAGTCAATTGCCAAAATTTTGACTTTCTGGAAAACGGGCAATAGTGCACTATCATTGATGATAACCCGCTATCAAGCTATTACCAAAATTATATATTTCTGTATAAAGGGCAATAACGCGCTATCATGGATGATAGCACACTATCAATGAGTTCAAAAAATTATGAACTCTCAGTTTTCAGTATATTGAGCTTCAATAGCCAGCGTATAGGCCAATATCATGCATAACTGCATAACTAACAGGCTGATAGCGCTCTATATGGCATGATAGCGCGCTATCATTGCTGGAGATAGAAATCTGACTTTTCTAACGAGAAAAACGTGGACACTTTCACTTGCTCGATTTTTCTATTCCTTGCACAGTTTTGTCAGGCTATCCTAACTGAAATATTCTCCACTAACACTTGGATTATTCCTATTGTCTAGCATGCTCTTACACATCCTACATTAAACAATATTTTAAGTCAAATCAACCCATAGTCATTTTTTTATAAAAACACCAAACTTGCTCATTCTGAAATAGAGAGAGTATGTGCATTTAACTGAGATGTAACCACAGTTTTTGTAAGTTATTGTGAGCTTCTCAAAGTGTATTTTCAGATAGCAAAAAACTTGATTCCATTTGAACAAACAACAATCAAAGAGTGTTCTTCAAAATCAAACTCTTTCTGTCACGACGCCCCTGACGTAGGCTGACGTCATGACCGGCACAATGTATTATACACTGTACATACCCATATACAATATACAATACACTGTCAGCCTCAACAGACATTCACAATAATTCCCAAAATTTTCAAAATTTTTGACAGCACCTCCCCATAAAATGGACAATTCACAATTTTTCCTGATATACCACAAATCAAATCAAATATATATATATATTTATAGATAATCATCATTCCATTCATTCCATTTATTCCACAAATCAAATTCTCACCTGATAAATATATCTCATCATCTCATTTCATCACAAGCATAGTATAACCCAAAAATGTCAAATGAAAATCCATGTACAACCCATCTATTTGATACTATATATATATATATATATATATATATTCATTTGAAACTAAAGAAAATATAATTCATTTCTTTCGCATACACGTACATTAACAAAATAAGACTCTAACTCATGTATCTACTCTCGTGCTTTTCCTTTTAACTCTGTACTTGAAATATTGAAGGAAATGGAGTGAGCAACCAACAGCTCAGTGAATATATTTCTTGATATGACAATTATATACATTTAGGAAAATATGGCATTTCAAATCATTTCAAACGAGTATTAAATACATGCATCATTCAACGAATGAATTATATATGTCAATAACATAATTTTCATTAGTTTCCAAGAAAACAATGCATCCTTTTCCACGAAATCCACTATCTCCCTCCTTCAAGGCAAGAGAGCGGGTCTAACCTTTGTATGGCCGTTACAAGGTAACCACAACCTCTCATTACCCAATTCACAGTCATTTCAAGGATCTCCAATCCTTTTTAGGACAAACCTACTGACAATGAGGTTACGCATAACACTCATCCGGGTCTAATTCCTAACGAAATGACAACATATGTGATCTGCCTTCGCAAGTCGCGCATACTCCAAATGCCAAAATCATTTTGAATGATCAATAAAATATAATGCATGTACGTATATAACATGTTTACAATTAAACATTTCATATAAATAAAATGTCATACAAGAACCAAAATGAAGAAAATATACTCAAAGTACAGGACTTTTCAACTTAAATACCATCACCGTCGCTTTCGAGTCCAGCTCCAATTTAAATCCATAAATTCAACTAACTTAACCTGTCACAATCACTCCATAATTCAATTTCATTTCTTCATATCTATTTACATATTTAATTTCTCAACTCACTTCAAATCACCCATAATAAAGATTAACCTTAAAAATATTATACACATTCTGTGAATTTAGATTCCAACTCCATTTAGGACTCATAAGCAGTTGAAGAAACTACTATCTCGTTTCTGTGGTCAATCTAGATATTTCCACAAGAAATAACGGTGAAAATAGAGTTCCAATTCATATTTTCACTAATTCTCAGTTTATTTTTCTGCTGGAACATATATCAATTTTATTAAAAATCTAGAACATTCCTAAAATTATTCTGTCTACATCGACACGTGTAAAATCAGTCATTCTATCATTCTACTACCTTCAACATGTATTTTATTGAGATTTTACATGCTCGCGGAGGCATCTAAAGTGAATTTTACTCACAAAAATCATATATTTAGCTACTAAAAATATCAAATCATATCCAAAAATCACAATCTTAGCATCGAAACATCCGGAATTCAATTCTATGCGATTCTATGATCTCAAACCGGAGTTTCATTGGATTCTAATTCCATTTTATATCACTGGATATGATTATAGTACTATTCACGTCACTGTTCACGTTGTCACTATTCATTAGAAACTTGTAAATTTTTATTAAAATTATGAAACGGTCTCCAAAAATCATGAACTTAGCATCGATGGACTCGCAACAGTGCATTCTACCATTCTATAGCCTTCAACTGGAGTTTCATTGGGTTTTAAATGAGTCAAAAGGTTTTCAGTCTAAACTCTAACTTTCAACAGCTATAAAAATTTCAAATGAACACATAAATTCAATGTGACGCCCCAAAAATTATTTCATCTAGCCCATAACCCAATTGCATTTTGCCCAAACTCTATGTGTTGCCTTGATATGTTTGGTGTTTGTTTGATGGTTGTTTAATGTTTGTATAGTTGATGCTTGATAATGTATATAAATATGTGTATCATAAATTGTATATGAGTCATGTTAAATTAAAGTATAATGCATATGTTATTATTTATGCATGGACCCATTAAACCATGAATTGATATGGGTTAGGATTGATTGAATAAAAGGATAAATGAGAATGAAAATTTGGTGTATTAAATGGATTGGACATTTAAAATACATGGAAGCATGAGATTGGTTAAAGTACATGTGGTTGGTATTGGTAGTATTAGACCAACACATGTGAAGGTTGGTGCATGAAAGTGGACAAGTGTCCCATGCCCACTTCTCTAATCCAAGAATGTGCTAGAAAGTGAGGTGAGTGGAGGAGGGAATCCAAGAATGTGCTAAAAAGTGAGGTGAGTGGAGGAGAGAATCAAGGAAGTGTTAGAAAGTGAGGTGAGTGGAGAGAAAGGAAAAAAATAAAAGAAAAGAAGAGAAAGGAAAGAAGAAGAGAAAGAAATGAGGAGTTGCTTGAGGAAAATCTCTGCAACATTTTTATCAAAGTGATGGATCTTCGGGCTATATGGTCAGATTGAGCTCAAGTTTTGTCAGCAAGTTCGTAGCTTATGGATCTGCATTCTGAACGGTGAAGATCTTGATTAGAGGTTTCGTCTAAGAGATCTAACCTCTAAAACAAAGCTGGTCGGAAAGTCTAGATTTCTCGCGCCGTTTCGCTCAAACTTATAGATCTCCTCAATCTGCTGTTGGATGGATATCAAATTTGGGTATGTAGTTTAAAACGGATATTTCTACATTATGAACGGTGGAGATCTTTATTAGAGGTTTCTTCTAAGAGATCTAACCTCTCAAACAAACGAAAATTCTGGATTTCTCGGGCTGTTTCGTTCAAACTTCTATATCTCCTCAATCTACCGTTGGATGGATATCAAATTTGGGTATGTAGTTTACAATTGATATTTCGGTATTATGAACAGTGTAGATGTTTATTCGTTAAGTATGTTGTGTGATAGAGTCATCTGAGTTTGAGTATTTGCAGCAGGAAAGGAGAAATTGTCTGATTAGAGACTTGTTCATCAAAGATTCTTATCTTTTCGATCGACCGTTGGATTGGGCTGATATTTGGACATAAGGTTTGTTTCTTCACATAATTCAATTTGTACGGTTGATTTTGTGATTACATATTTCTGTTGGTAGATTGATACATCTGAACAGAATATTAAATGAAGAATTGGTAGGGTTGCTTGTATTATACCTAAATTTAGAATATGAACTTAGACCTTTCCTAATAGCTTGCATGTCAACTATGTTGACCTAGTTGCCATTGTTGATGAACCCATGATGCAAAATCAGTGATATACATGGCTGAACATGGTGACCTAGTGTAAATCGGCAATATGGCCTAAGTATGGAAAATTTCATATTTTAGGGCTTTTGATGCTTTTGGCCTAGAATCATTGAATTGATGCAACTTATGTTTAATTAAGCATGATTAGGGTTGATTATGCTGCTGATTTGGTGGTTGTGACCATATCATGGGTTAGGCTTACTTGTGATCAAGTGACCCAATTTGGGCATGTTTATGCCTAAAGAATTGAAAAATCAGTATTTTTGATTAATAGAATGGTTTATGTATGAGAACTATGCATTAGAGGCCTAAGTCATGTGATTTGAGTTGAATGATGGGATTAGATGGGATTTAGGCCTATTGTTTATATGTGGGCTGATTTAGGATTGATGAATGTTTCAGGATCTTGATTGGGTTGATTCGGTTTGGTGATCGTGTGTGGTTAAATACTCTCGCGAGGCTTGGTTGTGAGTAGACTTCATTTATGATTATATCTTTTATGTCATCATATCACTTATATATTGTAGGTTGAAAGCATGAATGTGTTCTAATGTTTTGAATGATGCATTGAATTGAGAAAACCTTATGACTTTGGTTGGGCCCATCTATCTGGCTAATAGGGGGACTTAACCTTGTCATAGGAGGGTTTTAAAAAGGAAATGATTGGGGTCAACGGTACGGTGAAATAGACGTGCACTAGTAACCCCAAATAAACATGATTGGGGTCAATGGTACGGTGAAATAGACGTGCACTAGTAACCCAATGCATGTGGAATGTGGATCCAAATTGAAAAGCTTTTACTTGCATCGAACTTATTATAAATGCTTGATATCTATATGTTATGAGCTTTTAATCATGCTACACATTGACATGCATACATGATATTTATTGATGAGTATTGATAGCATATTTGAATTCTATTCACTGGGCACCGTTGGCTCACCCTCATTTTCCTCTTTCAGGTCCTTCTGTCCCGAATAAGGGCAAAGGAGTAGTTATATCTTGAGGGCCTTGCCTGCGAGAGAATCCAAGACCTCGATATGAGTTGAGAGGCATTTTGATTGAACTGTGTTTTAAATTATGAAGTATTATATTTTGGATTATGTAATTATAATACTTACCACATTGTAGTATGGGTGAGTTGGGACTTGTTAGATAGACCATGTGGGCATATGATGGTTTTTATTTGTACCCACAATTTTGGACTTTATGTGTATGTCAATTTTAATGGACTGTAGGGATTATGATTTTATTTATGGTTCATTTTTATGGATTATCTCTTGTCTTGGATGATTAATACGGTGGGTAGTTTTGTTTAGTACCTTTTGATATTATGTCGTTGTTTGAGATAAGGCTCGTAGGGTCTCAACTACCTCACGGGAGTTGAGGAGTGGTCGGAGATGCCTACGTCGGGCGTCCTGCCCCGGCATTCCGCATGCCATTCCCTGCGGGGGTTGGTGGTCCGGGGCGCGGGGTCGCCACATTTAATCTAACCATATATTTAAGGTTCCTACAGCCTAGGAAGTGTTTTCCAACATTCCTAGCGGATTTTCATTCACGTTGGGTCAAAATCCCAATTTTTGAAAACGCCGTAAAACGACTCCCACAGCAAAAATTACTCCGAAAGAAAGGTTACATCTAGCTTCGATATTAAGATCACGAAGAAATAGAGTAAAAATCACTTACCGTGAGTCCCGATTTCGCGCGAATTCCGAGTTCTCCCTCCGTTTCCTCTTCTTTTTTCCTTCCCTCACCTCCGTTCTTATTTCTTCCCTTTCTGCAACTTCTTTTCCTTCTTTAAAATGTTTTTTTTTAATGTAAACGTTTTGAGAAATTGAGATGAGAAATGAGAGAGTTGATATTTTATATTAAAAATGATCCAATACTCCTCATTTAACTTAATAAAGCAACTTTCCTATTTTAATATTTAACTTTCATTCATTAAATCATACTCCAATCCACATATTTAATTAACCAACCCCATAAATTAATCAATTTAATTCCACTTCATTTTTTTTTATTGTAAGCACCCATATAAGATGATCTCATATGTATCATCTTCATTTACTAATTTTACTTATTTACTAATCATACACACGTATATTTGGCTCCTACGTATAAAATACGTGTATTATACATCTCGATATAAACGTAATTTAACGTATGTATTTAATTAAAATTACGGGGTGGTACATTTCTCATATTTTCAAAACCAATGAGTCAAATGTTTTGAACCAAAGCTTGGATTCTGTGTCTTGATTTTGTGCATCATCAAAAGCATTTCATTGAGCAAATACAGCTGCAAGGAAGGTAAACATGATTGTAAGATCTCTCTCTCATTGAGCTTAAGATTTCATATCTGGTATATTAAGAACTTGTATTTGTAAGCTTCATATGTAACTCTTTTAATTGCTTAGAACAAACTTTGTAATCTCTGTATTTGGTCTTGTTGGATTGTTTTAAACCGGTTCTTCCTAAGCCAGTGAAAAAGAATCAGCTTTTCCTTTGCCCCTGAAAAAAGAACAAGTGGTTCTTCCTTAACCCACGAAAAGGATTTGTAGGTTCTTCCTTAGCCCGTGAAAAGGATAGGTTTGTCTTGAACATTGAAAAGAACATTGTAACGGTTTGGTTCATACTCTTGAAATGAATCTGGTATAGTGGAATCCTAGAGATGGTTTCTCTAGGTGTGGAGGTAGGAAAAGGATTTTATTGTGCCTTCTTTATTTCCGCACTTTACATGCATGGACATTGATTTTTAGAGCATTTACTTGTATCATTTTAAAGATTCTACTAAAGAACTTAAAAAATTTCAAAATTGGCCATTACATCTAATTCACCCCCCTCTTTGGTATCTATCATGGACCTGTATTTCATCTGCTATCAGGAGACATAATAACTCTATACATTAATTAGTGGCTAAAGATGATGTACCCCAACATCGCTTTGTGGACGAATCGAAGAGTTGGAGTTTGAAAACATCATGACAAAAGAGTTGTCAGACAAATTACCTCCAATTAGGACATCTAACAAAAAATTAATCTAATCTCTAGTTTCATGCTACCTAATTGGCAACAACACATCAGATGCGCCTTGCGAAGCATATATATAAACTTATTATTTTTAATAAAAATTTTTATTAATCTTAAAGAAATAATTTAGTGTTCTTGATAAAAAAAAAGTATTGCTTTTGTATTCTAGAAAAATATTTTAATAAATTGATTGAGATGTATAGAGTTTTAATAAATATATAGTAGCATCAGTATATAATAGAATTAAATAAAATAATATGTGGGAATACTAAATTAAAATAAAATGTCATACACGTCCAAAAACTGGCGCCACAAGTCTTGTCTCGTGCGCTTCAACTCCAAAATTGGCGCTCATGTGAGTTCTTCTTTCTCCTTTTGCCCAACAAACTTCAAAACCCTTTTGTATTTTTCATATTCTACAAACCTCTTCCTCACCAAAAACCTTTTTCCCTTTTCCTCCTTTTCTAGGCGCGCTTGTTTTTAGCGTTGGAGAAGAAAGGCAGCGCATAGGTTTTCTTTCTCCATTCTTCGGTTCAAGAAAAAAGAGATGGTGAAGAAAGGGTTTGAAAGTTAAAAATAAAACATAATCACTTAGAGAAGCCATTCTCCATTCTCCATTTCCATTTTATCTGTTTTGAAGAAAAAAGAGATGGTGAAGAAAGGGGATAATGGGAGATGAAGGGGCTTTCAAGTATAGTAAATGAGGGGTTGCAAGACGAAGGTTCAGTGTATAGAGACACGCGTAATAGCTAGGACATGGAGGAAATAGCTAGGGCGCAAAATAACTAGGGAGACGAAGGGCGTTCGTTGTGGGGGTGAAGAAGGGCGTTCGCTGCTAGGAGAAAAAGGGTGTTCATTGCAAAGGGCATTCGTAGTGAGGAAGATGAGGGGCATTTGCTGCGAGGAGAAAAAGAGTGTGAAGAAGGAAAAGGGCGTTCGTTGTGTGGGGTGAAGAAGGGTGTTCGCTACGAGGTGACCGATTCATTAGATTTTATCCTTCTTACTAGTTTTCTTTTTCTTTTTTTTCTTTGTTTGGTTTGGATCTTTCTTCAGAAATGTTCTCAAAAACTTGTAGCCAAAGTGTTCAGATTCACTTTTGGTGGTGTGCCCTGAAGGAACCGCAGGGAGTCATTCTTGTTGCGGTTCAACATGTTTCACTGGACTTGATTGGCAGGGGTAAAGTTCTGAGGCCCTTACTTTTATGTGCTGCTGTTGCTAATTCTTTAATCTACTCTTGGAAAGTTTTTTCTTGAATATCATTACTTATGTAATTCTTTAAAATGTAATTTTGGAACAGCTCTTTCTTGCCCAACATTTCTTTTAGTTTCTTTCATTTTCTTTCTTCTTTTTTTCAATAGATGAAACGACATTTTAGACAGAGGTATAATGTCCAATGCTCATTTCTTGTCCAATCTTACGAAGTGTTCTCTCAATTAGGAATAGTTTACAAAATTAAAAACATAAATGATTGGAATAATTACCATGTGTTTATTTGAGTTTAGCCATGATATATTTTTGCACCCCTTGTTGTGTTTCCTTGCACGTTTCAGATAAGATTATTTTATATTTCATGTTTTTGGCATCGCTATTTGCTGAATTCTCTTTTATATTACCATTCTAAATCTATATTATCTTGTATTTTTTTTCAAGTTTCATTTGGTTGCACATCTTTTGTTCTTATTTGAGTTTTTACACTTGTCAAATTGAAATAATTAACTATACTAGCTTCTCGTACTTTAGAGTTGATTTTGTGCCTTAGTTGATAAGATGCAAAAATAGTTTCTCTAAAATTTTTTAACCTTTTCTTAGGTTTATTGCCAAGTTGAAGCTATAATGAATTAATTTATAGTTGACTACGTGTCTTGGTCAATACCATGTTAAAATAGCTTTTGCAACTTTGCAAAGAAGTTTGTGAACATGTTTACTTATTTTCATAACTATGTTATCAAATTCTCTACGTAAGGTTGCAACTTTAAGGAGACAACTTTATCATTTCCCTGACATTCAATTTTCAAGATATCCCAAGCAACTTTAGGTACAATGATAAACATATTTGATTACCTATTGTTTTATATACCTGCGTGCACTAGCGCATCTTTTTGGCATTTTCTTCGTTTGCTTTTTCATGATTTTGTCCAATTTGAAGTACTCCCTTCTTGAAGTGATATATTCAACATATCCACTTTCAACTACCTCCCAAAGATCTTGAAAATGAAAATAGTCTTCATTTGGCCGCTACAATAGTCATTATGTAGTACTCCTTCATGAATCTAATTAATGATGGAACCTGATCACTATGAGAGTAAGTAAACATAGTTGGAACAAAAGAAAATCATTGTAAACACTATGTTAATTTTCTTGAAGTTTTTTTTTTGCAAGTAACACTATGCTTATTTAAATGTGTGAAATTTACTAATTTATCTTTTAAACTTTGTTTAATAGGGTCAAGGTAAAAGTGTTGATAATATTATGGATATTACAAGATCTCCACCTCTCGTAAAACTATGCTTATAAATGTTTTATTGACTAACTTACCTTGTATTTCTTATTGATTGTTAAATGGATGTAGTCACATCAAGGAAGCAGTACTGAAAAAGCAAGTCTTCCAAGCGAAAATGATAAATGCTTCTTGTTGCATTGGTACCTAGAGGTTGACGTAAATGAAGTAGTTGTACCAGAGGGAAGAATTTCATCGACAAATTCTAAAAGGGTTCATAGCGCCTCTGTGGGAAGGGATTGTTGAAGAATTTGGGTGGACCATGTTATTGATCCAAATGTTTAATTATACAGACACACAGATGATGCAAACTATCTAGGTGATGCTGTACGAACCACTGTAGCATGGTTTAAGCATCTTATCAAACTAATATAGACAAGGTATACTCTTTATACTATAAAATGCTTATTTCCATTAATTGATAATATTCATGTTGAAGAAATATTTTTGTTTACATAAATATATTTGTGTGAAGTAATATATTTTATGGATTAGTGGTATGACATCTTTTAACAGGTTTCTATGATTTTTAGTTGTAACAAATACAAAAGAGATGTTGTCCAAATTTATAAAATTCTAGTTATAAGTTTTTAACTTGATTATATTTATGAATTTTCATTCTTAAAAATGATTATTGTTATGAATTATAATTGTTCTTATTATTTATATATTGTCCATTAATTATATTCTATTGATTCTCTTGACAGGTCTCCGTTGAAACTTGTGCCGCTGAAGATTTTACTTGAATTTTTTCTAGCTTTCATATGCATTGGGAAATCAATAAATTTTGTATCAAAAACTACATTTTTTAAGCATAGATACATTGAAAAACCATTACTATGTTTTTTGTTCATATTTGTCGTAATTCAACTTCTTTCCATATTAATAGTATGAATTTTTCTTTTAATATTTATTTGTTTAATTTTGTTTAGTGTGTTTTTGTTGTTAATTGCATGCATTATATCATATTAGAAGAAAATATTGTGGCAAATATATATATATATATATATTTTTTTTTTCAAATTATAGGTTTCAATAAAAAAATTGTTTTTACAACTGTTTACAATTGTCTTTAAACGGTGGTTTTAATGATAATTTGTACAAACGTCATTAATAATTGTATAACATGACGTTTATGAAAACATCCTTATTGTTGGAGTTAATGAAATTATAGATGTATTAGGACATTTGCAAAATGTCCTCACACATGTATTAATGACATTTCAAAAACGTCCCGAATACATGTACCGAGGACGTTATGAAAATGTCTTGAATACATGTAACTAGGACATTTTGAAAAGATCCTAATATATTTATTCAGGACGTTTGTAAAATGTCCTCATACATTATTAAGACCTTTTATAAATGTCCTAATAAGAGAAGAATTTTATAATATCTCACAATGAGGATGTTTGTAAAATGTCCTTAATACGTATATAAGGACGCTTTACGAATGTCACAACAAACGTCCTAAAAAATGAGCAATTAGGACATCAAATTGAAGGACGTTTGCAAAAATGTGCTAAAATCACTTCAAGGATGTTTTTAAACGTCCCCCCAGGGTAATTCTGTTGTAGTGATGGTAGGCACCACGTCAGCCTGGTCAGGTATGACAAAGCATAGAGTTCGAGATGCCGACCTCTTCCCTACATAAGGGATGTTGACCTCTTCTCTAATGTGCAAGAAACACAACACTTGGTTAGCCTGGTCGGAATGTATATTATCACTAGATGAGTGGAGTGATGACATCTATGATGGTTTGCGGTATGATGTGAGGAATTTGGTATTTATGTGAATGAATAAATGTGAATAATTTTGATTGTGATAATTAGGTTTGTGATAGTCAATATTTAAGGGGAGATTATGCCAAATTTTTTATGAAAATGGAGGTATAAGAAGGGTGACATAGTAGTGTAGAGAAAAGTTTGTTGGTGTAAGGTCTTACACCAATACATTGTGAGCATTTCTATTTTGGTTTTATGTATGACATTGTAGTGTATATATAAATCCCTGTTTTATGAAATGCTAGCATGTATGATTGCTATGTTTTACATTATTTCTTAAATGCATGAAATCCTTGATGTGAATATTGAACATACTTAGACTTGCCTCCTGTAAGGAAAGTATGGGATCAATTCCATTGAAGGAAGTTTGCAGACTAAACCTCAGAATGATCGAGAGGATGGTTTGATAAGTTGAATTTTCCCTATAAATGCATAATGGGGATACAAATTCACTTACATACCTGAGGGTGAAGATTTATTGTTTATGCATTGTATGATATGTATAGAGTGGCGCAAAACAAAAATGTATTTGAATCATGTATGGATACTTACATGTGAATTGAATATCGGGTTTATAAATTTGTTTCAATGCCATGTTTTCTTATTGATGCATATATAATGTTATTACTAGATTACTCACTGAGCTTGTTGTAGCTCACCCCACTTCCTCTTTATTACAAATGTGAATTACAAAGGCAAAGGCAAGGCTCCAGAGAAGTGATCTGAGCTTGTTGTTTGCTTATGTAAGTATGTGTGTACAGGGAGATGGTTGTGTCATATTATTTTGGATATGTATATATATAACACTACATTGTGCATATGTAATGGTTAGTGGATGGTATGTACATAAAAGAAAATGATATATGCTAGTAGATGTATGTGAGATTTGGACTCTGTTCATGTATAAATGGATCATGGTTTTGAGACTTGAAGGTAATGAAGTCTTATGAGATTATGGTTGTGAATATTTGGGTATTATCGAATGACTTGATGTTGTTATTGTGGATATATATATATGGGAATTAGATTTGGCATATATACATGTTAGGTGAGATTTAAATGTTGAGGTATGTGTTTGGATGTGATTTGATGAGATTATCAGGTGTATGTGGAACTTCGAACTTATGGGGAGGTTTTGCCGAAATTTTTAGTAAATTTTGAGTGTATTTCTTTCATGAAAAGACTGACAGAGTATTATATATGTCTAGGCGCGACATATATAGTATTATGTGTTGGTCATGACGTCACTCTATGAAGGGGATAGCGACAATTATAATATTTTGTATCAATTCAATTCATTGTACACAAAGAGAAAATACAATTTCAAATTTTTTACTTCTTTGTTCTGATATGGTATTAGAGCCCTAGTACTCAACGAATTCTTTTTTTTTTTCCAATATTTGCATCTTTTGCTACTTGCACTTGTCTTCTCTGTCCGTTTGTTGCTTTTGTTGCCAATTGCAGTCTTGCACCATGGCAGACAACTTCAGAGACCATCAGTCCACCCATTATTATATTTTCTTCATCTAACCATCAATCCACACTTATTTTTGTTAATGCAGGCCAATTATCTTCTATTACTTGTGGTTCGCGACCTATCGTTGACTATCTTCATGATTTCAAGTGCATCGCAGATGAATTATCATTAATTAATGCTCCTGTTGGTGATGAACTTGTTGTTTATACCCTAAATGGGCTTGGCAAATAGTTCAAAGAAATCGTTGTTGCTATTCGTAATCGTGAGAGTCTAATTTCCTTAGAGGAATTTTATGATAAACTTGTGGATCATGAATATTTCTTAAAAAAAGATGAAAATACTTTTGCTGCTCCCACAATTACTGCTCATGCCACTTGATCTGCTCCAAACCATGACAATCAGTCAAGGAATGACAAAAACTCACTGTCTAACGTTTCCCATAAGCTTATGCATTCTTTGAAGAATCATGGTATCCTAACTAATGGCCAACAACCAATGATATGCCAGTTTTGTGAGAATCGCAACCATTCCTAAGTGATGCTTCAAATTGTTTCAAATTGTTTCCACATTTGCATCCAAAGTCAGTTGCAAACAATACCATTGCTCTACCATTAAATTCTTCCAATTGGCTTGTCGACTCTGTTGCATCTCATCATGTCACCACTGATATTTGAAACTTATCTTTACATCATCCATGTGAGGGCCCTAATGATGTAATTGTCACACTTCGTCCGGACGCTCCTAAATCGATGGAACACTTCTAGGCAGGGTACGAATGCATTATAACAGTTACCGAGTACGTAGGTACACAATTGAGTACAAATCTGATTTCATTAATTTCATAATATTTTTTTTGTACAAAATGTAATTGAAGGAACATCTTCCCAAAATCTCCCTAATAAATAAGCAAGGGGTACAAAATGAGGGCCCAAAACACCTCCACCCAATCCATCCTAGGCTCCTGTAAAAATGGTTAACGGGAGTGAGCTATTGCCCAATGGATAAAATAGTTCGTGAATATGAAAATTAATAAAGAAAACTTCATAATCAAACATCACATATACACAACATAGCATCATAAACAGTATACCGTGGATTAATAAGAATGTATGCATAACACCGTCTCGTAATGGTTCTGTGATTGTTCATCGCCCTGGGTTCACGTACAGATGTCCATCCCCAGGTAATTATGGGTTCACATTGTACATCCTTCCCTAGGGAAAACATCGATAATAGTGAGCATTGCTCCAATAACTATTTTATAGATCGCAAACCATTTACGTCCCTAGGTGGTTATTATTTCATGTATGATGACTATGCATGTGTGGATCCGGTCTTTCTTAATTTTAGACAAGATTTAGCAGCGTCCGGTGATGCCTATCAGAGTCAACATCACCACGTGCGTTGTTAGGATGTCCAATACTACTTATACAACTATATAGCTTTCAATGGGACCAACCAAACTAGTCCCCAGGTCGAGAGGTGGGACACAAGGTCCACTTAAATACCACGTCTTGTAGAGTAGCAAGCTGCCTTTCGTTTACTATTCAAAGTTATAGAGGAAAGACTGAGTCTGGTTAAGTCAAATTGACCACTAATCCGACTTAGTAATAGTATAATACATGAACTCCAAATATAAATGCATAAGTATGACAAGTATGAACATTATATACAATAATGTAGTGTAAGTGAATAATAAACATAATGATAAATGAATGAAAACTGTATGAAAAGTCATAAGACACGCAAACCTATGTTTCGTTCCCTACCTTCAGATAAAACTTCTTTCCAAAACTGGCGCTTCTTCCCGAGCAGAACCGCTTCGTACCGCAAAGAGAATCTCTAAGAGTGAGTCTCAAAAAGAAGAGAGAAAAAGTCTCAAAAGAGATTGAGTGTGTCTTTAGAAGTGGGAGAGAGAGTGAGGAGGAGTGGTGTGAGAAATGAGGGGGGGGGGAAGGACATGCCTGAACGTACCAATTTTTTTTTTTTTTTTCGTGTAAACCAGGGGTATTACAATAATTATTGCTGCAAAATGTGAATATAGAACAAAGTTACCAAAATCTTGGGTTGAGTCGTGGACTAGGTCGTTCTCTTTAAGATGTTTCGCAGCTCTGCTTGTGCAAGCAACATAAAAGCCTCGTCGTCTCCAGGATAAATCAGCCCAGAATCACCTCTGCACTGAAGAAGACTAGAAAAACAAAACACCTCCAAATATTGCTCGGAAACCAAAAAACTAAGACAATGAAAATCTAAAACTAAGGATAGAACCTTCTTTTTTTTTCAAAGTTTTTTTTTTGTATTTTTTGTAGCTTTTTTGCCTCTATTTATTGAAGAAAAAATGATGAAAAAAAAATGTAAATCCTACTATGTAACGGGAAGAAAACTTGGTGAGTAGAGGAAAAAAGTGGGGTGCTTATCGTGGAGATAAAAATGAATCCCTTTTACCAAGTTAATAATTATCATCAAATAAAAATAAAAATAAAACAAGTGATTAAAAAATTCACACGCTTCAACAATCCCCCCACTTGAATTTTTAAAAGTGTTTTCCATTCGAGCAATACAATATAAGATTGTGCATAAGCAAAGGTGTCTAATCAACTTGAACCCTTACATGGTGTAAATGATTTAGATTCTACTAGAGTAACTCGTAGTTTTGAACTTTATCTCTAACAACATCACACACAACCTTATTAGGGTGAAGTCCCAAAGCCCATGCTTTACAACCATGCACGTGCATCCCAGCAAGTGAATGCTCTAGAGAATTTGCCTAAAATTCCATAAGAAGCGGCCACGCTACCACATTCATTTTGGTGAGTCTATCAAGAGTACTCCTGTAGCTAGGTACTCCACTCCACATAGAGTATAGAACCCATTAAGAGTTTTTCAAAATTAACTCAACCTTATATCGCTTCAGGATATCATGCTTCAAAGTGATAATTGAAATGAAACTTATAATTTATATAATAGCATGATTCACCCCATATCACTTCATAACTTGTTATTACCCTTTGAACCTATTTCTTGGGATCTCCAGTCTATAGGTTGGGTTTCCATCACAAGTGACTCATCAATCTAAAGGCTTTAGTCCCATTACTTTCGAGGTTTTAAAAACCTTCTCTCTTGCTAATCCTTTCGTCAAAGGGTCAACTAAATTATCATCAGTACGTACATGATCCACTCTTACAACTCCAATAGAGAAAAATTCTTTAACAGTACTGTGTTTGCTACGCATTTGTCGCCTTTTTCCGTTATAATAATTGTTCTAAATTTTAGCAATAGCCGCTGTACTAGCACAATGGATCAAGACAACTGGCATCGGTTTCTTCCATAAAGGGATTTCAGTTAGCAAACTTCTTAACCATCTAGCTTCCTCACTAACTGATGCTAATGCTATCATCTCGGACTCCATTGTTGATTGAGCCAAAATAGTATGTTTCTTAGACTTCCAAGAAATAGCTCAACCAACTATACTAAATATATAACCGCTAGTTGCCTTGGAGTCATCGGAAAAGGTGTTTCAATCAACATCGCTATATCCTTCTAGGACAACGGGAAGCTTTTGATAATGTAAACCAAGGTTCATAGTCCTCTTAAGGTACCTCATGACTCTTTCAATAGCATGTCAATGCTCAATACTAGGTCTACTAGTAAACCTGCATAGTAATTCGACGACATAAGCTATGTCAGGCCTAGTGCAATCAATAGCATATCGTAGACTACCAATGATGCCCACATGCTTAGATTGTCTAACACCATCACTGAGTTTTCTTGAACGTCTTTACACTAGGATCATAAGGAGTACATGCTGATTTATAATTTCAGTAATTATATTTCTTTAAGATCTTCTCAATGTAATGAGATTAATCCAAAGAAATTCCCTTTTTAGACCTAGTGATCTTAATTCCAAGGATCACATTTGCTTCTCTGAGATCTTTCATGTCAAAATTAGCACAAAGCATAGATTTCACATTATTCATGACATGAAAATTAGAACAAAAAATAAGCAAGTCATCCACATAAAGACATATAATAGTGCAAATGTTATTTTCTGATTTGTAATAAATGCACTTGTCACTTTCATTCACTTTGAAACCATAAGAGATAACAAGATTATCAAAATTTTCATGTCATTGCTTAGATGCCTATTTTAAGCCATAAAGAGATTTACCTAGTTTGCACGCTTTATTTTCTTGACCAGGAATAACAAAACCTTCAGGTTGGTCCATATAAATTTCTTCTTCCAATTCACCATTTAAAAAGCAGTTTTAACATCCATTTGGTGCACAATAAGATCATGAACATCAAGAGAAAATAGTACACACAAATAGATGTCATTCTAGTAACAGGTGAAAAAGTGTCAAAGAAATCTATATTTTCTTTTTGTCTATACCCTTTGGCAACAAGACGAGCCTTATATTTAGCAATTGTACCATCAGGTTTCAATTCTTTTTAAGTATACATTTACATCCTATTGTTTTGTAACCCGGAGGTAAATCTACTAAATGCCAAGTTCTGTTAGACTCAAGAGAGTCCATTTCATCATCTATTGCCTCTTGCTAAAATTTGGCATCTACGGAAGATAAGGCTTATTGGAGGGTATGAGGATCCTCCTTCAAAGTAAAAACATAAAAATCAGAACCATAATCTTTAGTGATTCGAACTAGTTTACTTCTCCTAGGTTCGGAGTATGCTTCCTCATTAGATATATTAATTCTAATCGTAAGCATATTACTAGATGTTGAGTCCCCACTATTCTTCAATAAAAAAGGAAATCTATGTTCATGAAAATCAGCATCATTTGATTCAATAATGTCATGATTATTTAAGTCAAAAAATCTATAGGCTTTGTTATTTACAACATATCTAATAAACACATATTCATATGTTATACTAGCAAGAGCAAGCTTATTCCTTTTAGGATCAAGAATTCGACCATAAGCCAAACAACCCCAAGTCTTACAATAAGACAAATTTGGTTTCTTATTTTTCAAAATTTCATAAGGAGAAACTTTACTTTTTGATTTAGGAACTTTATTTAACACATAGCAAACAATCAATAAAATTTCCCCCCACCAATGAGAAGCAACACCAGAATTAAGTAAAATAGTAACTATGAATTCAATAAAAGTTATATTTTTTCTTTCAGCTTTACCATTCATTTCAGGAGAATAAGGTGTTGCTTTCTCATGAATAATCTCATGGGTTAAAAAAAAAATCATTAAACATACCTGAATCATATTCAATGCCTCTATCACTACGAAATCTCTTCATTTTTCTATTAAATTGATTTTCAACTTCTGTCAAAAATAACTTGAACATGTCAAATGCTTCACTTTTATTTTTCATAAGAAAAACAAATGTATAATCAGAGCAGTCATCAATAAAACTGATAAAATATCGTTTTCCATTTCTATTCAAGACACCACCAAGTTCACATATATCAAAATGAATTAAATTAAGAGATTCAGATTCTCTAACTACTGATTTTTGAAAATCATTCAAAGACAATCTTGGAATAAGTCCTAAGCTACTCATATTTTTAATAATGCATTTGTTAACATGACAAAATCTAGCATGCCAAGTATTAAAAGAACACAACATATAAGCAAAAGATGTAATTTTATTAGCATCAACATTCAATTTAAACATTCCATAAGTGGCATACCCTTTTCCAACAAAAATATTATTTTTAGTAATGGTATACAAATCAGCCTCAATAGTTTGAGTAAACCCAACCTTATTGAGAAGGTAGCTCGAAACTAAGTTCTTCTTCATCTCTGGAGTTTGCAAAACATCCTTAAGGATGACAATTTTTCTTGAGGTAAACTTCAATCCCACCTCACCAGTACCAGCAACAATTGTGGTGTGAGAATCACCCAACAACATTTTCTTATCCTCATCTTCAGAATAGGACTTGAACATAGCGCGATCACAACAAACATGACGAGAAGCACCAGTGCCTACCCACCACCCCTCGGATTCATCAACAATGTTGATTTTTAAAATCATAGCAATAAGTTGTTCTTTAGTAAGGTTCGCCTGCGGAGCAAGACGACACCTATTCCCGCAGTTCCAGGCAAGATGTTCTGGCTTGTTATAGTTAAAACATGTAAACTATCCCGAATCATTCATTGAGGTGGATTCTGTGGAGCATTCTTGTTCTGATTGTTTTGGTTCTTGTTGAAATTGCGATTCTGATTCTTCATGTTTTTCCCTTTGGGTTTAAGAACTATAAAGGTGGATTTCTTGTTAGCATTGTTGTTGGAAACAACAAAAACTTCATCTTTTTTACCCTGTTTACGAGCTTCCTACTTAATTCGAAGACGAGTAATCAAACTCTCTAAAGAAAACTCCTTAGTTTTGTGCCTGAGGACATTCTTAAAATCTTTCCAACTAGGGTGCCTTTGTTAATCAAAACAACACTTGAAATTGTTAATCTAAAGGCATACCTTCAAAAATGATTTCATGTGCAATCTTTTATAACTCGTGCGACTGAGCTTCTACAAATTTGTCATCAGTCATTTGATATTTCAGATATCGGCTGACCACATTTTTTTGTTTCAGCCTCCTTAGTGTCATATTTTTTCTGAAGAGCATCCCAAATTTCATATGCAGATTTTTCAGAATTGTAGTAGTTTGAGTTTCATTTGGTTCAACAAGCAATATAGGTTTTTTAGAAGTACATACATACGCAACTTTCTTCATGGTTAAGAAAAAAAACATTTTCCGTCTCCATATTTTAAAATGAAACCCCTCAAAACGAAAGGGCTTGTTTAGATCAACAGTTGCAGTGATGATTTCAGTAGTCATGGCAGAAGAGAAAAAAGAATGCGTCTAAAATTGTTGCTGCAAAATGTAAAAATAGAATGAAGTTACCAAAATCTTAGGTTGAGTCACGGACTAGGTTGTTCTCTTGAAGATATTTCGTGACTCTGCCCAAGGTTGTGCAAGCAGCATAAAAGCTCCGTCGTCCCCAAGATAAATAAGCCCAGAATCACCTCTGTCTTGGACCTTCTCTGCATTGAAGAAGACCAGAAAAACAAAACACCCCCACATATTGCTTGGAAGCCAAAAAACTAGGACAATAAAAATCTGAAACTAAGGATAGAACCTTCTTTTTTTCAAAGTTTTTTTTTGTTTTGTTTTTTTGTTTTTTGTTTTTTTTGTATTTTCTGTAGCTTTTTTGCCTCTATTTATTGAAGAAAAAACGATGAAAAAAAATGTAAATACTATTATGTAACGAGAAGAAGACTTGGTAAGTAGAGGAAAAAAGTGGGGTGCTTATCATGGAGAGATTTTTGGAGATAAAAATGAATCCCTTTTACCAAGTCAATAACTATCTTCAAATAAAAAATAAATAAAACATTAAAAAATTCACACGCTCCAACAATAATCATTGGTGATGAATATAGGTCTTAAAATAACACATTCGGGTTCTAGTAATATTGGCTCTCCCTTGAATACCTCTACTCTTTCTCACAATTTATGTATTCCACCCATCTAGCAAAATTTAATCTTCGTTTCTAGTTTTTGCAAAAGCAACAACACATCTATTGAATATTTTCCACGTTGTTTTGTTGTCAAGGATATGCTGATGGGGGCACAACTACTCCAAGCTAAAATAAGGGTGACGTCTATGAGTGGCCACGACATGCATTTTATATAATTTCTCCTCCTATTGTTCTAATGGGCTTCAAAGCTTCTTACAACGAGTGACACAATTGTTTCAGACACGCCTCCACAAGGATCTTCGAGCATCTTATTCATTCTAAGTCATTACCTTTATCTTCATCCATCTCCAAACCTTTGTTTTGCGATTCTTGTCATTGTAATAAAAGTCACAAACTTCCCTTTGGTGTTTCTTCAATAAATAATTGAGGTCCTCTAGATTTAATATATACTGATGTATGGGGCCCAACTCCGATTTCTTTTATTGATGGATTTCGTTATTATATGATTTTTGTTGATCACATTACAAAATACCCTTGGTTATATCCTCTATGTCTCAAGTTTGATGTGTTAAATATTTTTCTCAAATTTAAAAATGTTGTTGAAAAATATGTCAAAACCCAAATCACGACACTATATACCGATGGTGGGGGGAATTTCAAAAATTAATTCCCAATCTCAACTCTTATGGTATTCAACACATGCAAACCCCACTTCACACTCTCGAACACAATCGTCCTACTGAGCGTCGTCATCGACATAATGTCAAAATAGGATTAACTCTTCTCGACATGGCTAAACTTTCATTATCCTTTTGGTCCTTTGCCTTTCAAACAACTTGTTATTTATTAATCGACTTCCCACCCCACTTCTCCAGTTTCACTTCCCCGGTTTCTAAACTTTTCCAAGCCTCTCCGAATTGTACAAAACTTCGTGTCTTTGGCTATTTATGCTATCCTTTGTTTCGCCCTTACTCTCAACGCAAATTGGAACCTCGTTCACAACCATGTTTGTTCCTTGGTTACTCAAGTCATCAAAGTGCTTATAAATGTTTAGACTTATCTTCGCATAAAATTTTCATCCCTCTTCATGTTCGGTTCCTTGAATCATCTTTTCCACCTAATGATTCACCACTTTCACCTTCATCCTTAGACCATTGGCTACCTTGTGATATTTCTTCTATTGCTACTTCACCTACCCATTTCACTATTACTACTTCCACCCATCCTCTTACCCCTTCCCCTTCCCCTTCCCCTTCTAACTCATTCTCCCACTCCAAGACGCCACAGATAAACGTGCCACTATTGATGAGAACCCTTCTTCTGGCTCAACAATCCCCATTCTCGCAGTTCCTACTACAGAACAAATGCCACTTGAAGGCAACTCGACTTCCAACATCACTATTGTATGGTTGCACAAATTACTTGCTAATATGAGTGATTCTATTTCTTTTCAAACTCTTATGTATTGTGATAATCAGAGTGCTATTCAGATTGCTCATAATTCAGTCTTTCATGAACGAACGAAAGCATTTTGAGATAAATTGTCACGGTACTCGTCACCATTTGCAGCATGACACCATTGCTTTGTCTTTTGTTACATCATCGTTGCATATCGCAGACTTCTTTAATTGCGAAGTCTCACACCATTAAATGCTTTAGATTTCTTGTAGGCAAACTCCAGCCATATCTTGAGTTTTAGGGGATGTTAGAGTAATATTATATATTTGGGTTATTTTGTTATTAGAAAAAAGGTACTTTAGTAACTTTGCTAATAGGCTATATAATCAATCTTCTTTGTACAAATTTATTCTTTTAGCCGCCCTAATTGAATCCTTAGTATACTAGCTTGTTTTCCTTGTTTTCTCTTTTCTTTTTGTATTAGTATTAGAGGCATCTTACTACTTAATAACTAGAATAGAACTTTCATAACCCTATAGATTTTCAATGTTCCCAAAGAAACATCATTACATGTATTATAATTGATTTTAGCAAAAAATTCCTCAGGTTGGGTGTCATTGAGTCTATTTCGATGCCACCCGATATATGCGGGTCAGGTGGGGTTTTGGGTCAAAACCCAAAACTATTATCAGGCTTCCTCCACGTGAAAGATGAAGACACGTGAAGGAAGAAGAAGGAGAGTTATCTGAAGATTGTAAATTGCTCATAAGATCTTGGCCAAACATTGTTATTCAATCCACCCATAGGGAGAGCAATATGGCAGCCTATAGATTAAGTAAATTTATTGTATCTATTGAAGGAGGTCCTGCCTATTATCTCTTATGTAATGTTTATCTTCCTTCTTGGTCAAGTGCACGGGCTTTCCAAAAAAAAAAAAAAAGAAAACACGTGAAAGGAGGACACAAAGATTCAGAAGGTTTTTTTACCGTCCGATATTCCTCGAGACACGCGTTTGCAAGATATAATCTTCCTCGAAATTATATACGGCCGCTCTGTTTAAAGTGTAGAAAGGCGGCAACTACCCAAAACCACCGGAAAAAAGAAATCCAAAACCAACTTCTCTTCTTCATCTTCTCCTGTTCAATGCTTCTAAGCTTGCCACGTCATATTCCCTTAGTATATATATTCCATTGTCGAAGTTATCGGACACGTGGTGCTGACGGGTATTAGTGTCGAACTCGATCTGTTTGCATTCTCTAACGTAAGATTCCTCTGTTTCATTTCTGATACTTTTTCTCAACTTTCTGCTCTGTTTTTAATTTTTATTGTGAAAAATTTGGTATGTTTTTGGTTGGCGATATTGACTAGTTCTTGCTAAATTGAAAGAGGGAGAAAAAGGTAAAATGAATTTGATGTTTTCCGAACTTTTGGGCGAAAGAATCTTTTATTGTTTCTGCTTCGGGTGAATCCTGAATTAGATTTGCTTTTCTTCTCTTTTTTAATTGATTTTCTGTGCAATTTGAAGTTCTCTTTCTTCAAAAAAAGCTGTACGTTTTTTTTTTTTTTTTCCAGTATAACATTATATTTAAGTGCTTCTAGTTTCAAGGGTTTCATCTTCATTTCAAGTTCTATAGTTCATTGAAAAAGAGGAAGAAAGGGATAAATTTTTTTTTTTTTTTTAATTTCAGAAATTTTGTTCTGTTTCCTCTAACCTTTTCTATGCTTTTTTGATTTAATGAGGCATCTTGGCATGGAAATTGGAAAGGATTTAAGGGCTACCACATGATTATTTTTGAAATTTTGTTTTTATTTACAGCAATTTTTGATACAATTAAATCTACCCAGTTTTTTAATTTCATGGTTAATGCTGTTTCTAGAGTTTGTTTTATTTAATTTCTTACTTTAATGTTTTAAGTTGGAAGAAACTGGGTCTTTTTAATCTTCTTGTTTTGATATTGCCTCGATGCCATTTCTTATTAATTTTTAGCTAAAAAATGGTGATATTCTTGAGATTTTGAAGGGCTACCATGATTATTCTTAAAATTTTGTTTAGATAATAGCAATTCTTAAACAATTGAATCGACCCATTATTTAATTTCATTTTTTATGCTATTTCCAGAGTCTATTTGTTTAATTTCTTGCTTTAAAGTTGGGTTCTTCAAATTGGAGAATCTTCTTGTTTTGCTCATCACCTCTCTCTATATATAAAGTGGCTTGATGCTAATTTTTGTTTGTTTGTTTGTTTGTAATCATCAGCTAAAAAATGGTGACCAGAACGGTGGACCTCCGATCCGACACAGTAACGAAACCGACGGAACCCATGCGAGCCGCAATGGCTAAAGCAGACGTAGACGACGACGTACTGGGCTCGGACCCAACGGCATCTCGGTTCGAATCTGAGATGGCTAGGATCATGGGCAAAGAGGCTGCGTTGTTCGTTCCCTCAGGCACAATGGGTAATCTCATTAGTGTGCTTGTTCATTGTGAAGTAAGGGGAAGTGAAGTGATTCTTGGAGACAATTCACATATTAATATATATGAGAATGGAGGAATTTCGACAATTGGGAATGTTCATTCGAGGACAGTGAAGAACAATGTGGATGGAACTATGGATATTGCTTTGATTGAAGCTGCCATAAGAGATCCTGAAGGAGAGCTTTATTTCCCAACTACTACCCTTATTTGCTTGGAGAACACACATGCAAAGTAATGTGCCTTTTTTTTTCTTTTTTGTTATTAAAATTGTGGTGCTGATTATATTATACCCCACATTGGTGGTTTTTTTTTTTTTATTAAATTATTTCATTGCTTGTAGATTCCCAATTTTTATGGCATGTTTGATTTGCTTGATTTTCGGAATTTGTCGGAGACAGTGGTGGATGAAACAAAACATTCCTTTCACCTTTATTTATTGTTCTGTCTTTCACATGGTTTTGGGATCCATTTCTCAGTTTATTTATTTACTATACATGTATATTTGTGTATGTATATATGTATATATATATATATGGATTCCACCTGTGAGGTCACATTGCACTGAGTTCAAACTGAGAGATTCTTATGCTTTGTCTTATTTGGTTGAAAATATATATATATACTTTGCTTATCAGATATAAGATTCTTCCATTTATGCTTTTGAGGACTTTTCATTTCATGGTGTTCTTTTGGGAAATAGGCTTAGTAATTTTCGTGTTTCTTTTTGTCCCTCCTCTGTAATTAAATCTGCAATATCTTGGCCTCAGTTATTAACTTTAGCTGGAGGCTTGAATGCTCTATACGGGTCTTTGATCTTGAGGTGTTATCTATGATATTTACATAGTTTTCATGAGTTGCATTTAAACGATAACGAAGTTTAACAGCTAATGGAGGGTACTTCAATTAAGCTTTTTCTTCTTGAAACATCGATATGAATTTTTAAATTCAATGATATCTGTGAACATTGGCTTTATAGTATTTTCATTTAATATCTCAATCGCCAATTTGTTGATCTCCTTGCTTAAATTGATCCTAGCTATGTTTATGAATGCAGTTGTGGTGGAAGATGCCTTTCTGTTGAATATACAGATAGAGTGGGAGAATTGGCAAAAAAAAAAGGGTTGAAACTCCATATTGATGGTGCACGCATTTTTAATGCAGCAGTTGTAAGTGATAAATCCCTAATAGCAATTAAGTTAACAATTATTTTGTGTATTAGGATTTCTTGTTTCCTCTTCAAGCCTCTGTGCACGTTTTGTTTCTAATTTCATGCTACTTGACCGTTCAGGCGCTCGGTGTTCCTGTTCACCGGCTTGTGCAAGCTGCAGATTCAGTTTCGGTATGATTTTTCCTCATGACTTACCATATGATTTTCTGTTTTCTGCAATTTTAGTCTCTTTTTCTATCAATCTGAGTCAAATTTTCTCCATTATCTTTACTAATTTTTGACACCCGACTCTGCGTATTTATTTCTTCATCACATGAATGAGCCAGGTGTGTCTTTCAAAAGGTCTCGGTGCTCCAATTGGATCTGCCATTGTTGGTTCTAAGAGCTTTATTGCCAAGGTAATGTGAAGTACTCCTAGTTACTAATCACTTTCCACTACAGAGAGCTGGTACTGACTAACTCGTTCCTACTTTTAGGCCAAACGGCTTAGGAAAACTTTAGGTGGTGGGATGAGGCAGGTCGGTATTCTATGTGCTGCAGCTTTAGTAGCATTGCAAGAAAATGTTGGCAAGCTTGAGGGTGATCACAAAAAAGCAAAGATTTTTGCAGGTATATATAGTTTGTTCATCATTGAAGTTCCTTTAATCCGTTTGTTAGTATCAATTGATCTTGTATTGATCATTTCAAATCTTTTTGATTTTCATTTTATGCAGATGGACTGAATCAGATAAAAGGACTTAGAGTGGATACAGCATCAGTAGAGACTAACATTGTTAGTATTACTGTTTTCAGAATTTCAATTATTGTTCGTCTCTAGAATCATATTACTTGACATCTTCTTCTTCTTCTTTTTTTTTTTGTTATTTCTTTACTATTATACGAAATACTTATATATGAAGGATAAAATCAGCAGAATTTTATATCATTACATTACGGGCGTGTGTTTATAATTTTTCGAGTTTTTTGATAATTGGGTCAATTAGCACATGATTGAGGTCCCCGCAACCTGGTAAAGTTCATATAACTAATAAACTTGTTTACCTTTCTGCTTGAACAGATATATTTTGACATATTGGAGGGCTCAAACATCGCGGCGGATGATCTCTGTAAAATCTTGGAAGAACATGGTATACTAATCATGCCTGAAAGCTCATCCAGGTACAGTTTCAGACTTTTAGAATTAGGCCAACCATAGCTGAAATTCTGCATTATGCTTTTAGAAAATTTTTAGTATATATATAAGTAATGCTTGACTGATACATTTTTCAAACATACTTTGTTGATATTGTCTTCGAGAGTTGTTGGATTGCCTCGAATCATGTATTGATGCGTGATTCGAAAAAGGTTCTATAATTCATCTCAGTGATTTTTTCAATGGAAACACATTTCTGGATATTGAACCAAGGAAAAAATAAAAATCCTACTATATTTTAATAGCCTAATTTTTTGTTTTTTCTTATTGTTTCAGCATCAGAATTGTTCTGCACCACCAAATATCAGATATTGATGTTCAGTATACTCTCTCATGCATTCAGGTGATTATTATATATTTTTCTCATTTTCAACTTCCTTTAAATTCTTTTTTTTTTTTTTTTTCACAGATATAAACTGATTAGATAATTTGGCTGTTGCAGCAAGCTGTTGTTCAAATTCAAGCTGAAAAGGTTGGGAAATAGAAGGTCCTGATGGCAGTTGATATGGGGGCTTCTCTTTCAGAAGAATACTTTCTTTTCTATAACCTAAAGATGTTAGGAAAAAAAATAAAATTAAAGTAATTAGTTCTCTTGAAAGTGTATGTGGTACAATTCAGTCTCAAACTGCATCAAGTTAAATGAGTTAAATTCATCCTTATAAGCTTCAATAAGAAATTGGAGATTTTAGTTCTCTAAGTTGACAATACTATGCTTTGAAATTTCAATATGGAGTTTGTGCAGTTAGTAAAAAGGTGGTTTTAAAACTCAAAGGTTTTAGGTTTAACTCTTATCAGTGTCTCATCCGAAGGGGTCAAAGGGATTAACGAGTCAGGAACGAGTCTGATACCTCTTCAAAAGGGCGGTTTGGCAATGAATAATATTGTATCTTTTAAAAAAAAATAAAAATAAAAATACTATGCTTTGAACATAGATTACACTACATGTGTTCAACTTATTAGTAGAATCTAGTAGAGGAAAATGTTTATCCACAGGCAATGCAGCAAAATTAATATGGACCCATTTGTTTGCTTTTGTCCAATCTGTTTTAAAAATGGATATGGTGATCCAAAATTGATATGCGGCAAAGTTGTCGGTGATTCAACAATTTTAAAGATAATGTCAACAAAGAGTGTTTCTTTAGCATTTTCTCTATATAAAATATAAATAGTTTTTTAATTACTTTTATTACTCCAAAAGTTTATTCTATATTCATACACTATTTTTTTAACATTTAACTTGAAATTTGAAATTACATTTTAGTTTTCTTCACAAAAAAAAAAATAAAAATACCTACAAGTATATTTCATTATAGATAGATCTTGACAAAAAGAAGAAAAATACTTTCCCCATTTTCTAACTCTATTTGCTATGTCATGTTCCAGCTATATATATGCTACCTTAGGGCTAGGGTTTAAACTATTTGCATTTGAAGTAATTATTAAGTGTTGATTGTCTATCATGTTGATATTTTCTATGGCATACATGTTGTTTGCATGATTTATTGCTTTTTGCCCTTCGTTACGCGAGCAATAAAAATCATTTTCATTTACATTTATTGAAACATTCTATGATTGTTGGGCCCTTTGAGCATATGTATTTGGACCACTTTGTGCCCATGTGGTTCGACCTATCACATACATAATATATAGACGGACGGCTCATTTGTATGAGATCTGGACTTCTTTTAGCCTACAAGACCCGGAAAAAAAAATTAATAATAAAAAAATAATCTAAAAAAGGGTTATCTATTGACCGCAATACAAGAACAATCGACATGATTAATAGGTTTGATTTGAAAAAAAACAAAAAGTTTAATGCATTATTAGTATAGTATATATATATATATATTGAGAGGATAATATATTATGACGGCTGCTATTTGAACCCCAATTTTTACCTATCTTTCCCCACCTACTAAATTCACCCCACTTAAAATTTCAATACTATTTTTACCCCTACAAAAAATACCTAAACTCTCCTTACTATCACAACTCTCCCTTCTTTTATTCTCGTTCCCAACGTCTTCTCCCTCCCCCCATCTTCTTTTCACTAAAACTCTAGCCACCAACTTCAAAATCATAGGTTTCTCACCATTTTTATCTCCTTCTCTTTAAAACTTTAAAGCCCACCGCCATTTGTTCCTCCTAAGAAAACAAAATGCCATTACTTATTCTTTGAAAGATTTTGGTTGTTTTCATGTATTTTTATTCATTAAATGAAGAATATCGAGTGATTTAAAAAAAATGCAGTCGAAAGCTCGCCATCGTGACTAGCTTCCGTTTGGATTGGTTTGGCAACACAGGGCCAAATCGATCAAATTGGTTCAGCTAAAAAAATATATAAATATATGGTTCGGCCATGCAAATCCGAACTTTAGTTCGATTTTTTTTAAATAAATAAATAAATAAAAACTATTAAAATAAATCAAAAACCTAACTTTGTTTGATGTACATCGCACTAATGCTATCAAAATGTGTTAATAGTGAATTTTTGAATGTCCTCACCATGGTTTCTATCACACTACAAAACACTAAAATAGTATTCAAACACTTTAAAATCGTCTCAAAATTATTTAAATATTTCAAAGACGAATCTTAGAGGATTGAAATAGTTGTTAGAAGCAAGAAAATGCGTAAATTAGAGAAATGATTGAAGAAGGAAGAAGATGAAAAGATAATGGTGGTGGGTAGGTTTAGTGGGAGGGTGAAAGAGAAATGGTAAAAAAGTTGAAAGTAGGGTCCTTTTGGTCAAATGGCTGGAAGGTAATTTAGGAAATACATTTTTTTGGTTTTATGGGATTATCATAGTGGTTAAGTTGGGTTTAAATAGCAGCCCTCATATATTATTAATATAATATATAATTGCACTCTATTAATTACTAGTATAATACTTTTTCATCTCACTAGGGTCTTACCTTACAACTACGCCTTTGTTGACATTTGGGTCAATGAAAGTTGGTGACCTCATGCATAAATGTAAACTTTTTTTTTTTTTGAAAGGGAAATCAAGCTGAATTAAACTAGAAGGGAAGAAATGTCTACAGAAACAACATCCAAGATAATTACAGGAATTACAATCCTCCAAACAACTTTTGACTCAATTCCTAACGCATATTGACAAAGCCTATTAGCAGCTTCATTCCTTTCTCTGTTGACTGCCGAAACCTTAGGCCAATGAAAATATTCCATCCACCTCATGCAGTCACCCAGAATCGAGTTAAACTCATCTAAACCTATAATGCCTCATATGTACGAGTCAAACTTGTATGTTGACCAATATGTATTGTCAGACATATTTATATACGTACGCGTGTGTACATGACCTTAGAATAGTGTAAATACATGTATTTTAGGGCTATTGGTACCCTAGGGAGCAAGTCGTATCATAAAACGCCAAACACTTAGAAAAATTTTAGATTTTGGTACAAGAAGCACTCTTCATAAGCAGAAAAGCGCGTTTCTATGGCAAACCCGAGAGCACCATTTCTGAAAAGTGCAAAGAAGCGCACTTCCTAAGGGAAGAAGCACGCTTCTAGGTGGGCCTAAAATTTTTTAAAGAAAAATTTTAAGTCGATGAGTCAATTTGTGTTGATTTTAAACAGAAAAATTGACCTTTTTAGCTCATTTTGAGCTTGTTGGATTGTAGGAAACCCAGAGCAAAGGAACTAGAAGAAGGGTTTGAGCATGAAGATCAAAATCCAAGGTAAGGATTTGTGATTTTGGGTTAAAATTTACTAATTTGAACTCCTCTCTTCATTTTCTTCAACATATGTGTCACGACGCCCCTGACGTAGCCTGACATCATGACCGGCACCGTATACTATACACTGTACATACCCATATATAGTATATAATACACTGTCAGCCTTCACGTAGTCTCACAATACTTCCCAACAATTATTGAATTTTTTTTTTCTAATATACCACAAATCAAATCCAATATAGATCTCTATAAACATTCCATTCATTCACACATCACATTTTCATTTCATCATCCAATATATTAAGCTATATATGCCCACACATCCCATCTAGATGATAATACATATATATAGTGTGTGATAATTATACATATCAAAATAACATAAATATAATCTATTTCCTCCAAGCATACATACACATACCAGACGAAGGCTCACGTGATTATCACTCACGGAGTTTCCTTTTCCCTTCGACTCAATACCTGAAATATTGGAGGAAATGGAGTGAGCAAACAACAGCTCAGTGAATATAGTTCTTGAGATGACAATTATATACATTTAGAGAAATATGACATTTAAAATCATTTCAAACACTTATTCAACACATGCATCATTTAACGAATATATTATACATGTCAACAACATAAATTGCATGAGTTTTCAATAACACAATGCACAATCTCCCTCCTCCGCAAGGCAAGAGAGCGGGTCTAACCCTTGTATGGCCGTACAAGGTAGACACAGCCTCTCATTACCCAATTCACAGTCATTTCAAGGATCGCAACCCTTGTTAGGACAGACCTACTAACAATGAGGACTCGCAAAACCTCATCCGGGTCTAATTCCTAACGAAATGACAATGAGGATTCGCAAAACCTCATCATTACAAACTCCAATTGCTAAAATCAGTTTGCATGATCCATAAAAATCAATGCAGTATATATAAATATAACATGCATACAATCAAACATTTTATATGCGTACAATGCCATACAAGAACCAAATCAAGAAAACTATACTCACAGTACAACACGTTCCACTTAAACCCAATCATCGTCGCTTTCGAGTCCAGCTCCAAGTTAAATCCAACTAATTTAACCTGTCACAATCACTCCATAATTCACTTTCATGTATTCATGTCTATGTACATCTTTAATTTCTTAACTCACTTTATCTCGTTTCTGTGGTCAATCTAGATATTTCCACAAGAAAGAACAGTGAAAATAGATTTCCAAATCATATTTTCACGACACCATATACTTAGTTACTAAAACTATCAAATCATATCCAAAAATCACAATCTTAGCATCGAAACGTCCGAAATTCAGTTATCTACGATTTTATGATCTCAAACCGGAGTTTCATTGGATGCACATCAGTGTTCATATCACTGTTCACATCACTATTTACTATTCACTATTCATTGGATGCACATCAAGCGTATATTGAGTTCCTACGTATAAAATACGTGTATTATACATCTCGATATACATGTACGTCAACGTATGTATTTAATTAAATTTAAGGGGTGTTACAATATGTGACATGCAAGTGTTTTCCATGGCTAAATCAAGAGCTGGAAAATGGGGGTTTTGTGTTGGAATTGAATGAGTTGCTAGCCAAAACTATTGTAGACCAATTCCTTGTTGCTTGGTGAGTATTTTGATGTTAAAAAAATTGATTTTCCATGGTTGGAAGTAAGTGTTCCAGAAATTTTGGGTATGAGTTTTGGGAACCCATTTTCAATGGTAAATTGCTATGATTAGTTGTGTTTAATGGTTGAAAACTGATCTTGGATGATTGGTGATGATGAATTACAAAAATTAGAACATAGAATGAGTGAATTCTGGGTTTGGTGATGAGCACAAGTTTGGTACATGGTGCTGGAAACTTAGAGTGTTGGGAATGCTTTGGTAAGTTGTTCATTAATGGATTGTGAATAATTTAGTGATCAATTGACTGAATTTCTATGGCTAGAATTCATTTAAAGTGTATTGCAATGTTGAAATTGCAGATATTTGATGATGAATGAGTATGAACACAAGTGAGGTGTTTGGCTAAGTATAGAGATTGTGGACTTAGGCAAATCTTGTATTGCCAGTATTTCTAAATTAGTTCTTATGTATGGCATTGTATTAATTAAACTTTGTTTTGATGAATTATGAGCATGTTTGATTGCCTCATGTTTGCATTGTCTTATTAATGCATAAAACTCTTTGATTTGAAAATCGAATATACTTAGACTTACCCGGTGTAAGGAAAGTATATGATTAGTTCCAATGAGGGAACTTTGTTGACTAAACCTCGGAATGGTCGAGAGGATGGTCTGTTAAGATGAATTCTCCCTATATATGCATAATAGGGATCCAGATTCACTCACTTACCTGAGGGTGAGGATTTTATCTTTATGCATTGTATGATATGTATAGAGTGGCGAGAAAAGTAATTAAATCATGTATTGATAATTACATTGATTTGCATATGAGTTTATAATGACGTTTTCAATGCCATGTTTTCTATGGATGCATATATAATTCCATTATTAGATTACTCACTGAGCTTGTTGTAGCTCACCCCACTACCTTTTATTTACAGGTGTTGATTACAAGGGTAAGGGCAAGGCTCCAGAGAGTTGATTGAGCTTGTCTTTTTGTCATTGTGAGTATGCGTGCATAGGGAGTTGGTTATATACTTTTTTTTTGGTATATGTATATATATATAACACCAAACTATGTTTAATGGTTAGTGAGATGTATGAGTGACAAAGATACATGTATATGATGATGTATATGTTTTTGGAAGACTTGAGATGTGTATAAGTCTTGTGAGAAAGAAAATGTTTTGTGTACATATATATGGATGGGTTGATATGAATGATGATGGTTCATATGTGATATTGTATTTATTTTTGTGATTTGATGAGACTATGAGGTTTTTGTGGAACCTTAGATTTATGAGGAGGTTTTGCCGAAATTTTTAGTGATTTTGTATATTGTCTTAAAGGACGAGGCTGACAGAGTATCGCATACGTCTAGGTATGGTGTATATGGTATTCTGTGTCAGTTATGATGCCGTCCTACGGAGGGGGTTGTGGCAACATTGGTATTAGAGACAAGTTTTATGTTGAGGAAATCCTTACTATGATATGTTTCTATGTATGGGTATATTGTATGGGTAGTTAGAATATGATAAATATCATGATCAAATGACTAATGATTTCTTTTGTTTGTGAATGTTAGATTGAAAAGAGATAGTCAGGAAAGGTTATGGATTCAACTGATCAAGAAAAGATCAGAAGGCTGGAAGAAATGTTGGTTGCCCAACAACAACAGAATGCCCAGATAATAGAACTAGTGGCAAAGCTGCAGGCCAACAGGTAGAGACCTGAAGCACCTGTAATTCCAGAGATTGGAGTTAGCAGTGTGGGTGCACTAGCAGCAGAGCATGTGGCTGAGATTGATGCCCCGGTGTTTGATGTCAGAGGGGACATTGATGAGAAAAAGAGATATGAAGAAGTAATGAAAGCCTTCAAGAGGTGAGATCCACCTGCGTTTATAGGCGAATTAGAGTTAGAAACTGCTGAAAAATGGTTTCTGAGGATGAAGACAATTTTTGATGATATGCAAGTTCTAGAGAAAGATAAAGTGAGATTGGCCAAGTTTAAATTTACTGATGATGTTGTGAAATGGTGGAAGTTCATGGAAAAAGCACATGATGAGATCCATACTTGGGCCAAATTCAAGAAAATGTTCTATGATTCTTTTTATCCGAAGGCTGAGTGTGATAAGAAGAGAAAGGTTTTCATAAATCTGAAGCAAGGGAATATGACCGTGCGTCAGTATGAGCACGAATTTAACATACTATTTGTTTATGCGCCAGAGCTGGTACAGACTGACGAGAGTAGATTGAGGCAGCTCCGTGATTGATTTAGAGATCCCATTAAGCAGGGTTTGGCATTGTCAGGAGTGCAGACCTACGAGCATGTTTTATGATAGGCAATGGACTTTGAGACTATAGAGGTAGAGGCAATCAGACTTGTTGTTTAGACAACGCCATCAGTACCACCTCAGCAACTGACATATACAAAGCAATATTTTCCATTCCTAGGGAAGAAAAAAAGTAAATGAGGAAAGAGGTTTAGGACCGAGACTAAGAAGGCCAGAATGGCAGAGGCACCTAGTGGTGAGCCGCAGATGACTCAGATGGCACCAGTTCCAAGAGTGCCATATATGGCTTCACCAGTGGGCAGAGGGACCCAGACGGCTGGGAGACCTCAGAGTCAAAGTTCTTCAGTTAAGCCGCCTGGCCTCAGTTGAAGGGATCCAATAGCAGTTGGATTTCAGTGCCTGGTACAGAGTCCCAGACAACATCTTCTACTCCCCGACCATCGATCACATGTTTCAGGTGTGGAATTCAGGGTCACAGAATCAAACAATGTCCTTTTCAGCCGATTCCCAAGATTTCGGCGATGCCTTCTAGTGTGACACCTTCTGGTACACGAGAGCAAGCAAAGGCAGTAGCAGAACCAAATCTAGAGGGGAGTAAGACATTGATAGAAGGTATGATCAATATTTGTGATACTTTAATGTATATTCTGACTAATGTTGGATCTACCTTGTCTTTTATATTTGGTAGTATGGTAGATAGACTACATTTGACTCATGTTAGAGCTAGTACACCATTGATTTTGAGTATAGCAGCAAGGGAGAGGATCTACCCTAATCTGATCTGTCAAAACTACATAGTCAAATATGAGGGACATGAGATGATTGTTAACCTCAAAATATTAGAATTCTTGGAATTTGATGCAATCCTAGGTATGGACTGGTTAGCTGCATATCATGCCCTGGTGGATTGTTTTTCCAAAAGGGTAGTATTTCATATACCTGGACAATCATCATTTGTGTACAAAGGTACAGTTGCATCTAAACCACCTACTAGAGGTAGATTGGTTACAGATGAAGAAATGAAAATTTTGGCTAGTATTAAGATAGAGGGAGAAAAGGATAAAGGTATTCAGTTGTCTGAGATCCCCATTGTGTGTGAGTATCTGAATGTATTTCCTGATGATCTACCAGGATTACCACCTAAGCAGGATATAGACTTCATTATTGAACTAATACCTAGCACAAGGCCTATTTATATTCCTTCATATAGAATGGCGCCAAAAGAGTTGCAAGAACTCAAAGTGCAACTTGATGAGTTAATGGAAAAAGAGTTTATTTCACCCAGTGTGTCACCATGGGGAGCACCCGTCTTGTTTGTAAAAAAGAAAGATGATAGTCTACGTTTGTATATAGATTATCGTCAATTGAACAAGGTGACCATAAAGAATAAGTATCCTCTACTGCGTATTGATGATTTGTTTGATCAACTAAATGGGGCCAAGTTCTTTTTCAAGATTGATCTTCGATCGGGGTGCCATCAGTTGAGGATTCAGGAAGAGAATATACCAAAAACTGCATTCAGAATGAGATATGGGCATTATGAATTCCTTGTGATGCCATTTGGTTTGACCAATGTACCTGCCATGTTTATGGACCTGATGCAAAGGATATTTAAGCCATATCCGGATTAGTTTATTGTAGTCTTTATAAACAACATCCTGATTTATTCCAAGACTCTAGAGGAGCATCAGCAGCACCTCAGGAGTACACTGCAGACACTGAGAGAGCATAGGTTGTATGTCAAGCTCAGTAAGTGTGAGCTTTTGATAAATGAAGTGAAATTTTTGGGTCATGTGGTGAGTACAGATGGGATATATGTTGATTCTACCAAGGTGGAGGTGATCATAAATTGGCCAAGATCGACCACAGTGACAAAAATTTGAAGTTTTCTAGGTTTAGCAGGTTATTACAGAAAGTTTGTGGAAGGTTTTTCCAAATTGGTTGTACCACTTACTAAACTAACTCAAAAGAACGTGCCATTTGTGTGAACTGTAGCTTGTAAAGAGGCATTCACAGAACTGAAAAGAAAGTTGACTATTACTACACCAGTGTTAGTACTTTCAGAGCCCGAGAAAGAGTTGGTGATCTATATAGATGCATGACATTCCGGATTGGGTTGTGGATTGATGCAAGAGGGTAGAGTTTTAGTTTATGCATCTAGACAGTTGAAGGTGCATGAGAAGAATTACCCTATGCATGATTTGGAACTGGCTGCAGTTGTCTTTGCATTGAAATTGTAAAAGAATTATCTCTACGGTGAGAAGTTCACATTTTTCTGATCATAAGAGTTTGAAATATATGTTTGATCAGAAAGAGTTGAATATGAGGCAAAAAAGATGGCTGGAATTCCTGAAGGATTATGACTTCACGTTGGAGTATCATCCTGAGAAGGCTAATGTAGTTGTTGATGCACTGAGTAGGAAACATACAGAGACTGGCGTGGTAGCCTATCAGGTGGCCCACGAGTGGCGATTATTAAAGAAAGCTATAGTGATGAGTGTACTTTCTATTGCCCCGCATGTCAATATTTGTGCTCAGATGCATATACAGTTGAATGATACTCACATTCAGAAGATTAAGGATCTGCAGCAGCATGATCCTGATTATGATATGTATAATTCATGGGCTGATAGAGCTGAACGGGTTGATTGGCAACGAGATTCAGATGTGTAATACCATTTAAGGGGAGATTATGGGTTATTGTAGACCATCAATTGAGAGCTGAATCACTCCAGACAATACATAAATCTTAGTATACTATTCACCCAGGATCAACCAAAATGTATCATGACATGAAAAGAACAGTTTGGTGGCACGGGATGAAGAAGGATATTGTTGAGTATGTTAAAAAATGTGGGGTGTGTCAATTGGTTAAGTTTGAACATCAGAAACCTAGAAGACAAATGTAACCATTATCTATTCCAGAATGGAAATGGGAGCATATTACTATGGATTTTATCACAGGATTACCTAGATCTCAGGGTAGATACGGTACCATCTGGGTTATTGTTGATAGGCTGACCAAATCTGCTCATTTTCTTCCGATTAACATCAGAGACTCTGCTGATAGACTGAGCAAATTTTATATTCGTGAGATAGTGAGATTGCCTGGAGTTCCCGTATCTATTGTATCGGACAGAGATCCGAGATTTACATCGAGCTTTTGGCTTTCGATGCAGACTCGATTTGGGACTCATCTCCGTCTCAGTAAAACATTCCATCCTCAGACAGAAGGCCAAACTGAGAGGGTGATACAGATGCTAGAAGATATGCTCAAATCTTGTATATTAGAGTTTGGTGGGAAATGGGGAGAATATCTTCATCTGTGTGAATTTGTATGCAATAATAGCTATCAGGTTAGTATTGGTATGGCACCCTTTGAGGCCTTGTATGGCCGACCTTATAGATCTCATGCTTGTTGGTTTGAGGTTGAAGAATCACAGTTATTGGGGCCAACAGTTATTATGTATCACAAAGAAAAGATCAAGTAGGTCAGGCAAAGATTAAAACAGCCCAAGATCCTCAAAAGAGTTATTTTGACAAGAGGCATAGACTTCTAGAATTTTCAGTTGGAGACCAGGTTTTGTTGAAGGTTTCTCTAATGAAAGGTCAAATGAGATTTGGGGTTAAAGGAAAGCTCGCACCGCGATTTGTGGGACCATTCGAGATCCTTGAGAAGATAGGTCTACTAGCTTAACGACTTGCTCTACCATCATAGTTGGCAGATGTCCATAATGTATTTCACGTATATATGTTGAGGAAATACCATATAGACCCGACACAGTATCCAAAACTGTCTCATATTTTGGATGTAACTCAGTTACAAGTTGGGGAGGACACTTGCAGGTTTTGATCATTGACTTTTATCGCCAAGTCTAGTGTCTATCGTTATAGTGTATGTCATTATAATCATTTTCATTCATGTGCAGAATTGTTGAAAAAATATTTCTTTATGAACCATTTTAATTGGCCATTTTGAGGCACTAACACGAGTGGAACCCAGTTCGTGTTAGTGGGTGTGCTTGGTGGATTTGTGTTTTCTTTCATGAGTACATTGAAATTGTATATTCATATGCCCAAAATGGAGGTTGGGTGAATAAGAAATTGACATCTAAAATGAGCTATTGGAGTTGAAAAAATAAAGTGAGATACAATGTCCCACGTGGGAAGAGTATCAAGCCCCAAAGATGTTTATAGATAGTTACCTCATCTTAAGTTGGTAACTTGACAATAATAAAGGTTCTCTCTTGCACAGGGGGTTGCAAATCAAGAATTGGTTGTCCATGTCCCTCGTGTGCACCCACAGGTACGAGTGCTAAGCCATCCATGCCCAGCCCGTACACCCAGCATTCCATCAGCCTAACATAAATACAAATCCCAAATACAATTAATCCTATAACATCATCTAATCATGATCAACAACAATTAAAGATTTCATCTCCAAAAATACCAAGTATAAAATTTCAAAAATTCAAATAATATAAAACATACACAACCCATCTATGTGTTATTAATACAAATACTAGGTGTTATTATGTACATAATATCAAAATACTAAACTGTACAACACCTACATCAACAAAATACTGGAAAGAATGCTCTGCAGTCAAGCATTCCCTTTTTCCTTCCTATCAGAACCTGAAATGATAAGGATGAAGTGTGAGCTACAACAAGCTCAGTGAATGTCTTCTACAAGTGGCAATATACATGCATTTATGTAAAACATGTCAAGATCATTAAAACATTTGAAATAACATGAGATAACATGGAAATGAAAACAAGATTACATACATGCTAATATAATGCATCATGTCATAATTAAGACAAAGCATACCATTTAAACAACATGCAATGCAATCCTAACACCTCCCAATCAATTAGAATCCCTACAATATATACATGGTTCATACAATATTAAAATCAGCCAAAGTATGCTAATAACCATGTTAAATCCCAATTTCAAAGTTAACTAATGATTCTAGAATGGCTAACCCATGAGCCTAATCCTCATTGTTCAATTTGACCAATTAACATCAAATCAAACTACACATAACCCAAATTGAATGTCATAGGTGGATCCCCTTGATTACAACCACTATAATGCAAAACATTCAATCATATTAAGGGTTAAGTTGACTATTTATCAAGTCAATTTCATCAATTGATTATATCTTGGTCAAAATCCCCAATTTGGCAATATATGACATAAGGCCAAATTGAACTAAGACATGCTAAATTATCATAGGTTCAAACATTCTAAACCCATGGTTCTACTCCATTTAGGTCCAATTAGATGATTCCAAAGTCAATTTGGTCAATTGACTTGGTTTAGGTCAAAAGCCCTAATTTGGGCAAAATCCCCAATTTACATGGAAATCCCCAAATTGCATGAGAATGTCAATTTACATGGCCTAAGCCAAAATCCCCCATATTCAAGATCAATAATTTAGAGTGTCATACATCCATAAGTACTCATCAATTTCATACAAATCACAAGAAATTTGAATAGAAAACCCTAAGTCAAAACACTAGTTTTAGGTCAAGTCTATGAAACCCCTCCAATTTCTTACTAGAAACTGGGGGTTTCACCTCTAGAGTACTCCCCATACACTCTAGGTCAACATATATTAATTTCAAGACCTAATTCCAACTTTGATTTTCCATCACCCTTTCAAAAATGGCATTCAATAGAACCCTACGTCGAAAAAATCAATTCCATGCTTGTAAGAGAATGATGAAAGTAAGAAAAATGGGAATGAAATTGTTACCTTGATGATCCTTGAGTAAGAATCCACCCAAAAACCTTCTTTTTCTCTTCTCCTCTTCTTTCCCCTTTATCCAAGCTCTTTAGCACTCTTGAAGGTGGAAAAATGAGCAAGTGTGAGAAAATCCCGTTTTGGTTTGTATTTATAGAAAAATTTGGACCAAAACTCAAAATACACTTAAACAAAAGGAACAATTTTTTATGTTGCAATTACTTCCACTTAGATACTCAATTTTATGCAAGTTACTCATTAATTTAACATCGTAACCGTATAGAGGTTTTATGAGTCAGTTACCAACATTCTGGTAACATTTCAACTCAATCAACGGGGAGATTACGAGATCCAACCATTTGATCAAAACTGCACAAGAAAATCTGTAAATTCGAAAAATTGTATTTGGAGCTTTATAACGCACAGTAAACAACTCCGATCAAGATCTTCACTTCATAATGAAGATCTATCAGAGTAAGCTGACAAAATTTTAGCTCAATTGGACCACAGATCTAGGAGAACAAGGTATTGATGTAATCGGTGACAGAAATTTCTTTCTCCATGAAGCGAGCTCACTAATCCAAAACACCGTTTTCGACACGTTTCGACGTCGAACAGGTCTCCGATCATTCCGAAACTTCATGCAAAGGCACTCAAACCAAGGCATGTCGAGCATCATATACGTATACATACACGTATACGAGTACTCTATGGGTCAAAATGATGTCATCCTAAGGTACGGGCGTTACAAACAATCATAGTGTTTACTTTGTTAATGGAGGTCATTTAGTATTATTAATGGAGTCCATATAGAGATTTGTTTTCCCTTATTGAAATAAAAGGAGGTGCCCCTCATTTTACTCTATACTGAATTTCAAAGCTTTCATCAACTTCATCTGAAAATATTTCCCTCTTTTTAGTCATTTCCTTGCAATTTGATTGTCTTTTACCGAACTCAGTTCGCCCAAGTACAGACAAGGTATTACCAGCTACTCATCAACTATTATATCTAGGGAACTAATCTGTTTTAAGGACACTGTGTGCTACAAAAACCTCTATTCCACCTTTTTCAACCTCTTCTTCACTGTGAGTTAGTTTAAATTAAGGGTGTTAATGGTTTTGCCAAAACCGCAAAATCAAAGGTTTTTAACATGTTCAATTCGGGTTGTGAGTTGAAAATTTGAAAATTGTATTAACCTAAACCGAACCGATCAATGTTAAAATCATATATTATGTCAAATATATTGTAATATTTACTTGTTAAATAATTACAAGTATAGTTCTTGATGGTAAAATTATATATTTTTATTACTTTATATTTAGAATAAATATTATTATAGGTTAAATGTCTAAACTGATTAACCCAAACAGAACCAAACCGACTTCATTCATTCAGTTCGGTTGGTTCCATTTGGTCAAGTAATCGGTTCGGTTTCGGTTTGAGCCCTAAATCGACCTAAACCGAACCGATAACACCCCTAGTTTAAATAAAAAAAAACCTCCGACTGTTTTTCTGTTATACTACATTTTAATATTTTATTTTTATTCCAATTTAATCTATTTGTCTCTTTACAATTTTGCTAACAAATATGTTGCAGCCACAATGTAATGGCCTACCTTTGATTGATTCAAATAGGTAAATTAAACTAAGGCATGCAAAACTATCTTCCAGCGTCACTTGGGGAACCAATATTGAAAAAGAAAATCCTCAGTGATATATGATTGACAAAAGACATAGATTAACTCAATCTTTCCCTTCCAAAAAAAAAAACCCTACTCAATCTTGAAAGTGATAATCTAATCAAGATGATGATACAACGAATATAATACAAGGAACCTCATTGATTAATAACTAATCTAGAAGATTGATATTGGAATGATATTTTAATAGTCAAATCCCAAAAGCAATAATGTCATTGATAATACGCTTGAGGGACATGATTGATTACTTATAAAGAGTAAAATATTCCTATTGTCAAAAAACCTCGGAGTTTAATATTGCTTATTAATACCTATTTAGGCTTTATTGAATTAATAAATCTGTTCTTACCTTATATATTGCTAATCCCCATCGTTACAGTCGTTAACACTTAATCAATACCATGTGCCCTTTTTTTTTTTTTTTTTGAACCTCCAATCCATGGAGAAATGTGGTCTAGTTTCAAAGCTATAAGGGAACCCCTAGGAACCTAAGTCATAACTTTAAATCTAGTTCTAAAGCACGCATTTAGAGGGGAATAGAGCCTAAAGATTTGATTTCCAAAAGATTGGATTTGAGCTAGGTAACCCCAGTCTAATCTTTGGAATACTCCTTTGAACCTTCTCTAGCCTTTACCCAACTTACTTCTTTTTTTTCATAGAGGTTTCTTGCATTTTGAAAATGTAGAAATTGTGGAGATGATATATATAAGGAATCATAGAAGTAGTCAATTGGATTACCAATCCAATTGTTGGATATAATACATGTACAAGTGTTCAAGGTGGAGCTCAAGAACAGACAGTTAACTAAGTTGATCAAGTTGCCTATCATGCTCAAGCTTTCAACAAGAAGTTTAGTTCATTATGTGTTAACAATATAGATACAAATAAGAACAAGGATTCAAGGTATATACATTGGGTCACGTGATGATACATAACAACAGTTATATTTGTTCTGTTATATTATTTTATTATGTAACTAGAGAGTAGTTGGGAAGTCTAGCTATTTGACATTTTTAAAGAGTCGATTCCAGTTGAATGGTAAGGATTTATTCTATACATTGTATATAATCTTGATTGGTGATCAATAGCATTCATTATGGAAATTTCCCAAAACTGATTTTCTTCATTGCAATAACTCCAACGACCTCTCTACTATTTCTTGTTTACCTTGTAATGTTTTTTTTTTTGTTTCTTTGAACTCTTTCATGGTATCATAGCTAAATCGGCAAACGTCAGATGGCATCTAGTACGTCAAACTCTCTTTCTTGTCATTCAAATCCTACATTCTCTCAAATGTCAAATACAAAGTTTCAATCTCTGGCAAGAACATTAAACTTGAAACGCAAGTAAATCTAGAGTTTAAAGCTTGGAAAAAAGCATATCAATTCCTTTTTTGTTGGCTGCTTTCAACAATCAGGGAATTTGTGATCAGACAAATGAATCATTGCAAGACTGCTTTTGAAGTTTGGGATATCTTGGAGAAACTTCATGATCAGACATCGATGGTCAAGGTTATGCAATTGAAACAACAAATGCAAAGTTTGAAGAAGGAAAAATCTATCTATTAGTGACTTTATGCTAGAGATCAAAGGTATTGGAGATGTAATCAAAGCAGTTGAACAAGAGATCAAAGAATATGGCATGATTTCTTGTGCTCTTAATGGCATGGGTCATGAATATGATCTAGTGGTGGTCTTGGTGTCTCACAATGCCAAGAACATGTCGTTCCAGGATGTACAGTACTCATTAATGCTTCATGAGCAAAGAATCAAACAACTTAATGTTGTTTCTCAAGTTAACATCGATGTCACGCCTCTGCTAATTTTGTTACACATTATGATATGAACTCAAATAACAAAGGCTCAAGTGCTAGAGGAAGAGGCAGATGTCGAGGACGAGGTAACAAATGGAACAATAATCAGAAGGTTTATTGTCAATTGTTTCAAAAACCAAGTCATAATGCATTGTAATGTTACAAGTGGTTTGATCAAATGTGGTATGGTAATCAAAATATCAGGCCACAGAACAAACAACAAAAAACATTTTCAACTAGTTCTCCAAATTAGTTGAATGTTACACATGGAAATCAGGCTAACATGGTTCAAAACTCCGCCCTTTTTTGCATCACCAGAGGAGGTAAATGATCAGTCGTGGTATGTTGATAGTTGTGTTACCAATCATGTAACTGGAGATCTCACAAATCTGGTTGTTAGTGTTGAATACAAAGGAAAAGAAAAATTAGCAGTTGGCAATGGTAACTTGCTTTCTATCTCACATATTGGTAGTTCTACACTTAATACTAGTTTTCCTTGTGATAAGAACATACGTCTCACTCAAATTCTTCATGTTCCTGACATTAAGAATAATTTGCTTAGCATCTCTAAACTCGCTCAACATAATGATTTAATTGTGGAGTTCTATGATGATTGTTGTGTCATGACCCCTTCCGTAGAGTGATGTCATGATCGGCACAGAATACCGTATAGGCCATCCCTAGATGGATACGATACTTTCTCAGCCTCCATCCTTTAAGACAATAAACAAATCACTCAAAATTTTTCAACAGAACCATTAACAAATATAAACCATCATCATTTTTCTCATTTCATTCCCACAAGACTTATACACATCTCAGTCTCCCAAAATATATATACATCATCAAGAACCATTCATTTATACATCAAATTAACTATTAAACATTTGTTTGGTATTATATATACATATACCAAAAATAGAAGTTTGAACCCATCTCCCTGAAACACACAACATCATACTCACATAGCAAAGAAGCAAGCTCAATCAATTCTCTGGAGCCTTGCCCTTGTCCTTGTGATCTACAGCTGTAATAAAAGAGGAAATAGGGTGAGCCACAACAAACTCAGTGAGTAATATAGCATTGGATTTATATATGCATCTACAGAAATCATGGCATTGAAAACATCATTATAAACTCATGTGCAATTTAATGTAAATATCAATACATGAATCAAATATATTTTTTCGCCACTTTATACATCTCATACAATGCATAAAGATAAAATCCTCACGCTCAGGAATGTAAATGAGTTTGTATCCCTATGATGTGTACTAATAGGGAGAACCCATCTTACAAACCATCCCCTCGATCATTTCGAGATCTAGTCAAAAAAACTTCCCTCCTGGAACTGATTATATATTTTCCTTACAACGGGTAAGGTTAAGTATGTTCCGAGGTCTAGTCCACAACTCCCCTCCTAGAAATGATCACATACTTTCCTTACTTCGGTAAATCTAAGTATGTTCGATTTTCAAATCAAAAGGTTTCATGCATTAACCAAACAATGCAAAACATGGAAAAATAGAGCAATCAAACATGCTCAATTTCATCAAAACAGAGTTTATCTAATACAATGTCATACATAATAACCAAGTCAGAAATACTCACCTTTACAGGATTTTCACTAGGTCCACAGCACACCCAACACTTAGTCAATTTTCACCAACTAAAACAGCACAAACACTTCACTTGTTTGGTGTCCATTTTCTCATATCATTATCAACCCACTATAAATTACACATTGCACACACTGTAAATGAATTCTAGCAACCTTAATTTCATTCAATTGATCACAATTCAACCCAACTTTATCATTAAAACAACATAAGTTGCATGTTAGTAATACAAGCAACCCTAGACAAAAGTTTCCAAGTCTAGGTCAATTATACTACACCTAATAGTCTTAGCATGTAATTAAACCAATTAACCTCATATCTCAGTTCTAAAAACCCATTTAAATCACATATATGGCGTGCATAAAATTCTGGAAGGTCTAAGCCAAGATTGTACATTTGAGTCATTTACAAAGAATTCGTCAAGATCCTGTAGAAAAGTGGGTATCAACATGATCAGTTCAGATGCATAATACTACTAGTAGGGAACTCTAATAATAAAATCAACCATTGTGATTGAATAACATCAAGATATGAATCTACTGTCCAATTTTCAGCCAAATCTAATGGTGAATCGAAGAGATGTCTCCTTGATGAAGACAACTCTAAACAATTATTTTCTCCTTCTCTATTACAATCACTTGACTTCAGTGGTTAATATCTCATAACATAAGAAACAATTAAAAATATCCACCGTCAATAATGTGAATAATAAGTTAAAAACTACCTGAATAAGTTTTTGTACGATCTAACAATGGATTTGACAGATCCAGTACTTTGATCTGAACTGTGCAAGACAACTCATTTTTCCAACCAGTTGTATTTAGGAGGTTAGAACTCTTAAGATCCAACTCTGATCAAGATCTCTACCATTAAAGATGAAACTATATTAAAGATGGAAAATCTATAAAATTTTCGGCTCGATCCAACCATGGATCAAGGGATCTAACACTTGATGTAAAATGCTGCAAATAGGTTTTTCTTCACACTTTCTCTCCTCTTCTTGAATGTTTCAGCAACTCTCTCTAATTCTCAATGTTTTCACTTCAATTACTCAATCTAGCAAGTTATTTGATAGTGCCAGCAAGTCAAGACCACTTTCACATGTTCATTTCCCTCACAAGTGGCTTCAATGGTCAAGACATATGTCTCATTTCACTTGCAAAGTGGATGCATATGGGCAATACACATGTAACATATTACCTGCAAGGTGTTTGCAAAGGCTTAATTCAACAAATGATAAAATGAGCTTAAACAGCCCCTAAGTGGCTGATATAGGCAATACACATGTGTTAATTCACTTGCTAGGTGGATGCTAAACAAATGAGACATTTGTTGCATACATGCACCCACCATGTGCACACCATCCCACTTTTATCATATTTCTTTATTTTTTTTTATCCTTGGGCCCACATACACATCAATACACTTATTATACACATAAAAGTCATGTACATACGTATATGCGTACAAGTAAGCCTGACAATACGTATTAGTCAACGTAATTGTTTGACTCGTACACACGGGGTGTTACAATTGTGTTTTCAAGGACAAGAGTATGGGGAAGGCACTGCTTCGTGGGGCACTCAAGGATGGCCTATATTTCCTTAAACTCTCTTTTGGTCTTGATGCAAGCACAACTGCTGGTAGTTTGTCTAATACTCCTGTTTTGTTTTTGAATAATGTTGCTAATAATACCATGTATGTTGCTTATATTGCAACCAAGGTGAATGCAACTTTTTGGCATGCCAAGTTAGGTCATCCATCCTTACCTATCTTGAAGCATGTTTTACGTAAGATGCATCCTCATTTGAGTTTACATGATATCTCCTTTTGTGACTCATGTAAACTGGGTAAAATGCATCAGCTCCCTTTTCAAACACATGACATTTCAGCTTCTTCACCACTTGAAGTTGTCTACTCTAACACATGGGGGCCATATCTTGTTATTTCTATTTCAGGATGTTGATATTACATTGTGTTTGTGGATGCTTATACTAGATATTCTTGGTTGTTTCCAATGAAATTGAAATATGATGCATTATCTGTATTCATTACTTTTGAAAAGGTTGTTGCGTTTGAATTCAACAGTAAGATAAAAGGCATTGCAAACTGGCATGGGAGGGGAGTGTAAAGCCTTTTTTACCTTTCTTGACTAATAATGGCATTAAAGTCAGGTTTTCTTGCCCTTATATACATCAACAAAATGGCATATCAGAAAGAAAACATAAGCATGTTGTGGAAACGGGTCTAACTCTACGTGCTCATGCTAGAATTCCCCGTCAATGTTGGAGTGAAGCTTTCTTAACAGCTACTTTTCTTATCAATAATCTTCCTTCTATTATGCTCAACATGTCATCTCCTTTTGAAATGCTTTATAATAAAACTCTTGATTATACATGTCTTAAACCATTTGGTTGTAATTGTTATCCATATCTTCGATATTATTCCTCCAATAAATTCAATTTATATACCACCAAATGTGTTTTCATTGGCTATAAAAATCTTCATAGGGGTTTTCTTTGTTTACATCCTAATGGCAAGATATATATGTCTAAACATGTTGAATTCAATGAACATAAGTTTCTTGTTATTGAACTTTTTGCCAAATCTCAATCGACTGGTTCTTTCTAGTTGACTGGCTCTGCTACACTTTCTTTGTCCACTTTATATCCTGCATCACCAGCATTTTCTCCACATTCTATTCCTTTAGCTTCTCACTCCTCAAATGTACCTTTAAATGGGCGTTTACCAGATTCTTCTTCACTTTTGCCTACTATCACTCCTCATAGCTCCTCACCACCTACAAACATCAATGCTTCTCCTTTAATTGCAGTCAACATTCATCCACCTGTTGTTGATTGTCTTCACCTTATGCAATCCAGGTTTAAAAGTGGTATTTTCAAGCCTAAATTGTACGCATCTATTCATCTTGATCCCATGATTTTGAAAACTACCTCTTTAAGTGCAGTTATGAAGAACCCTAAGTGGTATATAGTTATGCAAGAGGAGTGTCAAACATTATTCAAGAACAAGACCTGGACACTGGTTCCATATCAGCAAGATATGAATGTTTTGGGCTGCAAGTGGGTCTTTAGGACTAAATTCAATCAAAATGGCTCTACCTCCAGGTACAAAGCTAGGCTAGTGGCTAAAGGGTTTCATCAAACCACGAGTATTGATTTTTTTGATACTTACAGTCCGATGATCAAAGCATCTACCATAAGGGTTATCTTTTCTTTGGTTGTATCTCAAGGTTGGGACATTCAACAGGTTGATATTAATAATGTTTTCTTGAATGGTGAGTTGGATGAATTAGTCTATATGCCTTAACCGAAGGGTTTTGTTGATAATGCATTGCCTTCTCATGTATGTCGTCTTGATAAAGCTCTTTATGGATTAAAGCAAGCTCTAAGAGCTTGGTTCCACAAGCTACGTGTTGCTCTTATTGGCTGGTTTTCCAATTATCAATCTGATGTTTCATTGTTCATTAAGAAGACAACTAGTTGTTATATTTTATTGCTAGTGTATGTGGATCATGTTCTTATAACAGGCAATGACTCTCTTGAAGTTCAGAAAGTGATACAACAACTTAATAGCTCGTTTGCACTAAAACATCTGGGTTCAATGAATTATTTCTTAAGCTTTGAGGCTACAAGAACATCTCATGGGCTTCATCTTACACAATCTAAGTACATACATGATTTGCTTTCTATAACAAACATGTTTCATTGTAAGCCTTGCTCAACTTTTGCTTGTGCAAACACCAAGCTCTCGAAAAGTGATGGTGATCCCTTGCCAGATTCAACTCTTTATCGAAGAGTTGGGCATCCTTCAGTACTTGACTCACACACGTCCTGACATAAGTTTTATCGTCAACAAGCTCAGTGCGTTTGCTTCCGCACCAACATTTACACATTGGACAGCTTGCAAACGAGTTCTTCGATATCTTAAGGGTACTACTCATCATGGTTCGTTCTTCAAGTCTTCTTCTTCTCTTCGGATAGAAGCTTTTTGTGATGTAGACTGGGGTAGCTCTATTGATGATAGGATTCCGCAGTTTTTGTGTTTACTTGGGTGACAATTTGGTTACTTGGAGCTCCGAAAAGCAATTTGTTGTGGCACATAGCAATATTGAGGCTGAGTATCGCTATCTTGCTTCTACTTCAACTGAGTTGGTTTGGCTACAATCTCTGCTAAAGGAACTTGGGTTTTCAATTCCTTGTTGTCCTGTTGTGTGGTGTGATAATACTGGAGCTAAAGTCTTAGCTCAAAACCTTGTGTTTTATTCAAGGACTAAACACATTGAGATAGATGTTCATTATGTTTGAGATAAAGTTGCAGCAGGGCAACTGGAAATTAGATACATTTCCACTCTTGATCAAATTGTTGATATATTTACTAGAAGTCTTCCTACTTCTCATTTTCATTTTCTACTCTCCGAATTGCACATCGTTTCCTCACCTGTGTCCAGTTTGAGGGGGGATGTTGGATATAATACATGTATAAGTGTTCAAGGTGAAGCTCAAGAACATACAGTTAGCTCAGCTGATCAAGTTGCCGCTAATGCCCAAGCTTTCAACAACAAGCATAGTTCATTATGCGTTAACAGTACAGATACAAATCAGAACAAGGATTCAGCGTATATACATTGGGTCACATGATAATATGTAATAGCAGTTATAATTGTTTTGTTATATTCTATTATTATGTAACTAGAGAGTAGTTGGGAAGTTCAGTGATCTGACAGTGGTAACGAGTCAGTTACAATTGCATGGTCAGGATTATCTATTTTGTACATTGTATATAAACTTGATTGGTGATCAATAACATTCATTCTGAAAATTTTCCAAAATTGGTTTTCTCCATTGCAGTTGCTCCAAGAGCTCTCTCTTGTTTCTTGTTTACCTTGCATTGTTTTTCTTGTTTCTTTGAAATCTTTCACCAGTCACCTACTTCATCATCCAATCAATTACGTTAGAATCTTGTCGACTGTGATGTAAACTTTTAAATAGATTAAAAAATATATATTTGTAGGTATACAATGTAAGTTGTAACACAGTTGTGCGATCCCACAAGAATTGAGCAAATCACTTTAAATCTTTAGAAAATAAACTTAAATAATTATAAGTCAAAGAAAAATAATAATTTAGTTTCTAAAATACTAGATTTATGAAAGCAACTAATTAAAAAAACAACAATCTAAAATCGATGTAAAACCAAATATAACGAAAATAAAACAATTAAATAAAGGGAAAAAGAAGCAATTGATAACAAGAAATTGAGCAAAACGAGAGAACAAGAGAAATTATTGAAAATTAGAACTTTATTAATGTACATAATTTCAAACTTTTGAGCCATATTGTCACTTTTCTCAATCCTTGAACTAACAACAAGAAGAAGAATCTAACCTGAAGAAAAAAGAAAAAAAAAAAGTGGGAGAAAGTGAGTTAAAAGATATCTTAGTCCCTTGATAGACTTCCTAAACCCTAAACCTTTACAAAAATAAAATAAAAATAATAGGATAAAACCTTTTTATAATTTTATTAAAAGGCTCTATTCTCCTCAAATCTTCTATATAATCATGACCAATTAAGCACCTTCTTAATATGCAAAATTTCTAAGAAAATAAAAATATTAAAATAAAAGAAATAATGATGGTGTCATTTTTTAGGAGTTTTATTTTCTTCAACTATGATTTTGACTCTTTTGTCCGTGTGGTATGTGAAACTTCCTTCCTTCTTGGCATGTTTTCATCCAATGTTTCAAAATTAATCTTGAACTTAAAAATACCATAAGAAATTCTTTGGAAGACCGGCATCAAAATATATATAGTTTATAAAAATTAAATTAAAATTGCTTTGAACAATTGCCCAAAAAATGCTCTATGAAAAAAGATATTTGGGACCTCCAAAATATTAAATTATTTTCAACCCTCAAAGAGTAAAATAAAAAATCAACAACTAATTAACTTCTACTGAACCCTAGGAAAATGTGACATGCACTTAACATATAAAATAAAAATAAAAATAAAACTTTTCCTAGTTAGAAATTTTGTTTTAAAATAGCCTAAAATGACATAAAAATTCTAAAAATATGACTTTAATTAGACCTAGAAGCATAAAATATAGATGTAAAAAATAGAAAATTTTGATTTCGTCAGACTAATTGTACAGACTGGTATCAATAACCCCTGGCCAGCATCTCAACACTTATGTCTCGCTTCCCAATCTCCTAAATGATCAATCTAGCCACATTCTTCATATAGTAGGTATCGACTAATTGGCCCCTTAGTTGACTGTAAAAGCTTTTCCATTCTAAGTTCAATTTTATGAACTTCCACACATATTTTCAAAACTCTTTAACACCCAAAACATGGGCTTTTTAGCCTAATATTACTTCCTAGAGGTCTCAAATCAACACCTCGCATTATTAAAATTTTCAAGAATTGGAGGCACTACATCACGAATGATCTAAATGATTGTTTAAATTAGGGAAAGTCATGATCTAAATGATTGTTTAAATTAGGGGGTGTTGATCACAGCAAGTTGGGTTAGTTCAGGTTTTAGCCAACCCAATCAAGTAGGATTGGGAAGATTTTTACCCAACACAACATGATAAGCCATTTAATCTATAGACTCTAAAGTGTATTTTTCTCAAATTATTTCAAAGTCGAATATTGGTATAACATAATAAGACGTTTACCTTCATGTTATTTTTTATTTCATATTTTAAAAATTATGGTGACGAGTTACTACTTTAGTTAGTTTAGCTAGTTCTAGTAGTTAAAATTTTAACTCAATCCAAACTAATTGAATTAGTTCGAATATCTTAACCCAAACCAATCTAATTTAAAAAATAAACCTAACCCAACTCATATAATTCGGGTTGCTAGGTTTAGTCGGGTTGCTTGATAGGATAAAACACGCCTAGTTTAAAATTTAATAAAACATCGTTTATATATATTTGTTGTTGGATGTGTGGACCAAAATAATAATCTCACATTATAAACTAAAAGAGTTCATCATATGAGGTAAACTTAGATCTCTTTTCTATTAGTTCTAAGGTCTTTTAGGATAAAACGATCCTACACCTGTATTAAGTATGGGCAATATCGATATTAACTAAAATCCAAGCCCATGTACCTACAATGGTATCAAAGCCCACTAATCGGCTTGGACATGACATCCATTGAGGTGTAGTTGGTATGGGCACATTGGAGCCGAAGTGGCTCATAGTGCGTTGAGGTGGCAGAGTATGAACGAATCCAACTTGCTCAATGAGAACTCATGCCTCTTAGATATTGGTCGAAGGTGGAGATTAATTGTTGGATGTGTGGACCAAAATAATAATTTTATTATATTAGATTTAAGTGTAGATCTTCCTCCCATTAGTTTTAATGAGACCTTTTGGAATAGATTGTCATATACTTAAGCCTAAAAGTAGGCCTAAAGGTGATTAACTAGGGGATGAACTAGTCTTCGATTGGTATTTAATTTAAACATAATTTTTAAAAAATTAGAAAATGATTTCATTTTTAGTTGATTTATAATTTTAAAATTTATACTTGGTATCATATTCAAGAATTGTTTTTAAAATTTAAAAACAAGAAAAACTTGTTCATATTGTTCAAGATTTCACACAAATCGAGTGAAAAAAAGCTTGTGTGGGTCCCACTAAACTTAAAAAATAATATTTGTATATTTTCTAAAAATAAGTCATTTTATTAACTTTTTTCTAAAAACAGTTTTTAAATCCTATCAAACCAAACAAATTTTTTGTAACTTTTTTGAATTTTTATTTTTAAATATAGAAAACTGGATTTAAATTCTATACCAAATACAACCTTAGTATCTTGGCCTACCAACAATTATGATGGGAGATAGTGATGGTGGTGGGGATGTGTGATCAGAGCGAGTTGTTTTTTGTTTTTTTTTTTATTTTTGGTCAAAGTTTCCATCCATTATCAAAGAAATTTGGAAGATCAGAAAGTACATCATGCCTAAAGATATAATCACACACTGAAGCATTTTACAGGCACAACTATGAGTCTAAATGCTCATTAAAAAAAATAGATAAACCCCAACAATAAGATGATGAAACTCCAACATTAAGGAGAAAAACCCCGTAACAACAGATACATCGGACAATAAAAGGATTAAACCCCGACATCATCAGAGGGAGTTGTTTGATGGCATAGACGTGGTGAGGATGGAGAGTTGGGTTGAGTTTTGCACTTAACTATGAAAGTTAATTAGATTCTTTACCTTCCAAGATCTAGAATATATGTAACATTTTATTTTTTTCAGTCTTGATCAAAATAATAAATATGGATAATATTATTGAAGAACACACCTAGAAATGTATTGGTGAAGCATGCTTAATTAATTGTGTCCACTTGAATATCAGTAGAGAATAATTGATCATTAGGAATAATATGCCAAAATACCTCTAATTAAAGAAAAATATTTGCTTCGTCAAGTGGGAACTGAAGGGTGCCTCAGTATCAGAGAAAAGAGGAAGCACCTAAACTCTTTAATTTCTTTCCTGTCATAATGACAACGCAACGTTCATTATGAATTGTGGCCCCACTCAGAAAAATAAATAAATAAATAAAAGAATATCTCATAAAATTGACGATTAACTTTTTAATTAATCTTAAATTCATTTAAGATTAATTAATTCTCTTAATTAATTTATTAGAAACAACTATAATAAATGGCTGTCATTTTCTTTTGAAAAAAAAAAAAGAAAAAAGAAAATTTATTTTCCCTCTTTAATTAACTATATTGATATTCTTTACCTTGGAAAGGTTTTTAAAGCTTAGCCGTCAATTTCTTTATTAATTAATAGGTTTTTTGTCATAAGAAAACCCAAATATTCATTATCATTAATTTATTATTAAAATTACAAATACCGCTCATTTAGATAGGCTCGAAGTTCCTTAATCTTACTTTTGAAGTCAACGATGCACGGGGAAAGAAAAAGAAATTATCATGCACATTCTCAAAAAATTAATAAAAACGTAATTAAGTTTACTTAATTATAGATGAACATCTTTTTTTCTAAAAAAAATATTTTATGTACGTTGGGTGTCAATATCATTTTTTGACGCTAATACTCAGTTTCTTAAATATTTTATAAATTATTGTTCAACATCTTTAACATCTAATAAAAATTAAGTGTCAGTATCATAAAATAACATTCGCATCAAACGTTTTTTTAACATTACTCTTTTCCTAAATTATATCAGCTAACTACACATAAATAACTCATTCATGCATGGCTGATTAATTCATGCATTCTACAATTTCTCGCACTATATTTCAATCCCCTCCTCCCTCCATCCCCACTCTTTTCTTGTTAAATTTTTTTTAAAAAAAAATAATATTAATAATTAATTATATAATCAGCTCCGCCTAATGGATCCATTTTTTTACCCATTAATCCCTTTTTTAAAAAAAAAAATCACATCTTTTTATTGCTACTGACAATTAACGTTTGTACCAAAACTAGTAAAAAACATGTATTGTGAGTCAGGTTAAAAATTGATGTACCTAGTCAAGGCTGCTGATGTAGTAGTAGTAGTAGACGTAGTAAGTAGACCATTCTATTATTTGTGTAACCAAATTAAGCAAAAGACTTTATTGGCAATTTGGGAATTGCAGGTATAATAATAATAATAATAATAATAATAGAAATAATAAGGGATGAGTTACATCTATCACAAGACTTTTGTCTATACATGCACAATCTCTCACAGTTGAAAAGATGGAGACATGATATCTGTACTATATTTGCTTTTTCTCAAGAAAGAGGAACACAAAATGCGGGCAGCCTTTGGCCCTTTGCCCACCTTGACCGCTGCCCAAAAATTCATCAAGAAAATAAAAATAATTCAAAACATATACCTTAACCATTCCTTCATTTTCTTAAAAATTAAATCCAACCCCTTCTTTTTTTTTTAACATGTTTTCAACTTGCTCCCTATGATGAATAATTTAGATTAAGTACACGTAACCAATAATTGTAGCATTTTGGTCATTTCATCAAGAAAAAAAATAAAATAATTAATTAATTAATGAAAAAGTGATCAATTTCAATATAATCTTGCTAGCTTGCTTAAGTGACCTAACTAATTATAATTGCTACTTTAGATGATCTTCTGGGGCTCCGACAAAACGGATCTTAGTACATGGTGTGTGCTCCATAATGCTTGATAAATCAAGAATATATCATCTGCAAGATTGCTTAATTAAAGGGTTTTTTTTTTTTTTTTTTTTTGTAGCTTCTTTAAATGGTGTTGGTTCATCTGTTAATTCAACACTTTTATGAATAATTGTAGTTCAATTAATATGGTGTATATAACTATATATAATTAATTAGGTACTGATTATGATCATATATCATTTGAGGATTCTTCTTCCCACAATCTAGCTAGTTAGGTATAAATGATATTATTCTTCTGAACTATTAGAAAAAAAAAAAAAAGTGGAATATATCAGTTACACAATCAACCATCAAGAAATTAATTAAAACTGGGTTCCAATTGATGAATTAATTGTTCATTAGAATCATTAATTAATTAATTAATTAATTTAATATATATGTTCTAAAAGATCTGATCATTAATTACTGATCAGGATGCTAATATGGCCAATATGAACAGATATTGATAGAGTGATGGAAATTGTAAAGTTGTGATGGCTACTTTTATTTACATATTCATTATTACTTTGCCTTTACCTTTCCAAGCTATTATATGTGCAGTTTCCTGCTTCATCATGTAGAAATCATGAATATAAATTATTGAAATTAAATTAAGTAAGCCCCCCAGGGAAAAAAGTGCTAAATTTGTGAGCATCAAAGGCTTTCAAGTTTCAAGGAGGTGGTCAGTTAAAATTTAAGAAATTTGAGAAATTTTACAAACAAAAAAAAAAAAATTGAGAAATTAAGGTTTGGGAAGTAATATAACAAGGAAAAGGGCAATTTAAGTTTTCTATCTCTCCAATATATATATATACTGATAATTTGGTCCATTTATTATAGTTTGATTTAAATCAAAGCTGACGATTGTTTATTTGCTTTGTCATGAGTCATGACAAGACATGAACCAGGACCAATGCATCAGGGGAACACTGTGGCAATGTCATCCCAACATCAAGACCATTGGATGTGCCTCAAAGATCACTTGGGTGGTTACAATTAATGCTAACACCACTATCAATTATTAACTTCAATAAAAAAAAAAATTCCAAAGACAAGACACTTATGTAATAAGCTTGTTGAGTGTGATTAATATTACTAATTGGTAGCTAGTGTGTGATTAGTTTCCATAAATTTCAACGATATTAGTTGGTGGATCAAATCCTTGATTATTTTTGACAAGATCATTAGCGTGACACTGCACTAATTAATTAATTAATTAACTAAATATGTAATAGGTAGAATGTATCATTTAATTAGTTCATGATAATAGGGTTCTTCAATATGATCAGATGGTTTCTATTATAATTGTGGTTCTTGTTGCATGAAAGAGTTTCTCCCAAATTATAGGTGGGATACATGGGACCCAAATTCAAATATTTTTTTGAGGGCTATAGGTCTAATGGTAATCAATAAAAGGATGTGTCATTCATAGGAAAAAGGAGAGTTAAGAAACAAAATCATGTTATTCCCCCCCTTATTTTTTTACCCTAACTTTTTTCTGTCACCATCTGTCTGATCAACTTATTGCCAAGTAATCTTTTTGATTTCACGGAAACCCTAACCCTCCAAATAGGTCCTATTTCTCTAGAGCTGAGGCATGGTACTGTATATAGATCCATTACCAAGTAATAACAAGTTGGAATTTCAGTTTTCCATATATCCTCTTCTTTGGAAAGAAAGAAATTAAAAAAAAAAAAAAAATTGAATTTAAAACCTACCCTAGCACACACATCTCTCTCAAACTGTATCAGAAAACAAAGCAGTTAGTTCCCCAACATCACTTGGTCAATAAAAAAAGATAGAGAAAGGAAAAAAAAAAAAGTCACCCAATATCAGAGCTTTTCAAGGTTTCTAGTATTACTCAAAAACAACAAAAGAAAGCTCAAGAAGAAGGGGGAATAATAATAATCCCTCCCTTTCTCCTGTCTACTTCATCTTCATGACCTCCATGATCATTAATGATCTCCACATCTACAACAGACCATGAACTTCATCTTCCTGGTCTCTATCTGTAGCAATAATATGTAAAGATCCACAGCGAAAGAGATTGAATTGTCTTTGTTAATGAGCTTTCACATCTGAAAAAAAGCTCCCCACTATACCTAATAGCTGCTGGAACAAGAAGTAGCAGAAGCTGAAGAAGGAGATTATGGCTGATCTGATCACCAAGTGAAGCTAGCTCACCTCTCTCTGGTTTGTTTCTCTTACTTGATCATCTCCTTCTCTTCTGGTTTTCCATTTTTTTCTTTATATATCCAGTAATTGAATTAATTAATTATCTGCCTATATAGCTGCCTTATTTCTTTATATATTATTCTACTTCTCTGATGATCAGGGTATAAAATAAACCCTAAAAGAAGAGAAGAAGAAGAAGAAGAAGTATTAAAAAAAAAAAAAAACACTACAAGGAGGAGGCCAGCAAATTAACCTATTTTTCCCATTATTAATAGAAGGGCACCAGAGAAGAGAAGGTTATCATCATAATCATCATTAACAGTACCGTATATGTACATACATACCCACTAATAAAGGACATCTCCTCTACTGCAGGATCCAAGGAGATAAAAAAGGGAAATTCAAGCAAAAGAAAGAAAGAGAAAAAGGAGAAAAATAAGAAGAAAATTAATTAAAAGCTCATCATCCTCCTCGTGACATCCATGGAAATAGTTGGAGCAACTGCAGATAATATCACTACAAACTCTCATGAAAACACACCAAACGGGTCTTCTACAACCCTTACTCCGTCACCGTCGTCTGCACCTACTTCTAGCCGTTACGAGAACCAGAAGCGCCGTGACTGGAACACCTTCGGCCAATACCTCAAGAACCACCGGCCACCGCTCTCACTCGCCAGATGCAGCAGTGCCCATGTTCTTGAATTCCTCCGATATCTCGACCAATTCGGCAAAACTAAAGTTCACACTCAAATCTGCCCTTTCTTCGGCCACCCGAACCCGCCGGCGCCGTGCCCTTGCCCACTCCGGCAAGCTTGGGGAAGCCTCGACGCGTTAATCGGACGTCTTCGAGCAGCTTTTGAAGAGCACGGAGGAAAGCCGGAGGCCAATCCGTTTGGTGCTCGAGCTGTTAGGCTTTATCTGAGGGAAGTTCGAGAATCTCAGGCGAAAGCTAGAGGGATCAGCTACGAGAAGAAGAAGCGGAAGCGCCCGCCGACGCAGCAGCAACAGCAGCAAGCTCTGGCAACTTTGCCACCTGCAGGAGCAACTTAATTTGCAGTGATCGATCGAGATTAGTATCAAGGAGAAAATGAGTAAGTACTATTCCCTCATGGAATTAGAGAATTGTGGTTATTCTCTTATTAGAGCTCTTAATTTTCTAATTAAGAGTAATTTCTCTCTTACCCCTTTTAATTAGTAGGTGAATTATATGGTATATATATATATATATGGGCGTAGCGAATTATTATGTGATTTTAAGTACTTTAGATCTCTTCTTCTCTATCTAGCTATGTTTTTTAGTAAAACTTGATTATTGCTTCCACAAAACCCTAAGTCTTTAAATGTGGGCAGCAGTGATATATAGTAGTGTAAGTCTTTAAATGTGGGCAGCAGTGATATATAGTAGTGTAAGTCTTTAAATGTGGGCAGCAGTGATATATAGTAGTTGTAGCATGCAGGAAGAGGAGCTCAATGTAGTAGTAAGAGTAGTAGTTACTGTGTACTTGTACTACCAGCTATTTATATATACATAAATATTTGTGTAGCTATGTGGATCAGAGATGATGGAATTAAATTTCAGTTGTTCATAATGTGGTATTTTTGCATGCCAAGTAAAGAGACTTGCAAATCATGTCTTTCAATTTCTCTCCCACGTTTTATATATCTTGGTTTTTTTTTTTTTTTTTTCACTTCTATACACTTACTTGATCAAGGAAGAAGAAAACTTAGTTTTTTTTTTTTATATACATAACTCTATTTCATATACACAGATCGTGATGCAAAAATGGGTGGCATATCTGTATGTGTAGAATTGTAATTGGAATACTCTCTCTTCTTTGTTTTGGTCTTCACTTTCCACAGTGATATTTTTCTGCATTGAGGAATGGTGTAGATAATATGGTTTGGAAACACCATATATATAAACCTTAAAAGATTTCTTGCAATGAGTGGTGTGTAATTGGTTGATTTCAATGGTATAATATATATTTTTTCCTTATTTCATGAATGCCAACCTTCGTACCATTTAATGATATATCTGTGATACCATATGGAAGACTATATATATATATTGTCGACTAATGTTTTCATTTCAGATTTTGTTTATTTTTATTTATTTATGGCCCTTGTGATGATGAATTGAATTGATCCTAACACTTTTTTTGAGTAATGCATGAGGAACATATATTTTTTTGACAGTGTCATAAGTTGTTTGATTTGATCAAAGCATGCAAAGAACTCACTATTCGAGATGATCAGACAACTCTTGAGGACAATGTTAAAATACATGTTTCAAAAGAATTTTGCCTTTTTTTTTTTGGTTACTGCATGCCACAAATAATTTATGGCAGAATTTTACTCATATAGCAATCGAATGTCATCTATTTAAATTTGCTCAACTGAGCAAAGACAAACTTATTTGAGACTTCCAAGGCATTATTCAGTAAATAAGGGCTTTAGACTATAGTGAAGTCTAGTTAGCTATATATTTTTCTGGCCAAGGAAATATAGCTATAGAGGGACTCACAATAAGGAAAAATGGCAAAACAAATATCAAGTTTTCCCTATCAATTGCAAAAGCTAAGCTAAGGACCTACATATATATAAATATCTAAATATATAATTAAAATATAATTAAATGGGGTCAATGAGAAGGATTTGTGTTTTGAGATTTTAGAGGGAATTTTATATTCAATTTGGCCGACAACCCATCAATGAGATGAACATTTGTATATCCTTTTTGGTATATTTGACTATTTAAATTATTGGCCTTGAATAATGTACTTTGCTCATTCTTCTATATGGTGTTAATTAATGGAGGAAAGCTCTCTCACATGTTCTTATGTCTTTGTGGGCTGTTAGGAAACTAATTCTACATGCATAGATGCTAGCAGAGTACCTTTTTTTTTTTTTTTTTTTTTTTTTTGGCCTTTTTGGTGTTTTCAAGTGGCAGGCATAAAACTATTACACTACTGTTTAGAAAGGTTCTAGATATTTATTCCAACCCTTTTTGTGCAATCTTATCTTAATTAGGATAAATTGAGAAAAATGTAATGAATAGATCCACAAGCATAATTATTTTCTTTCTTTTGATGGTCACTATGACTCTACATCTATTCAAAGCTTTATCTCAAATCAGTGCTACTTAATTGATTACCATTTGTTTGCTAATTTCTCTATGATGTGTCAATCAATGTAATTAAATTCCTTACTATATATAAGGTCTTGAATTTACTTATTTTCATTTTTTAATATTTGAATTAATTACTTATGGATGATTAATTTGCTCAATGCTTAATGAAGCTGACCTCATTGCATTTTGGCAATCAAGGAGTCGTTACAAAAATAAGGAGAAGCTTAATTCCATTATTTTTTTGGTTGTTTGTGTTAATTTTTCATATATTCCATTGGAGCACAACCTTGTGTTTTGTGCTGTTACTTGTACGGCAAATTGCCTTGCACTCTCTAATTCTAATTTTCTTAAAATGAGATTTTTAATATAAAGGATTACTTTTTCTAGACAATGTGTTAAAAGAGTATTTTGAAGGAAAAAAAAAATTAAAGGTAGATGCTAGCTAGAAGCAATCGATCGAATGTATGTTATCATACTATACGATTATTACTATAAAAAGTCATATTTATTCTCTAATTTCATTTATGTTTTATATATGAAAACCTTATTTCCTTTGCAAAAACTTTAATTAGAATAAATTAATTATATTTGACGCCGCATTTGTACAAATATAATTGTATATATTGTCTTTTCTTTTTTATTTATGTTGCAATGAAATCATTTTCCCTTTTCATGCATGATGAAATAACATATATAGTAAATACGTTCTTTTCCAAAAGTACGTATTTAATATTGTGAGCTTTAAATTTTTAGATAATGTTATTTATTCTTTCATAATTTCATTCTCTTCCAATTCAAGGTCTATTTGTCTTTTAATGGAATATAGGTCCCACGTTCACTACTTATTTATTCGCTCCCATGTCATGAATATTTGCTTTGTAGAGCGGCAAAGATGGCATATTTATCATGATTAAAAACATTTTTAATATTTCTTGTAAGAAAACATGTTAAATATATAACAAGCCTTCATATTATATATGGTCATACAATTAGAAAGTGCTTCCCATGTTATATAATTCAATATTGAAGTAGATTTTACCTTCTTTTTTAGACTAATTACAAATCAACATTAAAGGAAAAAATGCTACATTAAATTTAAATTTCACGATCAACAATTATTCTTTCAATTTGTGACAAGCATATATATATATATATATATATATATATAACAAATACTTGCTTAATTCACCAAATTTATCCTCAAATATTGTCAAATTAAGATCCATTGAATAACTCATATATTCCAAAGTAGCTAGGTTTTTCTAGTACAATATTCAACATAGAGAGAGAGAGACAGAGAGAAAAGAGATGAGAGTAAGCAACATAATATAATTGTACAGGTGACATTGACAAGAAGTTGTTTGTCTGTATTAACACATGAGATGACACATTGTTTTGGATGGAAAACATATCTAGTTTGGTATGGCATTGGTTTAAACTTTTTTCACGAGATAGAAGACAACTACAACAAAACTTATTTAGGATATTATATATAACAATCTTTTAATTGTCACGCTCATTGATTGTTCTTTTTTATTATTATTATCGATTTTTTGACATCTCAAAGCTGTCTTCTTTTCCTTTGAGCGAGACTAATCCTTTCAGACTCATGCATGACAGAGGCATTTAGATCAATCCTTCCAATAGGGGCAGATAAATGGAATCACGCCTAGACTCAAACTCGAAACTTAAACTTCAACCCCACTTATACTCAGTTTCTCAACTAACTGAAATACCACATGTTGGTACGCGTTGATTGTTCGTAACTGCCTATCAAAGTTGTTATTATTTGAGATAATGTTTTGCAAAACACTACTGTATTTATTAATCAACATAATATAATTATTAATCTTCTTCTAACTATGTGTATTAATTTAAGTAATAAACCTCTTTAATTAATTTATTTTATTTTATTTTATTGAAATAGATTTGTTACATAGTTGTTAATATTCCTATATATCATGCTCCAAACAGTTTTACTTACCAAATTGCATATCATGGGCTTGTCGAGAAACTGTTTTGTCCACAAACTATGACAGATCATATGTATAACATCTACCCTCTTGTAGAAGACTGTTATTTTGATTTGCTTGCTTTGTTAACAAGTCAATTAATATTTCCCCCAAAGTGTTTATTATATGATCCCAATATTGGGCTATAGTTTTATTGTCAATCAATAAATTACTTGACATTGTAGAAACTAAAAGAAAAAATGAATTATAAATCAAATGAATTAAACCTTTATTAAGTATATCCATAATTACACCTTAATGCTTAGAGATTATCAAATTTGACCCTTTTTAAATAAAAAAATCATAAAACTAACATATTTCCATAGTTCACTTATTGCATTATGGAGGTGACATAATGTCAATTAAATTTCAATATTATTTTTTCCAACTACATAAGGTAGGTTATAGAAATATGTGTTTCATCTGCTTTATTATATCAATTGCTTATATTTTTATATTATATCTATTTTTGCATATATGTAGTAGTTTAATTAAGTGGGCTCATATTATAATTTCACATTGGTTATCCAATACCTAGTGCAACTCTCCTCCTTAATTAATCTATATGTTCAGTATATGCAACAATAGAAGTAACAAACTATATATGTGATACAACAATTGCATAATTATGCACAAATAATATCACAATGTCATGTACTCTAGTACACATCAATAACCATATAAAGCAATTTATAAAGATTCATGATACACGGTTCAATTAATATTTCTCATCTTGGACCTACAAGAATTACTAAACATATCATGTAGGATACTGGTATAAATGACATCCCTTATTCTACCCAATATTTATGAGGGAATATAGTTCCAAGCCGACCACCTTATCACTATCTTCTCTCATTCCCTCCAAAAAAAGGTACAAAAAAATTCACTTTGGTGGGTCAATTTTAAACTTTATTTTATTTCTTTCTCTTGTTTATTTTTTTGTCCTATTTTTCATGTAAATGTCTATTATGTTCTTGAGAAAGGCTCAATATTAATTTATTATAAATATTACAATTTTTGTGTATTTAGATGATAAAGAAAATTACAAAAAAAAAAAAAAAATCAATGTAGGTTTTAAATGGCCCCTCTAATGTCAATGTCCTGATTAGATTTACTAAATCTATATCAATTTCCAATTTGTACATATATATTAATGTTTTTCTTCTTAATTTAGGTAACCCATTCTCCTCAAATTAGAGATTTAGTCATGAATCTATAGCAAATTCTTATAATTTATTTTTCCAATCTCCTCTTAGTTAAATGGCCCTTCTAATATTAATGTATTTGAATGTGGTTTAATTAGTTAACCATCTATTTGCATGCATATATAGTGTATTTTTATATATAGTATAAGAAAATTGAAGGCATAGAATAAGATCACAAGATATAAGAAGTAGGATTCTTCATTTCATTTTTTCAAAGTAATTAATTAATTAAGGAAATTATCCATATGTACATATCACCCCAACTTCAATTCGAGTTTAATTTATAACATTTTTGTCAAAAAAAATGTTTTAATTTATTATGCTTTTGTAAATATACCTTTTTAAAAGGTTTATTTGGTAAATGCTTGACTATATATAATATTTATATTTTTAGTTGTGATTTTTGATTGATTAAGACATCCTTTACAAGACGAAGAGAGGGGTGGGTGGGTTGATTTCATTGCATAACGTCGACATGTGTAGACTTGATTAAAAGAGGAAAAATTAATTACAGACAATAGTACACAGTCCCTAGCGTCCCTAAGCTGATAAATGAAACTCTCTAGGCACGCTGGGAACTATGTGTGCATGTGAATGTGTACTATTATTTATGTTATTGTCATTAAAACAAGACATTGATAACAATGACAGGATTAACAAGAATAAGAAATAGAAATAAATTTAAGAATGAAATTGATAATGAATAATGTTACATATGGTGGTAGAGTCATTTTTTAATATTGGTACTTAATCTTTTTTAGATATTTTAAAAATATGTATAAATTTAAAAATACTATATAATACACATATATTTATAAAATATTTAATAAAATTGAATATCAGTGTTAAAAAATAGTGTCAACATTTAATGTACATAAATATTTTTTATTAATAATATATCAACTAATTATTAACTTTTTTAAGGAAAAAATGAACTTATTAATTATTTCTAAGTTTTATGTGATCTTACATATATTAAAAACACTTTAAAGAAACATAATAATTAGGCTGTGTTTATTTGGTAATTTAAAAATTTAAATATAATTTAAAAAAATAAAATTGTATCTTAATCTTAAATTAAATATATTTATTTTTATTAAAAATTTAATTTTAATATAATAAATAATATCAAAAAAATCATTGTCAATTCCAACTAATATCTACTATCATATCCTCATGACTTCTATTGGACACTCAATTTTTTTTAAAATTTTACCTACTGTTAGTCTCTAATTTTGTAAAGGGTGTCTTCTTTACATGTTATTCACATCAAAGGATATCCATATTCTTTTTCTATTCATAAATTACAAACTTAACATAATATCTTAGTTTATTTTAAGTTATTAAATATATATTCTTCAACAAACATATGGATATATATAATTAATTAAACTCCACGAAGATCATGGTAGCTAAATTTAATAATCTGGTGGCAGTTGTTGCGTGACCCCATTTTTTTATTGTTTGTTATATACATTTTTATTTTATTTTCATTTAATTAATTTTAAAACTTTCTTTTTAGTCTGATTAGTCTACGCAAGGATTATCCGTACAAGAGAATCCGCGCATTTTACGCTGGATTCGAAGCGACGTCCCAGTGGGTCCCATACCATTTCTACATACTTTCCCCACGTGGCTTCCTGAACCTGATGTTGGATACAGCTCTGGTACGACACTACCACGCTTTCGCACGTGGCATCACCTCATCTCCCCCAGTCGCGGCTCAACTAGCCAACTCTCTGGGTCGGCGTCACGTGTCCTTGCCTTCCCAGTCAAGAGTCAGACTTAACTGACTTGACTTTTCTCTCTCTTTCTCTCTTTTTGCCGTCTTTAGTAAGTTCCCTACTGTCGTCCGTACGAACTAGCCGACAAGTTGTCTTGAAAACGACAAAATGTCTTGTCGTAATAAAGAAATTAAAAAAAATATACAGTATATATAAAAGGAGGAAAGAGGTTTGATACGTCTCTGATACTTCAAGAGAGGGTACGTTTATCTGCCACGTGGATATGGGGCCAGGTAGGGGGCAGAAGGTTGCCGCACGTGTAATCTGAAATACGGATATCGAGATCCTGAGTACATGGCGTGTACAGTTGGCAGCAGCCATTTATGTGTTTTAAATAATGGTTAATTAATACATTTTGTTAGTAAATAGTGTCGAATCATACAATTACCCATCATTTCAAGGGATGTGATAACTTTAATCCAACCATTTTTTAAGGATATGTCAACAAAATATATTTAAAAAATATATATTTAACATATTTTTCTGTCAATTAATAGTGGACCTTTGAAGTTTGAAAATACTTTTAGAAACATATTTTTTAATTATATTTTCGTGACATTATCTTTTTAAATTGTTAGTTGGCTTTATTATTTGATCTAACAATTTTTAAAAGTAATATTAATAAAATATATTAATTAAAAATTACTCTTAAAAGTTTTATATATTTAAACATAAAAAAATTTGTATGAATGTGGGGAACCCTCAATACTTATGGTCTACCTCGTTCAAATATAATGGGCGGCAGCAGTCAAACGGTTAAAAATGTCAACAATCACAATTAGCAAAAATCACGTGGGGACCATAAAATTGTCAAACAGGGCGGCCATTACATATGTCAAACAGGGCGGCAAAAACGAAATAATCAATTGTAGGCGCCGAACTTGTAAAAAAATATAATTTTTTTAATTACGAAATTGTCTCTATTTTAGCTCTATAAATAGAGACATACGTTCAACTTGAAAATTCATTCGAAGATATTTGTTTCTAGAGATCTAATCTGATAGATCCAGAGAGCCTCAAAGAGAGTTTCTTTGAGAAGGAAAAATGTGAGTCAATTTGTGAAGTTTTATCCACAAATTGAAGATACATAGATATTGTATATTTGTGAGAGATCCACCGAAAGGCAAAGTTTGTAATCCTATTATATTATAGTGGAAGTCTTTAAGCGGCTTACGGGTCCCGTGGTTTTTACCTCATCTTTGGAGGGTTTTTCACGCTAAAATTTTTGGTGTTATTTTTGTTATATTTTTAGTTTAGGAAATTATTCTGGGATTGTAGAATTTATTTCTTTACAACCATCAATTTTCTCAACAAAGTGGTATCAGGGTCGTTTTCAGCGAAAGTACTGTTCATACATATAGTACTATTTACATATATGACAATGTTTTGTCGGTAAGTACTATTTAGAATAGTAGTACTATTCACAAAGTACTATTCACAAGGGCACTATTCATTGAGTGCTATTCACAGAGTACTATTCATCGCCGGAAAAGTGTCAAGCTCCGCAAAACCTGTGGACTGATGACTCAAATGGAGGAGAGCACAGACAATATGAACACAGGCAATATGATTAGGTTGACTGCATTTAATTATGTAATTTGGAAGCCGAAGATGGAGGATCTTTTATACATTAAAGATCTGTAGAAGCCGATTATAATGCCGAAGGAGAAAGCCGTGACTGCAACTTCGACAGATGACAAGACACCAAAAACAACCAGCACAGACACTGACTGGGCCGTGCTGAACCGAAAGTGTGCTGCTCAAATCAGACAATGGATCGACAAGAGCATTTTCCAAAATTTTGCTAATGAACACGATGCTTACGTTCTTTGGCAAAGTTGGAGAAAATGTATGCAAGGACAACCATACAGAATAAAGCTAATCTGATGCGACGATTAGTCAATTTGAAGTATAAAGATGAAAGGAACGTATCGGAACACATGAGTGAGTTCCAAGGCATTGTAGATCAACTCAACTCTATGATGATGATCGTAGATGACGAGCTACAAGCGTTGTTGTTGCTGAGTTCTCTAACTCTAGTTGTGTCAGTTAGTAACTCAACTCTTGAAGGCAAGCTTACCATAGATATGGTAAAAGACAGAATGTTGAACGAAGAGTCTCGACGAAAAGACGAAGGAAATACTCCTGAAACTGAAGCACTTGTCATGAAAAAACAAGGCAAGCAAGAATGGCACGGAAGGAGTAAAAGCAGATATCCTCGTAACCAAAGTCAGCAAAGAGGACGCTCGAAGTCGAGATTGTGGCATGACAAGAAGTGTCATCACTGCGGCAAGCTCGGACACTTCATTCGAGAATGTCGAAAGTTAAAGGCGGAACGATCCAGAAATCAAGAAGCAGAAACCCGATCAAATGACACCGCAACTCTCACTGAAGAAGTTGTCATTGTTCGAGATGCTGATTATGTCAACCTTGCATGTCAAGACTCTACATGGGTAGTTGACTCAGGTGCTTCCTACCATGTCACCTCACGACGAGATTTCTTCTCAACCTACACTCAAGGTGATTTCGGACGAGTGAGGATGAGAAATGATAATGCATCCAAAATTATCGGTATCGCCAATATTTATTTAGAAACTAACATTGGATGCAGGTTACTCTTAAAAGATGTGAGGCATGTTCCTGATATCCGCCTTAATTTGATATCCACCGGAATGCTTGATGACGATGACTACAATAATAACTTTGGTGAAGGAAAATGGAAGCTCACCAAAGGAAACTTGATAGTAGCCAAAGGCAAGAAAGATATATCACTCTACATCACAGAAGTCAAGCTGTGTAGAGAAGAAGTAAATACCATGAGGAAAGAAGTTCCCACCGAGTTATGGCATAAGCGGCTCGGCCACATGAGTGAAAAGGGTCTCAGAATTCTTTCCAAGAAGGAACACTTGCCAGGAATGACAGGTACATCTTTACGTACTTGTGTTGATTGTATTATGGATAAACAACATAGAGTTGCATTTCGTAGTTCCCCACCATCTAGAAAGGCAAATATTCTAGATTTAATACACACAGATGTCTACACAATGAGTTGTAAGTCACTGGGAGGTGCTCATTATTTTGTGACTTTTATTGATGATCACTCTAGAAAAGTGTGGGCCTTTGCTTTGAAAACCAAATATCAAGTGCAGGAAGTTCTCAAGCAATTTCATGTAAAAGTTGAGAGAGAAACTGGCAGACAATGACGGTGAGTATCGCGAATCATTCGAGGAGTACTGCAGAAGTTTCGGCATCAGGCTGAAAAAATCGGTACCAAAGACACCTCAACACAACGGTGTCGCAGAGAGGATGAACAGAACAATTTGTGAAAGAGTCAGATGTATGCTCTCAAATGCAAAACTACCAAACTCCTATTGGGGAGAGGCAATGAGGACAGCAGTCGATTTAATCAACCTTTCTCCATCAGTTCCACTGAACTACGACGCACCAGAAAAGGTTTGGACGGGGAAAAACGTTTCTTACAAACACTTGAAAGTATTCGGCTGCAGAGCATTTGTTCACATCCCTAAAGACGAGAGGTCCAAGCTGATGGAAAAGCGAAGCAGTGTATCTTTGTGGGATATTCCCATGAAGAATTCGGCTACAGACTTTGGGATCCTGTCAACAAAAGGATTGTCAGAAGTAGAGACGTGATGTTTCTTGAAGATCAGACGATCGAGGATTTTCAGAAACCTGAGAAGCCACAATCAGATGAAATTCCAGTTAATCTAGAACCAGTCTCTCCATCAACAAATTCAGATGACAAGGGAGCTGCACCAGATACTGAGGATGATGTTCCACCAGCTCAAAGTTCAGAACCAGAACAAGTTCCTAAACAAGTCCAACCAGAAGCACAACTAAGGAGATCCACCAGAGAGCGACAACCAAGTCAAAGATATTCTCCTAGCGACTATGTGATGCTCACTGACGGGGGAGAACCAGAGAGCTATACCGAAGCAATCACTGACCAGCATAAGACTGAGTGGATGAAAGCCATGCAGGAAGAAATGAAATCTCTGCATGAGAACCACACATTTGACTTGGTGAAATTACCGCAGGGAAAGAAAGCCCTCAAGAACAAGTGGGTGCACAGGATCAAAAGCGAAGAAGGTAGCTCGCAACCTCGATACAAAGCAAGATTGGTTGTGAAAGGATTCGGGCAGAAGAAAGGCGTTGACTTCAATGAAATCTTCTCACCAGTGTTAAAAATGTCTTCAATCCGAGTTGTTCTTGGCTTGGCAACTAGTCTTAATCTGGAGGTTGAACAACTTGATGCAAAAACCGCATTCTTACACGGTGATCTTGACGAGGAAATCTATATGGAACAGCCCGAAGGTTTCCAAGTCAAAAGAAAAGAGAAGTTGGTATGCAGGCTAAAGAAAAGTCTGTACGGTTTGAAACAGGCACCGAGGCAGTGGTATAAAAAGTTCGACTCGTTCATGGAGCAAACGGAGTACAACCGAACGACAACTGATCACTGCGTCTTCATCAAGAAATTCTCTGATGGTGATTTTATTATTCTTTTGTTTTATGTTGATGATATATTAATTGTAGGCCAAGATATTGGCAAGATTAACACGTTGAAGAAAGAGTTGAGCAAGTCATTTGCCATGAAAGACTTAGGACCCGCAAAGCAAATCCTTAGCAAGAGACTTTGGCTATCTCAAGAGAAGTATATTGAGAAAGTTTTAAAGCGGTTCAACATGAGCAAAGCTAAACCTGTTAGTTCTCCACTGGCAAGCCACTTCAAGCTTAATGAGAGCCAGTGTCCTTCAAGCGAGGGGGAGAAATCAGAGATAAGCAAGGTGCCTTATGCATCGGTGGTTGGCAGTCTAATGTACGTTATGGTATGCACTAGACCAGACATTGCTCATGCTGTTGGTGTTGTGAGCCGATTTCTATCAAATCCTGGAAAGGAACATTGAACAGCAGTCAAATGGATACTCAGGTATCTTAGAGGTACTTCTAGTCATTGTTTATGTTTTGGTAATGATAAATTTGTATTAGAATGATTTACAGATTCAGATATGGCTGGCGATGTGGATACGAGAAAGTCGATATCCGGGTACCTAATAACATTTGCAGGGGGAGCTGTCTCATGACAATCACGATTACAAAAGTGTATTGCCTTAAGTACCACAGAAGCTGAGTACATTGCAATCACTGAAGGTTGTAAGGAGATCTTGTGGACGAAAAAGTTCTTACAAGAGTTGCATCAGAACCAAGCAAATTATGTCCTTTATTGCGACAGTCAGAGCGCAATTCACCTCAGCAAGAACTCAACCTTCCATTCAAGGTCCAAGCACATCGACGTGCGGTATCATTGGATTCGTGATGTGCTGGAAAATAAACTGCTGCAAGTTGAGAAGATCCACACTAATGACAACGGGGCAGATATGATGACGAAGTCCCTAACCAGCGAAAAGCTTGCTATCTGTAGAGAGATTGCAGGTGTGGAGGAGCCCTGTTCCACATGAGGTGGAGGGGGAGATTTGATGGTCCACCTCATTCAAACATAGTGGGCGGCAGCAGCCAAACGGCTAAAAATGTCAACAATCACGGTCAGCAAGAATCACGTGGGCGGTCATGAAATTGTCAAACAGGGCGGCCATTACATATGTTAAACAGGGCGGCAAAAACGAAATTGTCAATTGTGGGCGTCGAACTTGCTGAAAAAATATAATTTCTTTAATTACGAAATTGCCCCTGTTTTAGCTCTATAAATAGAGCCATACGTTCAACTTGAAAATTCATTCGAAGATATTTGATTCTAGAGATCTAATCTGATAGATTCAAAGAGAGTTTCTTTGAGAAGGAAAAGTGTGAGCCAATTTGTGAAGTTTTATCCACAAATTGAAGATACATAGATATTGTATATTTGTGAGAGATCCACCGAAAGGTGAAGTTTGTAATCCCATTATATTATAGTGGAAGTCTTTAAGCGGCCTACGGGTCCCGTGGTTTTTACCTCATCTTTGGAGGGTTTTCCACGCTAAAATCTTTGATGTTATTTTTGTTGTATTTTTAGTTTGGAAAATTATCCTGGGATTGTAGAATTTATTTCTTTACAACCATCGATTTTTCCAACAAATATTCGTACTCAATATCGTTAGATGCATGTGTATTACACACATCTAACAGTATTAAATGACAACGCCACCCAACATATCTCGCACATTACTCTTTAAACATCTATACAACTCAAATAAGTTTTTTTGTGAGCTACACAAAGTCAAATCTACATTCCTTTCTTTCACTTTTCTCTCTAAAAAGCTAAGTTAGTATTCAAATTAGTAGACGTTAAAAAATGATAACATGGACGACAATTCATACTTTTTAATATTTTTTGACTATGCATTTAATGGAGAATTTTTTTTTTGAGAAAAAATAAGTATAACACAATATCCATTTCACGTGTGAGAAATTTGAGTCACGCAGGACCTAACTAATATTCATACCAATAAGACTCGACCCGATGATCTCTCAAAGCTGGCCCACAGTTAGTCTACTCATCCATTCTACCATAATAAAAGAATTTAAAAAAAGTAATTGACCAATCGCTCGAACCATTATACGATGTCTTATTGGCTCTACGAAGAAAATTTAGATTGTTAGGTTTGTGATTTGAAAATAGAAATCAAATCCAAAAGGAAAAAAAAATTGGAAAACAACATTTTATTATTTTCTATAAGCAACTTATTTGCTTAATAATAAAAATGAAAGCTTTTTTCAAAATTCATCAACCATGCAAATGTATTTTTGGTGTATCAGATTTTCGAATACAGTCACAAACTAAAGGAGCCTTAAATTTGTTAAAGTGTTGTAATTATAATTATAGTGTTAATGAAAAATTTATACTATTATAATACCAAAAATTGAGAAAATTGTGATAAGACTACTTTTGTTATTCTTTTAAAAACATCCTTTAAGATTTTATAATTATTTTAAATTTTTAAATATAATATTAATGATGTAAAAAGCAACATAATCCTATAATCGAATAACTTTTTTCCACTATTTTTCACCATGTCCTTGCCTTTTTATTTATATTCATACATTTTTCCCTTTCCTTCTTTTTAATTACAATCTTTTACCTTTCTTTATACCTTTATTGTTATATTTCTATTGAAAAAGACAATCTTGCCTTATAATGTAATAATAAAATATTTTATAAAATGATAATAATGTTATTATTTAAATTTTAATATAAATTTATTACATGCAACACACACTAGTTAGTTGCTTTAGTTATAAATTGAGAACTTAATTTTAAATTATGAATTTTATAAATTAAAAGTGTATATATAAATCTAAGGAAAATCAACATTAATCATATTACAAATAATTATATTTTGTAATAATCAGCTGTATGCACATTAATTAAAGTCTTTTGTTGTCCTTATCATTATAATTGATGAATTATATATATTCTTATATAACACTGTAAATGGTAATACAATTGAAATACAAAATAAATGAATCAGCTTCTTTTTGTATACAGATTCAATTTAGATTTTAGAAAAAAAAAACTATGCACATGGATATATATAAAAATACAAAAAATTGAGTTCAACGAAGCTTCAATTATTATGTATAAGGACCAGCCTTTTTATATATAATAATTGCCCATTAGAAGCAGTTAAGTAGATAGTACATTAATCAATAGTACTAAGCTATCCAGTCCTTTTGTTTTTCTTCTTGTCCTATGTGACGACAGAGTTAATAGCTTAAAGCTATCAGTACTCTTCACTTTTAACATCAATGATTTGCTCATTTTGTCTATGCTTGTCAGTTACTGCCAAGTATTTTATTTTATTTTATTTATTGTAAAGGGCACGTTTGACATTAAATTAAAAAAATAAAAATAAAAATATATATATATATATATATATATATATATAGTTATAATCACATAAAAAGAAGAAAAGATGAGGAAGAAGAAATGGTAGAATCAAGTTACAAGTTAATGGCCCAAAATCACAAGGCCTAAACTGAATTGGGCCGGGCTCTATTTAGCCCAATATTAGAATGACTAGCACAACTCAGCTCGCATACGTCTAGCCCAACTTAAAACATGGGTTTGATTATTAAGTATTCACAACACATCTCTGTTCAAATGTGTGAGAGAACTTCTTTCCTCTCCGTTAGGAAATAATACAACAACAACCATTCAGCCTAAACTCTTCAAATAAGTTTAACAGATCAACTTGACTGCCCACAAAAATCAAGAGGAAATAAATTAAAAAGATACTTATTATCTCTTTTCTTTGATCTTGCATAATCCTAGCCACTTTCATTAAATATTTTAAATGATCCAACTCGATCAAGTAAATAAAAATTAGCAATACATCTTTAGCTTTCATGATGGAGTAGTAGTAGTGCTATTAGTGTGTGGGGCTCTAATGCAATACCCGATGCTTTAAAGAAGTTTGCTTTTGGGTCAAATAATAACCCAACCCAATCAAGTTAGATTTATACAAATTTTAACTTAACCCAAGAGACCCTGTAAACAACTAAACTCAATCCAAGACAACTCAATAACGTAATCACATTGAGTGTCTGCTAAATCCATCCACTATTTACTCTCTCTCTCTCTCTACCCACCCACATTCTCATTTTGCCCCTTCTATTTTCCTTTCTCATCTTCCAACGCTTCCTCTCTTCTCTCGTCCTTTCCTCTTCTTTCTTCTCCTTTCATTCCTCATGTCTTGTAATTTTTCAACCATTCAACAAGTTAAAACTACATTTCAAAGGCTCTTTAGCTACAAGTAACAAGATCTTATGGTAAAATCGGGAGATTTTGTCATTTCAAAGTGTTTGACTCAAATCAGTGTAGGAGAATGACTGGATCTTAAATTAGTATGTAAAACATAATTTTTACAAATTATAAGTTAATTTTTATGTGTTATTTTTAGATTTGTACAAACTTTTGTTAAAAAATCACTAAAAAAAGAAGAAAAACGAGGTCAAATATGGGTTTCGAAACCCATTTTCGAATGCCCTAAAGCACTTGTCCAGCCGTCCAAGGCCGGATAAGTCGATTCTATCTGGCCAAATAGGTCCCATTTTTTCGGCCCTAGCCAGCTAGACAAAACACATTTGTTCGGTTAGGTTTGGCCGACCAGAACAGTTCTGTCTAGCCATGGCTGACTTAACAAAAATGTTTTTGAGTTTTTTTTTTAATTTTTTAATTTTTCATATTAAGGAATTTTCCATGATTGTTAATTTTTGTTTTAATAGTTGTTTATTTTTTTTTTGTAACTTTATAATTGTTTTTTTTATTTTTTTTTTATAATAGTTTAAACCTAACATTTGTGAAGCTTGATTTACAAGTATAAGCTTATGTTGTTTTAACTAATGTTTATATAAATTTAGTTAATTGATATATTAAGACATATCACTTGAGTGCCATATATAAAAATAATTCACATTTTGCCAATTTAAGATATTTTGAACTATTTTGCCTACTTTGCCGATGCCCATGACTTAAATTACGATTTACAAATAATTGTCATAACAGGTTTTTTTTTTTTTTTTGTTATTTCTTATTTAGATATGCTGCCAAGACGAAGAACCAATGTCTCAACTATCGAGGAGCAAAGCTCCCAAAGAACTCGACCGACAACCTCTACAAGAAAAAGACAATTGATTGAAAATGAATTACCATTGCCCATCATAAATGACGACGATGTAAAAGAGGTGGAGGAAGAGGATCCTAGTTCACAAGTGCTAACCGGTCCTTGCCCCGATGGACGTATTGAACTTTTGGTCCTCACTCACTTTAGAACACATGTGGCATATTACATTTGGCAAAATAAAGTATATCACTCTTATTTTTAGTTAAATTCATTTATTTTTATATGTTTAAATGAACTTATTTCACAAATTTAATTATTTATTTTGTTTACTTGCAGAAACGCAAAATAATTAAGTGCATCAATCATGATACCAAAATGACGTCTTAGAATATCAATGAAGACCCCGATAGACAAAGAATTATGGAGATTATCAAAGAACCCGATCTCCATCATCTATTGAAGTGTACCTATGAGAATGCCAATAAGGCCTTAATTTCTTCTTTCATGGAAATGTAGCATCCAGAGACCAATACATTTCACTTACCCTTTAATGACATGAGCATTACACTCGATGATGTCAATGTCTTACTTCATATTCCAATCGTTGGCAAGACAGTGAATATAGAGACATTAAACAATGCAAATGCAATCTTGCTACTGCAAGAAGCATTAGGTTTGTCGAGTTAAGAGGCAATCGAGGAGATCAACTCACACAGAGGACAATCGGTTCGATTGGATTGGTTTGAAAAAAGATTTAGATCAAAACTTAAATGAGGCTAACGATCTCCTTCGATTGAGTATATGTCACAACCCACAACCAGTGACGTCATGACAGGCACGGAACCCCAGGGTATATCCTCTCTCGATACATCCGGCGTCCCGTCAACCTAATTTAAACAACTTAATGAACATATATTTCTCATATAAGCGTCAATCTAAATTGACATAATCAAATCATTAAGATAATTACATTCTCAAATTGACAACCATAAAATTCCATAAGTCCACAATAGTCAAATATACAAAACCATACCTAACCATAAATACATCCCATCTATGTATTAAGTATAAATACAGTAGGTGTTCTTAAGTACATATTTACCAAAATACAAAAATATACAAAGACACCCACATCACCAAAAATATGAGAAATGCTCCACAGTCAAGCTTTCCCTTTTTCCTTCTTATCAGAACTTGAAATGATAAAAATGAGGAGTTAGCTACAACAAATTCAGTGAATGTTTTCTATAAGTGGCAATATACATACATTTAGATAAAACATGGCAAGATCATCAAAAAAATTTAAATAACATGATGATATACAAGATTTCATACATGCCAAATATAATGCATCATGTCAATGCCCAAGACAATGCATATCATTTTTTTCTAAACATGCCAATGCAATCCTAATTAAACACCTCCTGAGAAAGGGCGATCAAAGGCCTGGGTTCGCGACACTCAGAGCCCGATTCGACCAAACAATACGCGTATTTTAATAGGATTCTTGGGGTTGTGTAGCTAATAGGATCTGCCCACCAAGACAAGTACCATGTTTAGGCGATCCTATCTACATAAGCCATAAAATCCTCTGCAAGGTTTACAACTGAGGATCATCACTAGACATACGAGATTTTCTAAAGAAAGTCCCAACCAGGAGGCCAAAACCCAATTGCTAAATTTCATGAATTATTAAAACATGCATAACACACACACACACACACACACACACACACACACACACACACACACACACACACACACACACACACATATATGTATATATCAATTCAAAACACTTTATATAATACAATGCTACATATAGAAACCAAATGTAAAGAAATACTCACAAATGATTGGCTAGACTTAGCCAATCCAAATTCAATCAATATGAGTACTAGGATGCCACCAAAACACTCCTATGCACCTCAACCTCCAATTGGCTTAATTGGGACACTTGGATAAATCACAAACCCTGCGTATACATAGGTTCATTCATCATTAAAATCAGTCCAAATGCATGGCATTCAACCATGAATAACCCAAATTCAATTGCCAATTTAAGACTCTAAAATGGTTGCACCAATGAGCTAACCCATATAGCTCAATCAACCCATTTTACATCTAATTAAACCACATTCAACCCAAAAGATTGCATAAGGTTGATTCCCATGATTCAACCATCATAATATCATGCATTCAATCATAATTAGGGTCAATTAGACTAATCCCCATGTTAATTTCATCAATTGACTTAGTTTAGGTTAAAATCCCCAAATTTGGGCAAATTTCCAAATTCATGGTCTAAGCCAAATTTGCACTACACGTAGATTTTCCAACATTCAAAATCAGTAAATTAAACCATCAATTATCCACGTTTACCCATTTGATCAACATAGATGACATGCAATTTGAATGGAAAACGCTAAGTCCATAACCTAGGTTTAAGTCAAATATACACAACCCTACCAATTTCTTGCTAAAAATTGGGGGTTTCACCATTAATGGATTCCTAACACCCTCTGATCACACATATCTAACATGCAAGACCTAACTTCAACATGTGTTCTTCCACCACCCCCTTCAAATCCAGGATTCAAGTGTGGAAAACACTCATTGGGTGTAGGTTTAGGTCAAAGAAGCCATTACTACCATTTACAAGCTCATATGAGCACATGAAAACCAAACCCTAACCTGGTTCTACGCAAAATTGTGGTCCACAACAAAAGATACACCATTCAAAAGCTTGTAAACATCAATGAAGGTATTCTAATAGAAGAAAATGGAAAAATTATACCTTAGAGCAAGATTTGGGTGGAAACCCCTGTGGAAGGCACCCTCTTCTCCTTTTCCCTCTTTTCCCCTCTCTTTCCCTTTAATTTGGTGTAAAATGGACGAGAAATGAGTGTTGGTTGCTTAAATACACGTGCTTGGGCCCACACATAAAAACACACTTAAATAAAAAATAGTTTTCCTGCTGCAATTACCTTCCCTTAGATAATCAATTTCTTGCAAACAAATCACTAATTAAACATCTTAACCATTCAAAATTTGTATGAGTCAGTTACCAACGTTATGGTAAAGGTTTATCTCAATCCAACGGTGGGAATGTGATATTCAACTATTTGATAAAAACTGCGCAAGAAAATCCACAAATTTGAGAAGCAGTGTTTGAAATCTTATACCTCACAATATACAACTCCGATCAAGATCTTCACTGTACATAATTAAGATATGTCAGAGAAGAATAATCTGTCAAAATTTCAGCTCAATCGGACCACGGATCTAGGAGATCAAGCCATTGATGTAATCGTTGACAGAAATTTCTTCCTCCATGGAGCGAGCTTTACTGATCCAAAACATCGTTTTCGATATGTTTCGACACCGAACGGGTCTCCGATTATTTCGAAACTTTACGCACACATTAAAAAACTTAAAAGCATTCAAAGATACATGAACTAACACACATCAAGCATCAAATATGTATGCGTACATGTATACGGGTACTCTACAGGTCATGATAACACCATCTTAAGGTACAGGCGTTACAGTATACAACAAGAACATAACTGTCGTTCATATTAGGTTGTACCATTTTCACAGATAAGAGTAGTACAAGGTAAATGTAAATTATCCACAACTATTATTGAACCAAGATGAATTTAGCACATACTCGTGGGGTTCTGCTTGTCTGCAACAGATTGTAGGGTATACAACATTGCTATGTGGTATAACTATTTTAATCATTTTCTTTCATGTAAATTAAACTTGACATAGCTATCCTTGTCTAATGGTTTTTTTCTTATGTTTGGTAGGCACGGCTATGAGAACACATAGCATTGGTTCAACCGCACGTTAATCGTGCTTATACAAATAACTTGCCATGCGCTCGAAAATGGAAACCATGAAAAGAAATGGGATAAGGGAAAGAGTATCTAGAAGCAATGGGTGAGGCTATAGATGATCTTCAACCAAATCAGTTAAATGTTAATCTTTTAAATTAAGTGTCATATATAAAAATCTTAACTTATATTTGAAATGGTTCTACATTATTTTGTTCCCTTATTCAAATTATAGGGATCTATATCCTATACATGAAATGACATTCTACACCTCATGCCTCATGCAGTTGAACCCTATCACCCTTATAAATTTTTTCGTCAACTTGGATTTATACAACTAATCTCACGTGCTCCTATGTGCCCAGTTCAAGTCAAGATGGGTGCTAAAGGCGTGCAAATTTTTTCATATTACAATTAAAGGTTATGCTAAGGGACATTGTCAAGAGTTATATTGTGCAAGTCATAATAATCCAACAGATGTGAGAGCCTGCATTTCAATCCTATCTAGCTTCTAGTGTCCGCATATAATTTTTATTATACAATCAATATAACAATCATTGGTCCACTTAAGTTTCATTTAAGCAGTGCTAGGGGTACATTGAATGAAACTTGCATAAAAAACTCAAATACGTAATTGTCCTTCAAATCAACACAAGTCCACATAGCATACATGAATCCATGTTGATCCAAAGAATATTCAATGTTTGCGTTTTAGTCAATGTATCGTTAGCTTTTTTTTCTTCTTTTCATTTTACAAATAATTTTACATCCTAAACTTATAAACTATACTATAGGCACCTTGGTCAACCCCCATCTTGGATGGAATGCATTGTGACCGTCAAGCCACTTAAAAAAGCACTCTAAAGGAAGAGGGAGAGGCACGTGGATGATGATATCATGGTTAATTGGTTCAAGAGCATACAACTTAGCAAGTTGTCTCTTTGTAATACAAACGTGTAATTGTTGGATCAATTTGATTTCTATCATATTATTACATTCCCTATTTACCAAGGATTTTAGCCCTAAAAAAATGTTAAGGATTTTATTTTTGTTATATAAAAATAAATAATAAAGAAATGCTATTTTAACAACAAAAAAGTACAACTACACTTTCATGCTTATTAGATCATTTATTTATACTAATTGAAATATAAAAAACATATACATCTAATGATCATGAAGGTGTACTTACATTTGTACGTGCACTTTTGACTTTAAAATATCATTTAAAAAAAACAAAAACAAACTAAATTTCGATTTGCATTAAAAAGGTGAGCCTTTGGCTTTAGGTTGCTCTATTTTTGACTTAAAGGTCACATATTTAAATACGAAAATAACCTCTTTTAATATGGAGATAAGATTTGTATACTGCAAAATGTAAATAGAATGATAATAAATTATTATTATTATTTTTATATTAAAAGACTAGTTACTAATTAGCTAATAAGTAACTAATAAGTAAATAGGATTTCTAAATTGTAGTAGTATGATTTATTTCTTCAATAAAAATAAGTAATATAACAATATTATCCAATAAGATATCCTTTTCTTTTAATATAATGCGCCTTTTTTTTATAATAAAATGTCTTTGTTTTTCATCTTAATTTTATGACTTATATATATATATATTCCTTTGTTTATGCTATCGATAGATGTATCTTCATGATAAATGCCAAATTCTGAATTAAATAAAGAAGATGTGTGTTTCGTTGATTGTGCAACAATACATAAAATCCTTCAAGATAAACGATATTTTTCAAACTTGAAATTAGCTAAAGGTAATGTGAATATGATATCAAGCTCTACAAATTTGATTGATGGCTCTCGAAGAGCAAGTGTACTATTATTATGCGGAACAACATTTAGTATTGACGATACCTTATATTTTTTTGAGTCTAGAAGAAATTTGCTCAATTTTAAGAATATTTGTAGAAATAAAATTAGTTTTAAAACTATTATTTTAGTAATTTAAAGAGAATTATAATCTTCTACTTTTTATTTTTATTTTTATCTTATTCTTTTATTTCTATAGAAATATACGATAATACTTTTTAACTTATATGTAATGACAATTTTTTTTAATTATATATGTGTGTGGGTGTGTTGTGTGTTGTGTGGGTGTGGTTAGAACTAATGTACTAGACTATTAATTAAGACATGCAGTTCTGCCCTCTCTCTTCTTGTATATAAATACATGTATTGGTGATATCAAGATTGTAATAAAAAACAATGTCTTGCTCATGAAATCTCCTCAGTTTTGTTGTATTCCCTAGAATTCTTTCTTCTCAAATTCTTTTGTGGTATTAGAGACGTAATGGTCGAGTCAAATTCTTCTTCTTCTGTGAGTGAATCAACTACAATTGTGAAAATTCACTCCCATTGTGTCTAATCACTCTCTCTAGGTGAAACTTGATGATGGTAATTTCCTCATATGGAGACAATAGATCATGACTGCGATCCGAGGACACAAGTTGCAAAAATTCAAGAAACGTCGTGGAAAACAGTTGAGGTATACTTTACTACATAAACACAAGCAAATTTTTTTTCTAATTGAACTGAAATGGCAAAATACAAAGAAGGTAGATACTTCTACCAATGCTTATCTCTTGAAGATCAAGACTCAAGTTGATCAGCTGGCTTCTGTGGGTCACTTCTTGTACAACTATATGATATTAGTTAATTAACCAAGGGAGCTTGGTTAGTTAACTATAGGTAGGTAACTTGTTAGTTATTCAGTTTAGAGAACTGGAGCTTGTTGCATTGCATATATATATGTGTGTGTGTGTATCAGATTAGAAAACTGAGGATATTGAGAATAAGATTTCTGCTTTTCTTTGTTAAATTTCTTGCTCGCTATTCTTAATTGATCTTTGTTTTTTCTGATAATGTTCTTGTTCATAGTATTAGAGACCATGGTTTGATCCTGTTCTTTTGTTTTTCTTTTTTTTTTTACTTTCTTCTACTGCTGCGTAATTTGTGTTCTTTTGAAATTCTCGATCATGGCTGATGGATCAAGAAATGCGACTTCCGGATCTGAATCTGCAAGAGGAGTTGCAAATGATGCTACATCGATGAAAGTATACAACAATGGTGATCCACAGTTTTTAAAAAACTCAGATCATCCAGGGATGATTTTAGTATCTACGCCATTGACAGGTGACAATTACCTTTCTTGGAACCGTTCCATGACAATAGCCCTAGGTGTTAAAGTTAAGCTAGGGTTTGTAACTGGAAAATGTGAAATGCCGGATGTTGATTCTATTGATTTTGCTCAATGGACTAGAGTTGATTGTATGGTTACTTCATGAATCTTGAATTCAATTGCTAAAGAAATAGTTGAAGCCTTTCTATATACCACTTCTGCAAAGGAGTTGTGGAAAGAGTTGGAAGAAAGGTTTGGTGAATCTAATGGACCTTTGCTTTACCAATTGCAAAGGGTGATCAGCTCAATTTCACAAGGAGCTGTATCAGTTGCTCAGTATTACACAAAATTAAAGAAACTGTGGGATGAATTAGCATGTCTAATGCCTATACCGCAGTGTACTTGTGGAGCTGCTAAACAAGTAGCAGACATAACTTTGTTCAATCGATTAATGCAATTCCTAATGGGATTAAATGATTCTTTGGATCATGTTAGAAACCAGATTTTGGTGATGGATCCTTTGCCTAGTGTTAATAAGGCATCTTCAATAGTCTTAAGGGTAGAAAAACAAAGAGAAGTACAAGTGGTATTTGCTGAATTTACAAACAGTAATGCCATGCTTGCAAGAACTTAAATCTTCAAGAAAGATGGACATGGAAAAGGAAATCAGAAGAAGGAAAATGTGAAGAAGATGGATAGACATTGTGATCACTGCAATACAAATGATCACACTAGAGACACATGTTTTAAACTGCATGGATACCCTGACTGGTATAAAGACTTGAAAGAATAAAAAAAAAAAAGTCAAGTGGAAAGGCATTGGCAAATATGGCTGATTCTCCTCTTGATGCAATGAAAGAACAAGATACTTGCATAAGTAGCAATTGGAATTCTGTTATTTTTGATATGGTACAACAGGAAGTTGCCAAAGTCATGAAGAGCAAGTCAATCATGGATTCCAACTATGTGAATTTTGCACATTTGGATGCAGGTATAAATTCTACTCATACTCTTGCATTATATACACTTGATTTTGTCTGAAACTAATTCTTGGATTATTGACATTGGAGCTTCAAACCATATGCAATGATATAAACCTGTTTAGCCACACATCTTCATTATCACAGCCCATTCCTATTCACCTACCTGATGGATCTGTTAAAACAGTCAATAAAACTGGTGATATTGCCCTTCATCCTAAGGTGTTACTCACTAATACCTTATATGTACCTTGCTTTAAATACAACCTTTTATCAGTACATAAACTCTCTAAATTAGGCCATATTAAGTTTATCTTTTCTCCAATCTCTTGTATTTTACAAGACCCGGTGACTGAGGAGGTTTTGGCTATTGGTTGAATGATAGGAAGTCTATACATTTTGGACAAAAATTTTTTTTCCACAAATAAGTCTTTGCTTTTGCAAGACAACCCTTCTACTTCTTATACTTCATGTATCGTTGTATGTTCAAGCAATAAAGATTCTGTTTCTACACAATTTCTTTGGCACAAACGTCTTGGTCATGCTTCTTTTGATGTTTTAAAACACTTAGATTTCATTGGTTCTTCCAAATAATCTAGCATCATCTGTGATGTTTGCCCCCTTTCTAAACAACATAGACTTCCCTTTCCAAAAAGCCATATCCATACAACTCATGTTTTTGAATTATTTCATTTAGATCTTTGGGGACCTTATAAACATCCTTCAACCACAGAAACACATTACATGTTAACTGTTGTTGATGATTTTAGCCGTGCTACATGACTTTTTTACTCAAATCTAAACATCAAACTGTCCATACTCTTGATAATTTTTTTAAAATGATTCACACACAATTCCATGCTCAAGTTCAAATTGTTAGAACAGATAATGGAACTGAATTTGTGAATCATGATTGTCTCACTCTATTCTCTAAATTAGGCATTATTCATCAAAAATCTTGTGTTTATATTCCTCAACAAAATGGTGTGGTTGAACGAAAACATAAACACCTATTGCAAATTGCTCGAGCTCTCATGTTCCAATCTAATCTACCAAAAAATTTTTGGGGTGATTCTATTCTTCTTGCAACATATATTATAAACAGACTTCCTAGTTCTATACTCAGTTGGAAAACACCTTATGAAATTCTATATGGAAAACAACCTAATTACAATTTATTAAAATGTTTTGGTTGCTTATGCTATGTTACTAATACCATTCCTCACAAGGATAAATTCGCTCCAAGAGCCTTCATATGCATTTTCCTTGGTTATAGTCCTGGCCAAAAAGCCTACAAAGCCTATGATATTGCTACTCAACAAATCTATGTTTCAAGAGATGTTGTATTTCATGAAACTACATTTCCTTTTTTTGAAATTTCTCCCACTAGTTCTACATCTATTCCACTTCCTGATGAAACTGATACTGAAATCATTCCTTTAACATCTTCTCCATTGTCAAAAAATCTTAACGCAGATACTTCTTCTCCTAATACTGATTCTGTTGCTTCCCTTACCTCTTCTTCATCTCCAATTCATTCTCTACCTATTCCTCTTCGACAAAGTACCCGTATTAGCAAGCCACCATTGTGGTTTAATGATTTTGTCTCTAATTTTACACATGTTGATCATTCATCTTTTGTCCAAGCCTCTTCAGTCAACCATCCTACCAGTTCTGTATACACACCTTCAACATTCCCTTATATTACCTCCCCTTCCTTTTCTTCATCATATATGGCTTTCTTGGCTAAAGTGTCACATATCCAAGAACCAAGTTCTTACAAACAAGCTAGTGCTAATGCAGATTGGGTTGAGGTTATGAATAGAGAGCTTGAAGCTCTTGAGGCTAATGACACTTGGGGAGTTACTACTTTACCTACTGGTAAAAAAGCTATTGGTTCAAAATGGGTGTATAAAGTAAAGCTAAATCCTGATGGTAGTGTAGAAAGATTCAAGGCTTGACTTGTGGCTAAGGGTTACAATCAAATCGAGGGAGAAGATTATTTTGATAGCTTCTCTCCTGTTGCAAAACTGGTTACTGTAAGGTCTTTCTTGGCTATTGTTGCAACAAAATCTTGGCCTTTACATCAGTTGGACATTAACGATGCCTTCTTACATGGTTTTTTAGATGAAGAGGTTTATATGTTACCTCCTCAAGGTTATACCAAAGCAAAATCTGGGGATGTTTGCTGGCTTAAGAGGTCCTTATATGGTCTTAAGCAAGCTTCAAGACAATGGAATTATGAGTTTACTCAGCTTATTCTGTTTGGGTTCAAGCAATCTACTCATGATCATTGCTTGTTTATTAAACAGTCCAATGATGGTGCCTTCTTGGTTTTGGTGATCTATGTTGATGATGTTCTAATCACAGGTTCTCATGAGCATGACATTGTAGCTGTGAAACAGTTTCTCCATAACCAATTCACCATCAAAGATCTTGGATATGCAAAGTACTTCTTCGGACTTGAAATAGCTTGATCCACTGATGACACTTATATTAACCAACGCAAATATATGTTGGATATGCTTCAAGATGCTGATTTGTTGGGTGCTAAACCTGCTCCTACCCCTCTTCCTAAGAGTCAAAAGTTCACTCTTGAGATAGGTTCATTGCTAACTGATCCTGCCAGGTACAGAAGACTTGTAGGCCATCTTCTATATCTGAATTTTACACGTCCTGATATCACATATGTTGTCCAGCAACTTAGCCAATTTGTTGGCTCACCTTGTCAAGGTTATTGGGATGCTGCCATTTATCTTCTTCGCTATCTCAAAAGCTATCCTTCAAAAGGCCTATTCTATTCATCATCATCCTCACTAGACTTAAAGGCATATTGTGATGCAGATTGGGCGTCATGCCTTGACACTAGAAGGTTATTAACCGGCTACTGTGTTTTCTTGGGTTCTTTTCTCATCTCTTCGAAGACAAAGAAACAAAACAGTCTCTCGTTCTTCAGCAGAGGCAGATTATCGAAGTACGACATCTACTGTTTGTGAATTACAATGGCTCTTTTATCTTTTGGCTGATTTTGGTCTTTCTCCTTCTTTACCAATTCCTCTTTGGTGTGATAATCAAACAGCTCTTCACATTGCTGCTAATCCTGTTTTTCATGAGAGAACCAAGCACTTGGAGATTGATTGTTACTTGGTTAGAGATAAGCTCAAGCAAGGTTTCATCCATCCTCAACATGTTTCTACCAAGTTTCAATTAGCTGACATCTTCACTAGGTCTCTTTCTGCTCCTTCGTTTTCTCAATTGTTGTCCAAGTTGGGCTTGTTGGATTTTCATCACGCTCCAACTTGAGGGTGGGATGTACAACTATATGATATTAGTTGATTAACCAATGGAGTTTGGTTAATTAACTATAGTTAGGTAACTTGTTTGTTATTCAGTTTAGAGAACTGAAGCTTGTTGTGTTGCATATATATATGTGTATCTGATTAGAAAACAAAGGATATTGAGAATAAGATTTCTACTTTTCTCTGTTAAATTTATTGATCTTGATAGATCCTTGATTTTTCTGATAATGTTCTTGTTCACTTCTTGACTCCAAAAAATCATATCGAAGCTATCTTTGAAGGTTTACCAATGATCTATGATCCTTTTATAGTCTTAGTCAATTCAAGATCAACTCCTTACGCTATTCCAGAGATTGAATCTCTATACTTGCACAAGAGAATCAAATTGAGAGGCATCTTATAGCTAGATCTTGACTCTTCAACCAGTCAGCTTGTTATCAATATGGTTCAACATCATCATGTATTTGTTGATTACAACAAGTCAGGAAATTTTTTTGAAACTAAGAAGTACAACTCTGGACAGATTACCTTCGAATGGATCTGGAAATCACTATCAGAACATTTGATGTGGTCTTTCTTAGTGGAAAAACAAACCTCAATGCCAGATTTGTGTGAAACATGGTCACATAACCTTAAAATGTTATCATCGCTTCAATGTTGTTGTTATCGGTCCTCAAAATATCGTAAATACGAGGCCTAAGTGTTAAATTTATCAAACCAAAGAAGAGAGATTTAACGAGGTTCGGCAGCGAAGCCCACTCCTTAGAGAACAACCCACTCAAAGCTATATGGGTTTTGTGCTTCCATTATTTGGTTTATATAGAAGATTACAACAACAAGAATCCTTCCAAGGATATATTTTACAGCTACCAACTAAATAAATTTTATCCTTATCCCATAGTATCTGATGGACACCCCCCCCCAATGGATATCCAACATGCCCAACTTACCAATTAAGAGCTGATGTGCAATGCGAAGAAGGCCAGACTGAATCTTTTTACGCACAGTGTGGTAGTCAAGTTCAATGTGTTTAGTATGTTCATGAAAAACTAAATTGGCAACAATATGTAACTCAACTTTATTATCACAAAAGATATCAATCGGCTGAAAATGAGCAATATTAGGATCGGCAACATTACAAACAAGTTTCACACATTAATCGTTGCAACATTAGATTGTTTGAGTCGAGAATTTTATCACGTTCTAAATCACGTATCTTTAGAAAATCAAGCCCAAGGTGGCACTACCGAAAAATTAGAAACTCGTTGGAGATATTGATCATGAATAACTGCCCCATAATAAACATTGGCGATATTCCTTAGAATAACTGCCCCATAATAATCAATGGCGATATTCCTTAGAATAACTACCCCCTATGTGTGATTCTTATCTTAATTGTGTTCTTTAGTGATGTCACACCATACATACAACATAAGTATGATATTAATTGCATTCATAAGACATATTCAAAGTCCACTACACATGGTATGATGACACAATACTAAATATAATAGTATTATCGCATGAACTTCACTATGCCAATATTCTCAAATCATGTATTTCATCATCAGGCATTATAATATACAACTGAATTCAATTACCACATGAATTGCATGCATCCAATTATCATTTGATCAGAACAAAAATCATGCTGACACACATATCATCATGGCTAACAATCACAACATGACATATATAAAATCTTGTACAATGGGCATGCATAAGCAATCTAATAATAATATAGACCTAATTAATTTAACATTCTCATCTATATATCAAAATAAAATATTATGAAGGCATAGAATCATCCCCACCTGAATCGCTAAATTCCAAAAGTGTTGAGATTCCTCGACGTTGGGCGTTATCAACCTATCCACGCATAAATCACACGTTAATCAATTGTTTTGTATTATATTATATTAATATAATGTGCATACATGTCTATGTTGTATGGTGGTGGTCACATTATACATATAATATAACTTAGCTAATAAACTTCCACATGATATAATATGATGATCTAGATAGTAAAAACGTAAAATATGATATACCATAATCTAATATATTATATGTGGTATTGTATGTATGATATATATAAATATATTATATAACATACCGGTTGCTCTGCTTAAAAGAAAAATAAAACTTGAGTTGCAGAGAGGTGGTGGTGGTGATGTGCCGCGAGGAACAGAGCGAGCAGAGAGAGAAAAGAGAGTTTTGGGTTTTGAGAGAGGGTTTCGAGCAAGAGAGAATAGAGAAGAGAGATTTGCGCGATTGGTTCAGGGTTTTGAGAGAGAGAGTTTCGAGCAAGAGAGAAGAGAGCGGCGAGATTATGAGCGAGAGAGCAGAGGAAGATGGCGGAGAAGAGAAGTGGGAAGAGAGAAAGTTGCAAAAAAGAGGTCGCGCAAGAGAGAAATTACAAGAGAGATTGAGAGAGAGAAGAAGAAGAAGGAAGAATTGAAGTTGCAGCGGCGATGAACAACAACTGTAATGAGCGGCAGTGATGAGTAGCAGTGGCTACGGACGGTGGCTCAATAGTGGTGATGAACCAGATGGAAGTTGCAGCGTGCGATGGCAGAGAAAAGAAGAGAGAAGAGAGAAAGGGGGAACGGCGGCAGTTCACCGGCGTTCGTGAATCGGCAGCGATTTTGGTGAATATCAGAGAGGGGTTTCGTATTTTGGAGTTTGACGATTTTGGAGAAGAGTTTCGAGCTTGAGGGTTTTGGGTTTTGAAAAAGAGAGGCGCGATCGGGTTTTGAAAGAGGGGCGAGAGGGCAAAGAGTCACGGTGAGATCGAGATAGCGAGATTGCAGGGCGAGAGCGAGATTGCAGCGGAAAGAGCGAGATTGCAGCGGAGAGAGCGAGATTGCAGATTGCTGGGCGAGATTGCAGCGGAGAGAGAGAAGTTTGGCGATTAGTTTCCTTGATAAGGAAGGAGAGTATGGGATGTGCGCATGGATGTTGGAAACAGATCGCGAGCTCCGAAGAATAAGGGATGTGCGCGCGGACGTTGGAAACGAATCGCGGCTTCGAAGAACAAGGGATGTTCTCGATTGCGATTTGGAACCCGTAGAACGCGCGAGCTTCGGCGACTTGAACTTCTTTCATGAATTTGGAGAGATTCGAAGATGAGAGAATTTAGGTGGGTTTTTTTTTTTTTTTTTTTTTTTTGAATTTTTAGGGGATTACAAACCACTAGAGGATTTACGTGTCGTGGGGCAACTAGCCCAATTAGAGTCACAATAACTAGATAAATGAAAAACACTTGACGAAGAAAGAAGTATGCCCTTGCTCGGAGATCCCTTTAAACACCGCAATAGTCGAATTGCAACATCATATAGTGTGGCTGAAGTGGGGCATGCATAAATTGCCTTAAGATGTGAACACTATATGCAATGTCAGGGCGAGTAACTGTTAAATAGATCAAATGACCCACCAAACGACGATAAACAGTAGGGTTGGGAAGACGCTTGCCAACAGTATCGCCAAGCTTCAAGTGTTGTTCTAGGAAAGTCAACAGCACAAGCGCCCAGAAGGCCAATATCTTGCAAAAGCTCAAGAATGTACTTACATTGACTTAGGAAAATCCCTCAGGAGGAGCGGGCAACCTCTATTCCCAAAAAATATTTGAGAGGAACTAAATCTTTGATGTGGAAGTTGGAATGAAGGAGAGTTGTAAGGGTTGTAATGCCATTAGAGTCATCTCCTGTAACAATAATGTCATCCACAAAGACGAGCACATGAACACAACTAGAAGTAGAAAAGTAACTAAAAAGGGAGTAATTTGCCTTTGATTGCACAAACCAACTGTCAATAGGGAAGATGAAAGTTTTTGGAAACAATTCCTAAAAGCATGTTTTAACCCACAAAGAGACTTCTGAAGTTTGCAAACCTCATTGGATCTTGATTTGGAGAAGCCATGTGGTATTTGCATTTACACTTCTTCATCCAGATTGCAAAAAAAAAAAAACATTGTTAACGTCAAATTAATGGAGAGACCACTTTTTGATGGAAGCAATGGCAAGGAAGCAACGGACAGTAACAAGTTTTGCTACAGGAGCGAAAGTCTCATGATAATCAAGACCTTCTAATTGAGTATAACCTTTAGCAACCAAACGGCTTTGTAATGCTCAATGGAGTCATCTGGATGATATTTAATCTTGTAAACCCATTTACAACCGATAGCTTTCTTGCCAGGTGGTAAGCTAGCCAATGACCAAGTATTATTTTCTTGGAGAGCACGAATCTCATTCGCCATAGCCTCTCGCCAATGGAAAAATTTAGAAGCCTTTGTAAAAGAAGTAGGGGTGATGGTACTAGATAGGGCAACAACAAATGCACGGTGAGTAGAAGAAAAATGAGAAAGTAGATAAAGGATGAAGAGTACCTAAAGAAGAGATTGAACCTAGTAAAGCAGCAGCAATGGAACAATGATAGTATTGGAGATAAGTAGGTGGTTTGGTAGAACGGGTAGAGCGACGAGGGGGACAATTGGTGGGGCTGAAGGAACGGTCAGGGGAGAAGGAGAAGTTGGAGGAGACGTGGGACTGGGTTCAGGTGGGATTGAATTAGAAGGTAAGGGGTCTTTAATGGCAACACTTGGCAATGGTGTGGGTAGAACGAGCTGGTAAGTGAGAAGAAAAGTGGGGTCCAATAAAGGGAAAGATTTGTTCATAAAAAATGGGCTTTTGACAAGATTACCCTTAAAAAATTTTTTTACAAATACCATCTAAATACAAATAATGACTCATTTGTCATACTTTACTGTTTATAGCACGGTCAGCGCGCCAAACAAGCGCTACGTGGGTGCGAATGTGACATTTTGTGAAGGATGAAAAGACGCCTTCCATTCACAATTTTTTTTTTAAGTGGAAGGAATGCGTCTTTCACAATTTTTTTTTTAAGTGAAAGGAATGCGTCTTTTGAAAAGACGCCTTTCATTCACAAATTTTTTTTTTTAACTAAAAAGACGCATTTCCTTCACAATTTTTTTTTTAAGTGAAGGGAACAAAAGACGCATTCCCTTCAATTTTTTTTTTTTTAAGTTAAGGGAATTTAAAGAAATGTTTTTGCAGGCATTCCATCCGTCTTCATCGTCATCGTGCCAATGGAACAAAATTTTTTCTTGTTTATTATTTCTTTTTTGGGTTGGAAGCTTGGAATTTCAATCCAACAACTCCTCTGCAAATTTCCCCAATCCATTCCCCCACACCAAGACGGAAAAAAGAAAAAAGAAAAAGAAAAAGGCAAAACAAAACAATAAAACACAGATCAACACATCAAAGAAACTAACCGCAACCCATATGAAAAAGGAAGATAACAGAGAACTACTAATACTACTCTACCTACCTCTGGTTGCTTTCTTCTCCGGTGCTTCATTGCTGCTGACAAAGAAAACCTCAAAACCAATTCCCAAAATCTGATTTATAACTCAAACTACTAAATCAAATTTCCAAGCTTCCAACCCAGAAAAAAAATAATAACAAGAAAAAATCAGAGAGTAGTCTGCGAAAAACAAATTCTAAAGAACGAAAGTTAAGTGGATCTATGCCACGCTATTTTTGGCGCATTTTTGTTGCGTTGGCACGATGACGATGAAGACGGATGGAACGCCTGAAAAAAATTTCTTTAAATCCCCTTAACTGTAAAAAAAAAAATTTAAAGGGAAGACGTCTTTTGAAAAGACGTCTTCCCTTAACTTAAACGTCTTTTGAAAAGACGCATTCCCTTAACTTAAAAAAAAAATTGTGAAGGGAATGCGTCTTTTCAAAAGACGCATTCCCTTCACTTAAAAAAAAATTGTGAATGAAAGGCGTCTTTTGAAAAGACGCCTTCCCTTCACTTTAATATAAAATGTCACCTTCGCGTCTATGTGGCGCTTGTTTGGCGCGCTAACTGTGCTATGAACAGTAAAGTATGGCAAATGAGTCATTATTTGTATGTAGATGACATTTGTGAAATTTTTCTTTTTTTTGAAGGGTAATCATGTCAAAAGCCCCATGAAAAACCACAATGCTACTTACTTACACAATATAATGTTCTAAATAAAAAATGTGATAACCTTTCTGACCAAAGGAATAGTTGAGAAAATTGTCAAGTCGAGCCCGAGTATCAAGTTTATGGGTGATACTAGGATTGCGACCATAACAAAGACAATGGAAAACGCGTGAGTATAGGAGGGTGGCTTGCCAAATAAAACCTCATGTGGTGACTTCCCATACAAGTAAGGAGTTGGGATTTTATTAATGAGGTAGACGGCTATAAGAACGCAGTCACCCCAAAACAATATAAGGAGATTGGCTTGGAAAAGCAAAGCCCTAGCAACATCAAGAATGTGACAGTGTTTACGCTCCACAACACCATTTTGTTAGGAGGTATGAACACAATTACTTTGATGGATCACACCATTGGCACGAAAATATGCTTGTCAATCTGTGTGAAGAAATCCTTGTCCATTATTTGTTCTAATATTTTGAATAAAACACTGAAATTGGTTTTTGACAAAATAAAAAAAAAAAGTTGAGAGTAGAGGAGTTGTTTCAGACTTATGACACGTTAAGAAAACCCATGTACAGGGAATAATCATCAACAATAGTTAAAAATAATGTGCATCAGATAAAGAAGAAGTGTGAAAATATCACAATGAATTAAATTAAAAAATTTTGAACTAGAAGTTGTACTATGATAAAATGGTAACTGTGTGTGTTTTGCCCAAGAACAAACATGACAAATATTATTATCAGAAGAACATATAGAAGGTATAGAAAAGGCTAATAATTTGAGTCGTGAGAGTCATGGGTAACCCAAGTGCCAATGCTAGATGTCGAAAGATCCTGAGGGTATAGTAGCCAAATGAGTTGAAGGTGTATCAAGGAATTAAAGGCCTCCACGCTGGCTACCTTGTCCTATCCTCTTCTTTGTGACTTGGTCCTGAATGACACAAATGATCATGATAAAAAACAACCAAACAATTAAGAGAGTTAGTCAAATGGTGTACAAAAAACATATTATGACGAAAAGTAGGAACATATAAAACATCATCTAAAATAAGTGAGTTAGATAAAGAGACAGTCCCAATGTAAGAAATTGGAGTAGTTTCACCAGTAGGTAAGGTAACGGGTGGAAGTGATTCAGTTGATTGGAGAGATGAAAATATGTCCTTGGATAAGGCCATATGATGAGTAGTTCTTGTATCGATAATCCATTGAGCAGGTAAACAAGCAGAAAAACTATAAATATTACCTGAAAGATTGATCGATGAAGTAGAAGGAGTTTGAGCAAGTAGTGCCATGAGTTGCTTATGTTGTTCAGGAGTGAGAGATGGTGCGCGTGAGGGAATTAAATCTTGTTGGTCCAAAAGTGTGTCCAAGAGGAGGGTGAATTGGACAACTATGGTTAATTAAAATCAATTGCTAATTTGCAATGCAATGGCAATAATAATAACATTGACAAATATAAGATGATTTGCACAGTCGATTTATAGTGGTTCAGCTATATGCCTATCTCTACTACCTAACCTCCTCAGTTAGGGTTTCAAGGCTTCACTAAGCTATCCTCTAAACTGGTGAGAATAAAACCATTACAACTTTTTCAACTTCACGGGTGTTAGAACAACTTTTACAACACTCAACTTGCAAGTGTGAGACAACCTATCATACTCAACTTGACAAGTGTGAGTCAACCTCTAAACTCTTAACTTATAGGTGTAAGACAACCTATCCTACTCAACTTAATGGGTGTGAGTCAACCTCTAAACTCTTAACTTACAGGTGTAAGACAACCTATCCTACTAAATGAAATCAACAACTTATGTAGTTGTAGCAAATTACAGCTAGATACACATGATAACTGATATACAATTTGAGTATACTGTATCCTATGAACTTTTACTCGAACAACAGATTTAGCAAAGATATATCAATTTGAAATAGCTGAAAATTGAGTAAATCAAACACTCTTTCTTTCACTGGTTTTCCAAAAATGAAAAGTGTAAGTTCAAGAAAACCAAACCTTTGAAAGAAAAATATTTATCTGAGTGATTTTGTGCAGCTTTGAAAACGTTTTAAAAATGACTAACTTTCAAATGGTTTGAGCGCAAAGATTTCAAAGACTATTCTTCAATCTTATTGAAGTTGAATATTTATAAACACATATTGCGCTAAAATGGTAGTTTTTGAATTCTTGAGACCGTCAAGAAGTAAATCAATTTGTTGAGTCAAATGGCTCAAATCTTTCATGTATATGGTAAGTTTAGTTTTACCACAATATTTTGATTCAATTCAGTTTGCACGAAAACGAAAAATGATTCAAAAATCACCTTTTTTTCAGGCAACTGCAATGACAGTGTCAGATTCTTTGACATGCCTTGCATTAGCGTCCTGAAGCAATGTGAGGAAGCTACTGTGTAAATGTGTGAAACAGGTGAAGTCTCGTAGTAGTGTCCTAATACATTAGTAGTGTCCTGAAGTGTTGCCAACATGGAAATCAAGTTGTTCTTAGTTAGCTTAGGGAGGGCACTAATCAAGCACTAGCGTCCTGGTGAACTTGACTTCCCATTTTCCAGAAACTCAGGGAGGGCGCTAATCAAGTATTAGTGTCCTAATGGACTTAACGACTAGTTTCCCAGAATGACAGGGAGGGCGCTATTCAGACATCAACGTCCTACTTGAAAGCATGTCCACACGTTTCCAGAAACTAGTAGCGTCCTGATGGAGAGGTAGTGTCTTGCAATGTTAGCTCAATATTAAGTGACTAGTCACTGCATTAGCGTTCTGGACCTCCATCAGCGTCCTCATACACTTAACATGATTTTTCTAATTTTTTACTTTTGAAATCCAATCAAATCAAATCAAACTTTGTACTCTTCAGATCAAATCAAACACTTTGAGAAATATTCAAATAGTTTGAAATTCATTTGAAAGTACTTAAAATAAGTCAATCAAACTCATTTTCACTAAGAATCAAGATATTTTCAAAAAGCTTGTTTTGTCATAGATTTGCTAAATTGTTATAGAGTAAAGTCCTACAAATCTAAACTGACATTAAACATTTTTGTAGTTCTTGATTTGTATCCTTGTTGACTTGATTTGCCATGACTTGGTATAAGCCCAATTGAGTAAATTCTTCTTGAGATATGATCATTTTCATATTGCTTTACTAAAATACTCAATGAACTTATTAGATCATAAGATGCAGTAGTTTGTAATCATCAAAATATTCTTCATGGGATTCCTTGAGACAACAAATCTGAATGTATGAGGTGCAGAACATTGGATAGTTGCAACAACTGGTTAAGGACGCTAAGACTTGTTATTTTGGTGATGAGGTGGAAACCCATGGAGACGGTAACAACGGTCTATTGTATGGTTGTCACAATCACAGTGACTACATTTTAATATTTTCTTTGTACAGGTACCAATATCAGTGCTAGATCATGCAGACACAGTTAATGCGACAACATCAGTGACATGAGGAATTACATGTAAGTCCCGTTGGCATTCTTCTTGAAGTAAAAGAGAGTAAACACGATTGACCCAAGGTAAGGGATCCATAAGGAGGATCTGGCTTCAAATGGCTGCATAACACTCTCGTTTAATCCCATAAGGAATTGCATAACCATCTTCCTTTGTCAAATTTCACCAAGTTTCTTAGCAACCCACAAGTACGTGGAGGAACAATATCATAGAATGATAATTCATCCCAAAAGGCCTTGAGAGTTGTGAAATAAGTGGAAACAGATGAAGTGCTTTGCTGATGTGTAACAGTTGCACGAGTAATCTGATAAATGCATGGAGCATTTTGTTGTGAGAATCGTTAATGCAAATCATCTCAAATTGCCTTTGCATTATCTGCTTACATAATGCTATTTGTTATATCTGGGTGAACGAAGTTCAACAACCAAGAATATACCATTGGATTGCAACACTCTCATTGAGATTTCTTCGGATCAATTTTATCATACCTAACAAGGTTGCCATCAACAAAACAAAATTTATTTTTTTTCCAGAAGAGCCATACGTGTAGCACGGGACCATGGTGCATAATTCTCACCATTCAACAATTGAGTAACGAGTGGTGTGCCAGGATTGTCCAAAGGATGCAAATAATAGTGACTTGTCGTCTGGATTGTCTCACCCATTGGGATTAAATGAGTAAGTTAATTTCTAAATACGGTGAGATGAAATTTCAACCACACAACAAAAATTAGGGGTGTCAACGGATTGGTTCAAACCGCAAAACCGGCTGAACCTCTATGTTTGGTTCAGTTTGGTTTGGTTTTTTAATAATTTCAGTTTGGGTTAGGTTTGGAAAAAGTATATCTCGATAGGTTTGATTCGGGTTATGGTTTGAGGATTTGAAAACCGATCTAAACTGAATCGAACAGATTCTAAAATTAAAACTATTAATATTTATTTTTAATGTTTATGATTCTTTTATGATATAAACATTCTCATTAAAAAATTATATAATCATCTTATATAGTAAAGATTGTTTTCAATTTTTTTAAATATTCATTAAAAAGTTAGAATTACCTTATATATATATATATATACATATATAATTGATTATTTTGATTTATTTAATGTATGCACATATAAAATTTCAAACCGATCAACCCAAACCGATTATGTTTGCTTCGGTTTGGTTTGGGTTGGTAATTCAAAATAAATTGATTAAGCTAAACTGAACCGAACCCGATTATATTTGGTTTGGTTTAGGTTTGAACATTAAACAGATCCGAACTGAACCGTCAACACTCCTAACAAAAATGCAATGAGATGAAGCTAGAGAGTAATGAATGAGTTTCTGAATAGGCATGTGAAAAGAGAAAAAATAAAGAGGATGATGAGCATGGGACCAAAATCCATAAAGGGGGTGCATGATACTGGATCAAAACCCTTTAAAAAAATCACCTCTACAAGCTTTTCTCTGCAACTTCAATGGCAATAAAAAAGAAAAACTTCTAGAGTAGGGACAACATGGTATCTCTACTAGGCTAAAATCGTAGCGTTGCAAGTAGGAACAAAGTAAACACAGGTATGCTCTGATACCATGTTAAATTAATCAAACCAAAGAAGAGAGATTTAACGAGGTTCAACTGCGAAGCCTACGTCCTCGGAAAACAACCTACGCAAAGCTATATGGAAAATCAAATCCAACAAGAAGAATCCTTCCAAGGATATATTTTACAGCTACCACAACTAAATAAATTTTATCCTTATCCGGTGAATATAATGAATTTTATCCTTATCCCATAGTATCTCATGGATAAAGGGATATCAAATCCAATACTAAGCATGTTCATGTTGTAACTCTATGTGCAACTCTTGAAACCATGTGAGATAACAACTCGTATCCTGATTCAAGTGTGAAAAATCATTGTACTCCACATTTGGAAAACTTGATCAAAAAGGACTTTTACAGAGGTAGTGATCAAGTTCACAAGGGCGATGGTACTAGCTTACCTATTCACCATATTGGTAATTTGTCTTTCAATCTCTTTGTCATCCTCAAATGCTTTCTTTGACTCACTTACTTCATGTTCCCCCTGTTTTTAAGACTTAACTAAGTGTTTCTCGTTTTGCTCGAGACAATAATGTATTTTTTGAATACCATTTTGGTTTGTGTTTTGATGCCAACTTACAATTTAAGCCTTAGCTGCAGCCGACTTCGTCATTTTTCTCCCATTATAAATCTTGTTTTTCTTCTTGTAGTATGTTAGTTTCTTCTTCGAATGTTGTTGTTACTCTTTGGCATAATCGTTTGGGACATCTTTCAACAAAAATTGTTAGTGATGTTCTCACACGATATAACATTTCTTTTGATAATAAAGATGTTTATGATTTTTGAACTACTTGTTGCTTAGGCAAAATGCACAAATATCAATTTCCTATTTCCTCTACTTCTTACTCTAAATCACTTGAATTGCTCCATTCTGATCTTTGCTTCAATTCTTTCCTCAAATGGCTATCGATATTATATTCATTTTACAAATTTTTTTTCTTGGTTCACATGATGTATATTTACTTTAAAGCAAGTTTGGCGTGTACCCAACCTTTCTAAATTTTAAAGTTGAAGTAGAGTTACTACTTGGGTAGTTCATAAGTGCCTTCAATCCTTACTAAGTTTTTACGAACACATGGCATTGTACATTGAATTTCTTTTCTTCTCACTCTTGAGCAAAATGACTTAGTTGAACGGAAACATAGACACATTATTGAAAAAACTTTAACACTTTTAGCTCATACTCCACTCCCTTTGAAATATTAGGATGAAGCAGTATGTACATCTATGTACCTTATAAATCTCTCACCATCTTCTATGTTACATGATAAAACACTTTTTGAAGCATTGTTTCATCAACTACCTAATTATTCTATTGTCCATACTTTCAATTATTTTCCCAAATTTGAGGCCATAATCACTTTAAACTACAATTTCGATCGACTGAGTGTGCTTTCTTAGGCTATATAGTCTTAATCATAAAGACTTTAAATATTTTGATTCTTATGGCAAAATCCATATATTAAGAGATGTTGTCTTCAATGAATACTCATTCTCTCTCTCTAAAATTTAGTACACTGATTCTAATTAGTCGGCTTCTAACCAATCAATTGCTTCTGCCACAACCTTCTGATTATCTATTATACCTACATTTTCATCTTCCTCATCCCTTGTTCCTTCGTACATCCTGTGTCTACCCCTTATGATTGTTCTGACCATACCACGCCCATCACTCCTCCTGATCTTGACACTATCCCTACTCGACTTTTTTCTCTTCCTATTCCTTGTCATCCAATGCAAACACGGGCCAAGTTTGGCATTTTCAAGCCCACGATTTTTATGACTACAAAAGAACCCACCTCTATTTAGGTTGCATTACTTAATCCACAATGGAAGGAAGTTATGTCCAATGAGTTTCTCGCTTTGATTATGATGTTTTGGTAAATTACACATCATTTATTTCATATTTTTAGATTAATTGTGCTTAAATTTATATATTAATTTGAGAATTTTGGTTAGCTTGAGCTAATTTGGGTTATTTGTTGATTTTGCACAGAATTGGAGGGACTAATGGTAAATTTGATAAATAAAGACCAAAAGAGGGTTAAATAGTGCTTGGACTTGAGACTCTTGCATCATAAAAGTCACATGCGCATTTGAAACTTTAATGAGAACCATTGGATTAAAATGAAAGAGAAGTGAGCACAAAACCCTAGCTCTCAATTCTTTTGGCTTTGGAGGCACACAAGGAATTTGGAAGTAAAGGAGGAGAAAACTTTGAAGATGGTGACATAATTGGTGATGGAAACAAAGAAGAGCAATTGGGCAACAATGAATTGAGCATTTCTAATCTTTTTTTCTCTTTTATTTGTTTCTATTTTGTTTAATTTGAACAATGATGATGAACATGTTTAATGTAAGTATGTCTTTCATTTTATTTTTAAACATGAGCTAAATTGTTAGATTAGGGCTCGATGTAACTTGTGAACTTTTGCATGAATTCATAATTGTAGTGGTTAATTGATTGTAATAGTTTCTATAATTGAGTTTGCATTTTAGTATTTAATGCATTTGAATGCTTAAGCACCATTCAATTGATCTTGAATTAGTGTGTTAAGGACCGAGAGGTGATGCATGTTGGCGTGAGCCGTAATTGTAGATAATCACGTTTGAAAATAGATTAGCCGTAATTGTAGACAATAATGTTTGAAAATAGCAAAGATTTGTTTAGATTTTATTCTTTTAAAATCTATATAACCTATGAAAATACATAGGAAAATATATGAAAAAAAGAATGTTTTGACATGGTATCAGAGAAGGTTACGAATCTGCGGAGGAGCAAGCAATAGCAGCCCCACCGTATTCCGGCGACATCCGTCAGTGAAGACGGAGCGTCGCTCGCGATCGCAGAGCAGATCTGTCTCGCGATCTTGAGCGATCTCGCTGAAACCCTCATTTCTTTCTCTCTCTCTCTCTCAATCTGTCTCGGGATCTTGAGCGATCATCGGCCATGAACACCGTACCGAATAAGGTGTGAAAATTGCCGGCGGATCTAGATCCAGATCCATATCCCCGAGGTCGTCGAGGATATCAGGGAGGTCGTAGCGGATCCAGATCCGCTTCGCATCGAGCGAGTCGGACTTGCCACCGTCGGTGTCGTCTCGACGCCGTTTGTTGGCACCGGAGGAGGCTGTGGTCGCCGTGATTTGCTGGTCCATGGAGGATCTATCGAAGAACGATCTTGAACAATAAGAAGAAGAGAATAAGTTTCAGAGAAGGGAAAACAGTTGAAGGTAACGAAGTTTTTCAAACTCCCCGCAATCATTTCGTTCCTTTTTTTTATGGCCCTACTTGTCTTCCTCAAAGAGCAATCATTTCGTTCTTTTTTTTTATGGCCCTACTTGTCTTCTTCAAAGAAGGGCTAACTTATATTTAATCTCTAGTGCCTTTTTTTTTTTGAAATATTGCCAAATATCACAAACGAACTACAAAAACCAACATAGAACAGTAAGATATGAACACTGTTGGGTAAGATTGTTGTATAACAGTGACATATTGTTACATTTAATCTTTTTTGTGTTATTTTGGTGAGATTACAAAAAAAAAAAAGTTGGAAAATCACAGATCTGAGTATTGCACCCTACCCTTCCTTCCATGGCGGATTTTGATGACCAGAATACTCCTGGCAACGCGTCCAATCTCTTTGATCCTATCCTTGAATTGACTACAAGGATGACTGAAGTTTTGAATAACACTCGGACCCCGACCATCACCACTGAAACATCCGCTGCTCAGATCGGCATTAAGTTGGACGGTTCCAACTATGCACTGTGGTCCCAGGTTGTTGACATGTATATCTCGGGCAAGGACAAACTAGGGTACATTAACGGCGACTTTCCCCAGCCGCCATCGACTGATCCTTCCTTTCGCAAGTGGCGCACTGATAATGTTATTGTTAAAGGTTGGTTAATTACTTGCATGGATACGTCTTTAATTGGCAATTTTATTCGCTTTCCTACGGCAAAAGCAGTTTGGGATGTTATTGCAACTACCTTCTTCGATGGTAGTGATACATCGCAGGTGTATGATCTTCGACATCGAGTGAGTAGACTGAAACAAGCTCCAGGCTCGCTAGAAAAATATTACACGGTGTTGCAGGGTCTATGGCGTGAAATTGATTTCCGCCGACCGAATCCTATAAAATGTTATGTTGATATTCAACACTATAATCGGATCATCCAAGAAGACCGTGTTTATGTTTTCCTGGATGGTCTTGATGATTGGCAAGACAATATTCGTGCTGATGTTTTACAGATAAAACCATTTCCTACGGTTGAACAGGCTTATGCGCATGTTAGGCAGGAAACTATTCAACAACAAATGATGACTACCCATGACACCGATGGGCCCCAGGGGGCTGTCTTAGCGTCGAAAGCTCTCTCGTTAAGCACCTCTGGCCACGGTAAATCTGCCAAGCATCGGCATTCTACTGAGGAAAAAAACGCTCTCATTGTGGCAACCAGAAACACACACGTGAAAACTGCTTTAAGTTGCATGGGTACCCTAATTGGTGGCATGATCTTCAAGCCCGTAAGCATCCTGATGGCACTGGCACTAGTGGACGTTCAGGCACAACTGTTGTTGCTAGTGCAGAACCTCATCTCTCTCTTATACAATCGGCTGCAATATCCACAGATGCTCCTCCTAACTTAAACTCAGGTATCTCTGGTCTTGCTCTTTTTACCTCCCATCAAAATGCGGATTGTGGGGCATGGCTTCTCGACTCGGGGGCCACGGACCATATGACTTTTGCTGCTTCGGGCTTCTCTCAAACTTCTCTTCCACGACGCACCACAATAGCTAATGCCAATGGTGTTATCTCACCAGTCACTGGAGCTGGCTCTGTGACTTTATCTTCATCCCTCACTTTATCCAATATTTTACTTGTTCCGTCTTTATCCCATAAACTATTGTCTATAAGTCAGCTTACTGCAGACCTTGGTTGTGTTGTACTTATTTATCCAAACTTTTATCTTATCCAGGATATTCTCACCAAGGAGATAATTGGACGTGGTACTAAGAGGGGGGATTATATTATGTGGATGACATCGGCCAGGCCAACAACATGAACAATATGCCTGTCAATAAAGAAACAACATTGTGGTTATGGCATCGACGCTTGGGACACCCCTCTTTTTCGTATTTGAAGCATGTTTTACCTGATTTGTTTAAGCATTTGCAGACTTCTAACTTGAAGTGTGATACTTGTGTTTTGGCTAAGAGCCATCGCGCTACTTACCCATTGCGCATGAATAAAAGTGACACTCCATTTGCATTAATTCACTCTGATGTCTGGGGGCCCTCACCCATTGCTAATATGTTTGGCTTTCGTTGGTTTTTTATTTTTGTGGATGATTGTACCCGTATGACATGGCTCTACTTGTTAAAACACAAAGATGAAGTTCTCGGTGTTTTTAAAACATTTCATGTTATGGTTGGTACTCAGTACGGTGCCACCATGAAGGTTCTCCGGTCTGATAATGGTGGTGAATATGTTAATCAGGATCTTCAATCTTATTTTTCCCACTATGGTTTAATTCATGAAACTTCATGCTCACAAACACCCCAACAGAACGGTGTCGCCGAGAGGAAGAATAGACATATTCTGGAGACTGCCCGTGCTCTACTTCTTGGTGCCAATATGCCTAAACATTTTTGGGCCGATGCCGTCACAACTGCCGTCCATCTTCTCAACCGAATGCCATCCAAGGTTTTATCATTTAAAACACCCCTTCACTCTCTTTCCGATCATGTGTCCATACCTACGGCGCTGATGCTTCCTCCTCATATCTTTGGGTGTGTCGCCTACGTGTATCTCCACGACGTCGGTGTGTGTTTTTGGGCTATGGTATCCATCAAAAAGGGTACCGTTGTTACGATCCTACTACCCGCAAACTCTATGTGACTATGGATGTTCAATTTTTGGAAACTGACATGTTTTTTTCCATCTACGGCACCTCCTTCTCTTCTTCAGGGGGAGATACATAATGGAGAGTTGACTTGGTCCCAGCATGAGACACAAAATGATTTTGATTGGTTCAGACTTGAGGGGTTGTATGAGCATGAGGAACAAAATCGGAATGAGAAGCCGCGTGAGCATGATGGGCCGAATGATAACTCAGGCGATGTGAACTGTGAAATTGAGGTATTTCTGAATGCAGAGCATGCAACATCTGAAACCGAGCCTATATCCCCTTCCTCTGAAGTGCCTGCCGAATCCTCTTCTGAGAATAATCCTGAGGTAAGTACCACTATTACACCCTTACATATCAATGACATAGATGATTCTGTGGGATATGTTTTACCTCCTAGGTATAATCGTGGCAAGCCACCTAATAGATATTCTCCAGATATTGAAGAAAGAAGGTCGAGGTATCTGATTGCTAACTATGTATCCACCGAGAAACTATCTGAACCTCTTAAGAATTTTGCACAGGAACTCTCCACATGTCAGATTCCTACTAATGTTCATGAGGCATTGGCAAATCCAAGATGGACCCGAGCTATAGAGGAAGAAATGAAGGCACTACTAAAAAATGATACATGGACTCTTGTTCCATTACCTGAAGGAAAACAGACAGTGGGATGCAAATGGGTGTTCTCCATTAAACACAAAACAGATGGATCTATTGAGCGGTACAAAGCGAGACTAGTAGCAAAGGGATATGCGCAGACATATGGGGTTGATTACCAGGAGACTTTTTCACTTGTAGCCAAGTTGAATACTGTTAGAGTGTTGTTGTCCCTTGCAGCAAATCTTGATTGGCCTTTGCATCAATTTGATGTGAAAAATGATTTTCTCAACGGTGACCTCCAAGAAAAGGTGTATATGGATATTCCTTCAGGTTATATAGCTTCTTCAGATAATGGAGTGGTGTGTAAATTGCAGCGAGCATTGTACGGACTGAAGCAATCACCGCGAGCATGGTTTGGAAGGCTTAGCTTGGCAATGAAGAAATATGGCTTCCAACAAAGTAACTCTGATCACACTTTGTTCTTGAAACATCAGTTGGGTAAGGTAACGGCTCTGATAGTCTATGTAGATGACATGATTATTACAGGAGATGATGAAGAAGAAATCTCTCTACTTCAAAAGCAATTAGCAACTGAATTTGAGATGAAGAATTTGGGAGGACTCAAGTATATCTTGGGAATTTAAGTTGCTAGGTCTAAGCAAGGTATATTTCTTTCTCAACGAAAATACATATTAGACTTGCTAACCGAAGTAGGGATGTTGGAGTGTAGACTTGCTGACACCCCCATTGTTCAGAATCACAAACTTAGATAATACCCAGACCAAGTACCAACAGATAAAGGTAGATACCAAAGATTAGTTGGTAAACTCATTTATCTCTCTCATACTCGTCCAGATATTGCATATGCTGTGAGTGTTGTGAGTCAGTTTATGCATAATCCAAGTAAAAGCCACATGAAAGCAGTGATTCGAATACTTCGATACTTGAAGCCATCTCTAGGCAAGGGACTTATGTTCTCAAAACATAACAGTTAGTTGATGGTTTATGGATATACGGATGCAGATTGGGCAGGCACTATCACTGATAGAAAGTCCACCTCGGGATATTTTACATTTGTTGGAGGAAATCTTGTAACCTGGAGAAGCAAGAAGCAAAAAGTGGTAGCTTTGTCAAGTGCTAAAGTTGAGTTTAGGGGAATGGCTAAAGGTCTTTGTGAACTCCTCTAGCTAAGAAAACTACTTACTGAAATTGGGTTTGCTCCTACCTCTGAGATAGATCTTCTGTGTGACAATAAAGCTGCAATTGCAATTTTCCATAATCCCATTCAACATGATCGTACTAAACATGTGGAGGTATATCGACACTTCATCAAGGAAAATCTTAAAGCAAAAACAATTAGGTTTCCATTTGTGAAATCTGAAGATCAATTGGCGGATATCCTTACAAAAGCTGTATCGAGCAAGGACCTCTACAACTCACTTGACAAGTTGGGCATGCGAGACCTCTATGCATCAACTTGAGGGGGAGTGTTGGCATGAGCCGTAATTGTAGATAATCACGTTTGAAAATAGATTAGTCGTAATTGTAGACAATAATGTTTGAAAATAGCAAAGATTTGTTTAGATTTTATTCTTTTAAAATCTATATAACCTATGAAAATACATAGGAAAATATATGAAAAAAAGAATGTTTTGACAATGCACCTATATGTTCGATAAAATGTAAACCATAGAATTAGTATAGGATAGAGATATATTTGTACAGTCTATGTGGTCTAAATGAAATGTCATTGAACTTAATGACTTTCTAAGTGTTCTAATTTTCATCAAGAGATAGAAAATTGTTATTTAAAAAGACTTTTAATATTGCTCGAGAGAGATTATTAAATGAATTATGGGCATTTCGACTTTCAATTTGGACAAGTACATCAATTACCATTAAATTGGAAATTCATGCATATAAACAATTGAAATCATAGCCTCAGTGTTTTAAGCTCCTTAGTTCAATCCAAATTTCCTTGTCTTTCTTTTTTTTTTTCTCCATTTCCATGTTAATTTGATTTTTATTTAAATTTTTATTATTATTTTCATTAGCTATTTAGCCTCAATTTTTTTATTTTTCAAATATAATTAGATTTAACCAATTTCAATAGTTAGCACTAATCCTCGTGGAACGATACTTGTATTCATCACTTTATCACTTATGTGACCCGTTCACTTGTAGGAATTTTTAATTTTCAATTAAATTTGCAACAACTTCATAACTATACTTGCTCTTTGGTTAAATTGCCTTCGAATAAGAGTGTAATAGGTTGCAAATTGGTATTCAAACTTAAGGAAAATTCTGATGGTAGCATATTCTAGCATCAAGCTGGTTTGGTAGCTAAGGGTTTTCATCAGGTGCCTGACTTTGATTTTTCTGAAACTTTTAGCCTGATTGTGAAAAAAACTACTATTCGTATTGTTCTCAATATTGCCTTATCAAAAGGATGGGTAATTAAACAAGTAGATGTCAACAATATCTTCTTAAATGGTGAATTGCACGAAGAAGTTTACATGACCCAACCACTAGGGTTTAAAGATCCGAAAGATGCCCATTATGTCTACAAATTGCACAAAGCCTTGTATGGCTTCAAGCAGGCCCGACCTCGAGCCTGATATGATAAGTTGAAGTCAACTCTATTTTGTCTTGGTTTTTTCTCTGCCAAAATAAATCATTCTCTATTTATTCGAAATCACAATTCTCAATCTAAGTTCATTCTAGTTTAAGTTGATTGACATACTCATTAAGGTCATAGTTCGAACGACATCTCAAACTTAATCAAACAACTTGATTTGACCTCATCGTTGAAAGATCTTGGGGGACATAAATAACTTTCTTGACATCCAAGTCGAACCTACATATGATGGTTTATTACTTGCTCGAAAGAAGTATATCCATGATCTACTTTGTAAGACTGAAATGCAATTTACTAACTCATTCTCGATGCCAATGTCTATTGATGAGAAGCTTTATTCTTATGGTAATGATTCGGTGATTGATTCGCATTTATATCAAAGTGTGGTAGGGGCGTTGCAGTATGTTACTATTACTCATTTTGAATTTGCGTATTCTATAAATAAGGGTTGTCAATATATGCAAAGTCCCATTCAATCTCATTAGAAAACCGTTACAAAAATCTTGAGATATCTCAAGGCGACTCATGGACTTCATGTGAAGTCTCATACTCTTGATATAGTTGGGTATTCTGATGATGCGAATTGGGTATCTAATCCTAGTGATAGAAGATCAACAACTAGCTTTGGCACCTTGGTTCCGAATGTGGTTCCTTGGGATTTTTAGAAACAACTAACTGTTTCTATGAGTTTCTAAGGAAGAATACTGCAATCTAGCTTACATAATGAGCAATAATGTCTTGCTCACGAAATTTCCTCTGCTTTGTTCTTTCCATTAGAATTCTTTCATCTTAACTTATTTCACCATTTACAACCTATCTTCAAAATTTTACTGTGCTTAGTAATTCACCTTTCCATGCATATCACCTTTCCATGCATATCTCAACTCCGTATATTTGTTTCTTAATTGACGCTATCCTTTCATATATCTAGTGAGAGTGCAAAAAATAATTAAAATATAAAATTATATATTATTTTTATCTTTATTGAAAATAAAAGAAGTTTTAAAATAAAAACTTAAGATAAACTTTTTAAAGGTACTTTAGATAGTAAAAATGTTTCACTATTAATTCTTCTCACTATTCTCACTATAATAATATATATAGGTAGTCATTGTAAAAGTTTTAATTTTTCATATTGAATTTAGTAGAATAATTTAATTAATCAATTCTTTTTTATGCGCTTTTTTATTCTTAATTAATAGTTTCTAAATTCTGCCCTCCTTAACTTTTATTTACTTTCACTGCCTTTGGTTCTAAAGAATACCAACAATCATAATAAAATAATGGCTCCGTTTGTTATAATATGACGTTGACAATTTCAACCTTCCACCGACGCTATCCAAATGTTCCATTTCCTTACAAATCTTAGTAGGGTTAGTTGAAAATGACCTCCGAAGCCTGTTTCTTTCCAACTTTCACTTTCTTATTTTCATTTTTGTCGTGGGGGAGCACGTGACACGATGTCCAGCTCATCCACGTGAAACTCATGCTGTCCTTCCCTACACCCCTAATCTTCACCAAGCACGTGTCACACATGGCCACCAATCAGGCCCACACCCACTGCAACGTGATAAACCACACAACACGGGTTCACTTAACATTAAACTCCACCGGGACTATCTTATCCGACACGTAAATTTCTAAATTTACCGCCTAAATAACGAACCTCACCCCCATCTTCTTCTTCTTCTTCTTCTTCTTCCATAGCATCAAGAAAATGGGGTCTCTTTCTTCGCCTTCAGAAACCCTAGATTTGATAAACCCTAAAGATCTTCGGGATCTCTTCAAATCTCAGCAAAAGTACATCAATTTCTTCTTCGAGAACCTCGATTTATCAAAAACCCTAACATTTACAGAAAGATTGTTGCAAACCAAGGGCACAATTTTCTTCACCGGTGTAGGCAAATCTGGGTTCGTAGCACAAAAGATCTCGCAAACCCTAGTTTCCCTCGGCATGCGATCCGGATTCTTATCCCCGGTCGACGCGCTCCACGGGGATATCGGCATTTTGACGAGATCGGATGTTCTTGTGTTCTTTAGCAAGTCTGGGAACACTGAGGAGTTGCTGAGATTGGTGCCTTGTGCGAAGGCGAAAGGGGCGGATTTGATCGCGGTGACGTCATCGGAAAGGAATTTGTTGGCGGAGGTTTGTGATTTGAACGTGCATTTGCCGTTGGAGAGGGAATTGTGCCCGTTTGATCTGGCGCCGGTGACGTCGACGGCGATTCAGATGGTGTTTGGAGATACGGTGGCGATTGCGCTGATGGGAGCGAGGAAATTGACTAAGGAAGAGTACGCGACAAATCATCCGGCTGGGAAGATTGGGAAGAGCCTCATCTTTAAGGTTGAATTGCAATCTTGTGTTTGCTATTAATGGATTTTTCAGGTTAATCTTGTGTTTGCCACTGATGGATTTTTCAGGTTTTTGAGGGCCTGGAAAAAAATTTTACGGAGAAAATGTAGTTGTTTAGAGAAATTATTTTTTTGAAATTTTTTTTAAAGAGTTTTTTCGTAGTTGTTTGATTAGATATGTGAATAATAGGAAATAAGAAGTTTCTTTTGAATGTAAACATAAACTAAAACTTTTTGATGAGAAAATATTTCCTCACCTATGTAGGTGGGAAAATAAGAGGGCTGAGAAAACTTTTCTTAAGAAAATGTTGGCAATTTTAACATAAACTTTCTCTGTTTTCTTGAGAAAATAACAATTTTCTTACCTATCAAACAGGCACTTACGTTACTGCTTTTGCTTCCACATTCAATGAGTTCTTCAGGTTCTTAGGAGATTTCCTAGATTTATTGTAATTTTCATTTTATTTGTGGTAGATTTGTAGTTTACTTACTGATTAAGGTAATTACAGTTTTTAACTCCCATAATTAACAACATTATTGGAATTTTGCTCGTTGGTGATAATCAAGATATGTGTAACTTTCTTATCTTTGAGACTTCCAATTTGATGATCTGGGAAATACTCAATTCCCCATTTGTTGAAGTATTCAAGTAAATTCTTTGGGGCCTGATTGGTTGGTGATTTGGGTACAGTTTTCTGTATTCGAAAATCTGAAGACACGGAAAATCAGTTTGGTTTGAGTGGATCCGAAAAACAGTTTTTGACTTTTTATAAAAGAAACAACTTGTTTTCAGAAAATGATATAAAGGCATTTTTTGAGTTTTCTAGTTTTGGATTGAATCCTTGTTTTTGGATCACCAACCAAACATGACCTTAAAATCTGGTTGATAGCAGAAATTTGGTAGAAAAAGAATGCTCACAAAATTTCTTCATATATTACTTGTGGTGCAGGTGAAGGATGTCATGAAGAAGAAAGATGAACTTCCAGTGTGCAAAGAAGAAGACTTGATAATAGACCAACTCGTCGAGCTGACAAGCAAAGGATGCGGCTGCCTACTTGTTATAGATGACGAACACCATCTTATTGGAACTTTTACTGATGGCGATCTACGCCGCACCCTCAAGGCTAGCGGAGAAGGCATCTTCAGGCTCACTGTAGGAGAAATGTGCAACAGGCAAGAAAAAAACAAAGAAAAAGTGTTCAGTTTTGTTTCAATCCTTCAAATGAACACAGCCCTGTTAACCATGTTCCTTAACTTAATATGGTTTGTTTTTGTTGCAGGAAACCTAGAACCATAGGCCCTGATGCAATGGCCGTGACTGCAATGGAGAAGATGGAGTCTGCACCATCGCCTGTGCAATTCCTGCCTGTTGTAGACGATAAAAACGTTGTTATAGGTATTGTTACACTGCATGGATTGGTTTCAGCAGGATTATGAACCTTGCACTTCCCTTCATCTTAATGTATTCTTTTGCTATTATGATTGTTTTGTATCATTTAAACATCAGAGATCATCTGTAGACAAATCAAGTTCCCTTTTGATTCATTTGATATCAATGGAGTCTTCAAGGGTTGTTTATTTTGAATACAAGGGAAAGGTACAATGTATTGTTCAAAGAATTATTTGAAAATTTTCAATATATTTACATCATGCTACAGAGGCAACAAATAAAGGGCAGGAGAGGGGGTTCATTATGACTAATACATCAATTTTTGGACTGACATTTCAACCTAGATTTTCAGCTTTGCTCCCAATCACCACCCTTGCATTTTGAGCCACCTCCTATGACTCAGATTAGAAGATGAGACTTAAATAAAGAATTATCTTGACCGTCGTTGGATCTCTTCATCAAGAAGCCGATTCACTAGTTCTAGGTCAGCTTCGCGCAGAGTCTGAAGTTCTTCAGGATTTGCTTTGTTAAACAGACCCTTTAATATAACATTGACTTGGGCCGATGATGGAAGCTTCTTGGTACCAGCCTTGTCCTCTTTTTTATCAGGTGGCTCTTCCATTCCCAGGTTTTCATCCTTCTTGGGAATGTGTTGGGGGAAAGAAAAGTTTGATTTCTGTTTATTTGCCCTGGCTTTCCAGTACTCTGTACAGACCCTGCTTTTGTCAATTGCCTCTATACCCTGTCAACAAGATGGAAAAGAATTACAAAAAACTAACTTTGAGCTTACACATTGACATAAATCCTTATAGTCAGAGATAAAACTTAAGATGTCAAAATGTTGATTTTCCAGAAAAAAAAAACATTTCTACATTTTCTATGAAGCAAACGAAAAGAGCTACTCTCAAAAGAGAATTTAAATTGAGCAGCAGAATACATCATGCATGGATAAATGTTCCGAGCTCTCATTCTCACTGACCTTACTTGGAATAGCATTTTATCAAGTAGAGAGAAAACTATGCATTCTTTTAACACCCAGGAATATAGTAATTTACATAACCCCCCACTCCATCTGCTTCTCTTACTTTTAAGCAATTTTATATTGAATTTATCTTTTCTACCTATGGTAATTCTAATATTTTACTATTTTTATTCTCTTTCTATTTATAAATAAAAGACATTTTTAGTATCATAATACCAACAATGTTAACTAATATATTAGCAAATTAATAATATTAATACTAATTATACCTTTCTTTTAAACTTCAATTAATTAAAAAGAAACATGTGCAACGCACATGCACACAAACTAGTGAATGCATAACAATTTTTTATTTTTATTTTTCTTTCGGTACTGTTTACAATTGCTCATTAAACTAAAAGAATAATTTTATCATATGCTATATGGAGGAGATTTATGACATATCATACCAACACTCTTTTCTTTCAAGTATAATTTTAACATGTAATTGTCTTGCCCAATGACTCATTTCTATGCATTTTACAAGAGATTGAATTTCATTTTCAGATATCTGTCTTCTTAACAGATATTGTTCGACAAATGCTAAGTTGTCATCAAATTTTCTTCATCTCATTTTAGTAAAGAAAAACAGAACTTTTCTCCTTTTTTTAATCTTACATATTATTTCTTTTTTTTAACCAAATTTCTTCCAAACTTTAGCAATTATCTACATTTTCTATATGCAATTTGGTAAAAGAAAAGTTAAACAAAATTTTTGGAGAATTTTAATTGCATGACAACAACAAAAGAATTCTCTTAATTTACCTGAATGATGATTGGCGAGCAGAACCCAAACATTTCAAAACCGTCAACGCTCCCTGGAGGCTGTAAAGGGGAAAGTTTCTCTCTGCCCAACTTATGTCGATTCCTTATTTCTTGATTCACTCTCTCCCTCACCAAGTCCCAGCATTTATTTACTGAGATATGTAAGAATACCTCAGTGGGACAATTCTCTACCTTAACCTGAGAAAAAAAAAAAAACATTCAAAATATGTTAAATGACTCAGTAGTTTCAATATATACCATAAAGAAGATCACTAGAACAACTTTCTTGGAGGATTTTCAAAAACAACCATGGAAAAATTATGTATAAATCATGCTTTTTGCATCTAAAATGTACGTTGCACGTACCAATATACACCCATGGGAAAATAGACCCATTATTTTCAGATTAGATGCCTATTTTAAGTAATAATTGTCTTACATTGTGTATACAAAAGACACATTCAAGTCACAAGATATAAATTTATGCTAGTTGCTCATTTTATATGTACATTAAACTTCTCATATCAAACAAGTAACCAACTTGATAGTAGTGAATGCCTAGACACCAAGAAAGAATGAAAGCAAGTTGAACTATGCTTGCATCTGCTCAAGAAAAATAACTTGCACACATAGCAGTGAAAGAGAAAATCAGAAAATCAAACAAATACATAAAGCCTTCAATAGCTTGATGAATGGTACTTAGCTGATACTCCCATTCATTAGGAAAAAACACAAGATTGCTTTGTAGAAATCTGGCTTTCTATTTGGCTGTGGTATTATAGACTAACGTGAAGATAGAAAATTCACATTACTATAGGAGTTAAAGTAGATGAAAAAGTTGTACACAATCAGGGAAAGAAGTCATCTATTCTGATAATGACAAACAGGATATTTTTGGTCTTCATGTTGAAACTCAAGATTCCATACCTTAAACAATGGCCCAAGAAGTCCAGCATCAAGGATTTCTGAGACATAGTAACACACTTTTGTTGGATCTAACACACTAAAGTAACTGACCCGGCTTTTAAATCCTGCAATATAACTAAACATGTTCAGATGATTCTTGTTATCTGATTCAAAGCATGTCTGCCAAAAGAAGAATTTGAGAACAATAAATTGAGGAACTTACCCTTCGGGAATATGGCCCGGCTATTTGACCATGAATTTCCAGAAATCACAACACCAAAATCCAAAGGCTCAATATTGCACTTTCGCCTCCATACAACTTTTGCAATACGAAGACCCTTTTGAGCATAATTTTGGTCTTCGTTATTTTTGGCACTAGGGTTTTCTTTAACAAAAAGAGCCATATCTTTTGCATTTAGCGGGGAATTTAATCCTGCCTTTTCGTCTTTACTCTCACCACTTGGTGTTCCAATTCCATAAGACCGCAGTTGCTGAGAGGGATACCCTTCATTTGCCACATTAGCATCACTGGGTAAGAAATTCCAGATAGCTTCTCCAGAAATTTTCCCATTAGATCCTAGATTGGAAGAGATATCCTTAGGAGAGTCTCCTGATGTGGTGTCATGAGGAATGGCAACGCAGTTATTAATGCCTTCTCCTTTTCCATGCTGTTCACCACCTTTGTATTCAGATTTAGAATTCCATAGTTTCCATTTAACATCCCATTCACTCATCACGGACTCATATCTGTTCAAGATATTATCTTTCTGGTGATTATGGAAACCAAACTTATTATCACAATCTTGCAGTTTTGCAGAATTATCTGCAAACTTGGCAGGAAATTCTTCAGGTGCTCTATCCCTTGAACACCTATTTGGCCTCTCATCCTCGTCATCACTAAGAAGTATGAAATCAACCTTCCCTGATGTTAAAAAATCATTTGACTTAGGTTCAACTGCAACAGAATTTCTCAGGGAGTTATCCTCTGGAAAAGGGGCAGAACCAAGCAAAGAATATTGTTCACTAGAGTTTCCTTGCGGGAGCTCAGAATATGACACATCTTTTTGGGACAGCTGACAAACTGCAGAACCGTCTGGTCTACCTTGAAAGCTCATATGTGCTGCAGCCATTTCATTTGATAAACCACCTACACACAACTTATTTCTGTCTTTAGATGACAACATGGCTTTAGATGGCTTGTACTTTTGGAGAGAGGAGGAATAACCATTTGAATCTACCTTGTTTGATATTGTGGGCTCTTTCAATTTCTGATTTTCCACAGGGGGCACCTGGGTTATATGCGCCTTAATTTCTGGACTTACATTAGCAATAGCAGGACTTTTCTTGGAAGTTATGTTATTGAGCAATCCATCCAAGGAATTGGATAGTTTATGAACGGGTTCTCTTTCTTGTGATTTATTTTTTGGGACATGAGAACTCAAAGCCATTCCAAGATCTTGTTTTGCCCATCTGTATATTGCACTTAATTTCCCTTCCAGAGCTTCCACAAGAATATTTAATTCACTGATTTCATAGCGGTAAAGGAAAGTTCTGTCGCTCAAAGCACATGGGCACAACTGCTTTATGTGATTTAGACATGCAAATCTTTCTGGAGAACAACGACAGCCCACCACAGACAGATGCAGATCATATAGACATATGGCGCATTCTCTTTCATTGGCCTTATCAAAGCTACTATCCATCTTTACTGTATAAGATAAAGTGCAAAGGTATTCCCTCTTTATGCGCTCCATCTCCACACGGGTCTATTAAGGAAAAAAAAACGCTTACTTATCATTGCAGCATATTAAAAAAAAAAAAAAAAAAAAGTCTTTTAAGCCATAAAGCAAAGTTAGTAGCCAACATGGAATTGGTGCAGTTGGTAAAGAGGTGGCTTTGGAACCCAAAAGTTCCAGGTTCAACTCTTGCCACTGTCTCACACTAGGGGTGAGGGGGATTAATGGGTCAAGAATCGGCCTGATACCTCCCAAGAGCGGTATGGTAATGGAGGCGGTTATACAACTAACTACTGACATTGTTTCTTCTCCAAAAAAAATAATAATAATAAAGCAAAGTTAGTAACCATGATTTTATTTTTATTATTTATTTATTTATTTATCAACCATTAAATTTAACACCTTACCTTAAGAGCCTTTGCTAGGACTCCATCCTTTCCACAGGCCTCTTTCCACCTTAAGTTACCTAAGGTGTTCTTCTTCAATAGCTGGAGTTCCCATTGTGCCTTTATTGCTTCCCTTGCAGCCCCTAACAACAGCTTATCATGGGAAATGGTTGTCTTACGCCCCTGCTCACGGTAGAGCTCTACAGCATTCTGCCCATAAGGCAACCAATCAAGAGGAGCAACATTTACAGCCTCTGCACAATTGAAGCCACAATTGAATCCGGAATGATATGCTCGAGGAAAGGTGAGGACAAATTCCCTGGGATTTTGAACACACCGACAGACTGGCACCCCCTCAGAGATAAAAATGGAAGGTGAGAGTTGTGTAACCTGCACCACCAGATACATAATATATTCATCAGTAACTATAATACAATAAAGACACAAGAAGAAGTCTCCCATAATCTTATACTAAAATCTTAAAATAAAAGAGAGTAGATTGACTTTTGTTTCTAGGGGACTCCAATTTTGAATAAAGTTAGTTTCTGCTTCTTGTATAATAGAAAAGCCGCGTAGCCAACTCGGTCTCCAATTAAAGTAACATTTTGTCCTCCTCTTTGGTTTCTTATTGAAATATCTCATTCTCTCATGTGAATTGTGACGGCAGAAGAATTTTAATATAAGCAGCGCCAAATGGTTGGACAAGGTTTCGTTGTCACTTGTCAGCAGTGGTGATGTTTTCAGTCAAGAGATTTCACCAATATAATCTATGATTTTAAAGCAAAAAAACCTTGCTCAGTTGCTAACTTACCAATAAAGAAAAGGCCACATTATTCTCTTGAGAGGTTTCCTATTAATATGTAGTTACATTTCTTTACAATTTTCCAAGCTAGTATATAACACAATTTTCCAATTATTTTGAATCAGCTCGTTTTCCTGTAAGGGAATATCTAGTTCAGAACAAATGTGATCAGGTTTCTATCCCTTCAAGGCATCAACTTAGATTTAGGAATGAAACAATAAAGGGATCGAAAATTTAAAACTAAAATTTTAGAAAAAATTAGAACTTTTTTAGAGCTCATTCAAGGGAAGATGGCTAGAGTTTAGCATACTCTGATTCTTCCAATTATGCAGCAAGATAAATCAAGTCCAATGGCCTAAATTGATCAAGAAGCTACAAACAAGGGAATTGTGATTTCGCCCAAATAGGAAGAGACAAGGGAGGAAGCCCTTTTCTCTTGGCCATCACTGCAAAGTTCAACACAGATTTCATGGCGTGAGCATGATGCAACCAAGGGTGACTAGAACATGATAATTGAAAATAAGTTGAATGAGTTTTTCTACAGTCAAGAAATTATATCAATCTTAAGAGTACAATACACCCAAAACAAAACAAAAAAAATTCTTAATTTCAAGCACCGTAATTATTCATGAATTAATTTACAGTTTTACATTTAACTTATCAAATACTATGAACTCTAAATAATTATTACGGAATTAATTTACAGTTCATTAAATCTATGAACTTTAAAAATACTTTATGTTTTCTTTATTCAAGGGTATCTGGATTCTGGGTGTCTTAGATCACCCAATTAGATTTATCATTTTACTACAAAACATATATCAGGACGATACAAGTACATGAGCACAAGTCCTATAAAAATTAAGGTCATAAGAGATCATTTGATTTATAAATAAATTCATGGACTAAGTGAGTCTGTTTTGATAAGAAGGCTAAGATACCACCCAGTGGATCGCACCCAAATGTTGTAACTCAGTCCAGTTGACCTCGTCAATTTGGTTAACCAGAAATGAGAGCAGTACTCACAAGCTTATGCAGTAAGTCAGGCTGTTCTTCAAATAAATCTGGCAATTTCTTTTTCATAGTTGCCTCAAACTTAGATGAGCTGCTTGCTGGAACACCATACCACACTTTTGGAGCACCCCAATGCATGTAGTTTAATGAATATAAGTGGTGGTCTTCAACGTGCTGTATTTCAAAACATAAAAATTAAATAAAAGGATAATAAAAAAAATATTCAAAACTTCCAAACACCCACCTGTCCATCATAATCTAAGTGGGTATTCCTACATTAGTATTCACAATACACAGTCAACCACGATCCATAGAATCAAGAAAAGGGTTCTTAAACTTACCCAACAAAATGAAGAAAAGCACATCCCTACGTACAACCAAGGCACTAAAATACCAGAAATGTTGCTGCTTTCAAAAGAGAACACAGAGCCTGGAAGCCTAGGCAGATTGTTCAAGTTCCAACCTGATGTTAAATATTTTTTTTCATCTTCAGAACAATTTTCCAATGGAGAGGATACCTTTGGAAAACCACTTCCAAAAACTCTAGTTTCCAAATCAGCCCCATAAAGCACCTAGAAAATTATGTAGACAAAGTTAAATAACTGACAGAGGAATTTAACTAAGTTCTGAATAAGATCATAAATCTCCAATATGTACCTCAATCTCTTCGGTTGGCTTCTCAACTATCCGCCAGTATTCACCCTCAATATCATCTACCAATGGTTCCCACTGCTCTTGAGAATTTGTATTACAACCCTTCTTAAAATACTGTCCCTTGAAATCATTAGCATACTTTTGGAAAGCTTCCAAAGTGAAACTTGGACCAGATTCAAAACCAAAATGGTTGGTCTCATTACTGTATGATACAGGTCCACCAAGGTCTATTTTATCTCCACTAGCATTCCCATTCTGTGTACCCGTTTTCGAGCATCTTCTCCTTTTCCTTTTCAAAATTCTACGAATTTTAGACGTCTTTCTCAGTGATTCTCTATTTTGGAGTCTGTCAATTAGTTGGATGCGAGTACCAAATTTAGAACATTCCCATACATTCTTTTCCTTTAGCGGGCAGGGAGGATTCCAAGAACAAGGAGGAACAATCCGGCAAATTCCATATTGTTCTGCTGTTGGGCGTATAGAATCAATATACTTGAGCGTGTCTTTGAACTCCTGGAGATAGGTTTGAAACCACTAAGAATCCAAATTTCTCACAGGTTTCACAAGCAAGCCACAACAATTTTGAGAGTATAACAGGAAAAAGAAGATCGAGAGAATTCAGATTTCAAGTTCCATAGTTTCACCAATGATCACCTCTTCGGTTGGGTAGAATACAGGAGCGTCTTTAAGCACTGGCTTGTGTGAATCTTCTGGATGCCAGCTTGCAGTGACCTATACCAAGATTTCAAACTGTTAAATTCAACATATCAAAGCCAAAGAAAAGGAAACCATTTTACATGTAAATGACAAAAAACGAGAATGAACATTAAGACAGAATAAGGATTCCATTAAGTAATGAAACAAAGTGATGGACAAGTTTGAAGATCAGTAGTAAAAAAATAAAAATAAAAATAAAAATAAAAAATGCACCTTTTGGCAGGTAGCACACTCCAAACATCCATGAACAACTCCTTTTGGAAGGGGCTTGGAAGGAAGACTCTGTCAAAAATTAAAAAATAAAATATCAGAATATAGATACATTCTGAAATTCCAGAAAGTAGGGACTTCAAAGAAACGAATGAATTAACAGATGACCTGCGCGAGCTGTTCAGAATCTGACTCCTCTGAGCTACTGTCAAATTCATTGTAATTTATCCAAGGTCTATGCCTAAGTGACCTTGTAAGCCTTGCATCATCAGTAATATCGCACCCAGTATCCATCTGTTCTGGTTTCGATCCAGAAGCAGTTGAAGAGGCAATGGAACTCATCATGACTTCACTATCATCTACCTTCTTCAAGATGAAGGATGTAAGTGACAGGAAACCAGGTGGAACCGATGGAATCTCAACATTTTCTTCTTTAATCAGAGATCCTACGCGTACCATCAATACTATAAAGAAGAACACACAAAAATTCATGATGAATAGCTTGCAAATATTTTCAGCTTGAAACATGATACGTACACAAAATGGAAACAATGTTTTTTAACATGTTGAGAAGAATATGAAGCACTAACTCAAACTCAACTCAACAGTATCTTTGCCGAACAACGTAAGGTTAGCTACATAAATCCTCTTCTTCCATATACTCTATCAAGGGCTAAGTTTCTAATTATATCAAGTAATTACCTCTTTGTAATTATTTTTATCTATATTATTTTAGGACTTCTTTCATCTTCATTATTTTTTTATGTGTCATTCTTCCAAAATAGAACATCTAATGATAACTGTTGTAAACGTGAAACCATTTTAGTTGGTTCTCTCTCATTTGATCTTCAATTGAAACCACTCCTACCATGATAGCGTACAAGGGTGGGTCTTTAAAGAGACCAAACACTATTTGTTAGGAACCATAACATAGTAGATTAGTATATTAGAATATTTATTTTATTGTTTTAGTTAAACATCTATAAAGGGTGTTCATGAGTTATTTTTAGGGGACTGGTTTTATATATTTTTTCAGTTTTGGAATGTTATGGAACTTCCATTTTAGAAAGAAAGGTGTTCTATTGTTTTTCTTTGTCGTTCTTCAATGCTATTCTTTACTACCAATCCACACTGCATCAATTTGGCATTAGAGCTTCATGACGTTCGTGATCATTTTTCGTACGAGACGAGCATGTGGTGATTACGCACACACAAGAAGTTCCTCCAAAGTTCAAACAACATAGGAGATTAAATGGTCAAACTCCAACAATAGGTTGATGCGTCACCTGTCAAATGAAAATGGTTGCCCAGAGCACCAACACTCCATATTTCCGATTGTGGGAGATGGATGAATCAATGAAGAAATTGAGAACCCATTTGTTGATCAACGGGGTTTTCATATTCTGCAATGACCACAAGATTCAATGAGATGGAAGTGAGGACCAAAATTGATATTCCTCAATCATGTGATCTCTAACCCGATGAATGGTGGATTAGCAATTTACTGTTGAGGAGATCTTAGATTTTAAAGAAATTCAAAATCAGAAGTGTGTACCTCTTGTGGCAACAAGATTCAAATCTAGAGCAGCTACTTAGTGGCGGCAGTTAAAGTCTATCAGCACTACAACATAAACCAAAAATCAAATTTTGGGAGAAATTGAAGGTGCACATGCATGTTGCATTTCTACCATGCAAGTATTCTCATGATTTGTACCAACGGCTACATAATCTTTGACAAAAATCAAAATCTATTGACAAGTATACGAAAGAATTTCATCAACAGTTGCTCGCACAGATTTGGCAAAAACACCAAACCAACTAGTTTATTGTTATATTGGAGGCATGAGACAAAATTTTCAAGATGATCTTAACTTATTTGATCCTTACTTTAGTTCAAGACCACATCAAAAAGCACTTAATTGAGTGTTCATGCTCCAATTATGCCATCGCATAAGCCTATAAACCAACCAGTCACAATTCCAAGGGATAAGCTAGAAACCAAGTGTTTACATTGCGGCGAGACTGGTCATATTGCGAATTGCTGAAAAGAGAGTCGTCTTGGCAAGAATCATTTTGATATAGACAATGATCACAATATGATGAACATGATAATGCACCAATTTGATGAATGTGTAAGACTTAAAGGTAGTAAGAAAGAGGTGGTTTATGGTGACCAAGGGCAACTTTTAGAACTTCGAAGTCTATGCTTTGCTCCAAAAGCTGAAGATGGTTTCTTTTTCTTGCCAATACTTTCCGTTCCACATACAATATCGAAGGCTACTTCAGGAGCCATGAGAATTTTGTGTCAAAGAAAGATGTTAAGAAATTGAAGCTACCTACTAAGAAACACTCACAACCCTACAAGCTTTTTATGGTTGAACAAATGAAGTGACGTAACCATTTCTAAACAGTGCCTAGTTAATTTTTCTATTGGTTTTTAGTATTAATACAAGGTTTGATGTGATCTTGTGCAGATGGATACAAGTCATCTGTTGTTGGGAAGGTTGTGGCAATTTGATAAGGGTGTCGCACATGATGGTAAAAAGAATACTTACTGTTCCATAGTTGGTTTTGTCCATATTGTGCTCATGCCCGACAAAGATGTTCCTCCAAACCAAATGTCTGATGAATCGTCCACTGTGTCATCTATAACAGTTATGCTAGTGAGATAATTGACTCATAAGTTATTGCAAAGATTAATCCTAATGCTTAGTGCTTACCGGTTGTAGTTCCCAAGTCATCTTCCTCATCTAATGTTTTTAATGGTTGATGTTTGTCTTATTATAATGATTCTTCTAGTGGTCCTTCCAATTTGAGGTCAAAATTTTTCCAACTATGGGAGAATGATGACGTACAAGGGTGGATCTCTAAAGAGACCAAAACTAATACGTAACAGCCCTATTTGCTAGTAATCATAACATAGTAGATTAGTAGATTAGGATATTTATTTTATTGTTTTAGTCAAACACCTATAGAGGGTGTTCATGAGTTATTTTTTGGAATGGCTATAAAACTTCCGTTTTAGAAGAAAAGTGCTCTATTGCTTTTCTTTGACGCTCTTCATGTGGTATTCTTTGCCTCAATCTACGCCGCATCATACCTTTTCTCAAATTTGTTCATTTCAATGTTCTACTTCTACCACATCCATCTTAATATACGCATTCGCTTTACACTAAATGTATTAAAGTGTTTTTGCTTTGTTACCCAACATCTCATAAAGCAATATGAAGCATTAACATTAACAAAAATTTTAAATGAAAGTATGAAGAATATGACACGGTCCATCTACCTGAAGCATCATCTTAAAGCAAGAAGAATTGTACAAACCTGCAGATACAATTGTAAGGAAGTTTGTTTCAGAAGCTGATTAAATATACAAACTTATCATAACAAAGCACTACAAAATCCAAGTTTTCTAAGCATATTTATGGAAAAAGAAAAGGTAAGGAAACAAGGTAGACCAAGAACTTTAACTCTATTCTAGAAAACTAGTCAAATACAGAAATGTAAGATGAAGAATAAAATTACACATAAAGGCAAGGTTATCTCTTGCATCCACATCTTTTTTATTATCATTTTTAATAGGTATGTTAACTCTACCAAGATATGCTCTCAACATTGCATTGGCAGTCCAAAGGAACAAGGGAAAAAGGTTTTCTAAGGTGGCCAATTGATTAAGAACTATTGAATGTTTCACCAAAAATCTTGTTTTATTTCATTTAAATCATGTTAGTATATGCTCAAATGGGTACTCAACAACAGATGAGCTAGAAACATCCATGCAGTTCTGGTAAGCTGGCCAAGGTTCTTGCAGCAAACTAACCAAGATTTAGGTGGGGGGAAAAAGAAGATGATAATCTAACTAGTTCAAGAATCTACAAGTTATCCAATTATCTTAAAAGCTAAAAACTTGTAATTCTTGAATATTCATAATGAAATCATCACCAATTACATCCATCACTTTATAAAAATGAAATTAAAAATCCATCCGGACTAGGGGAGCCAATCTGCACATGATTTCTCTACTAGCTCCCAAAATCTCTTTATCTTCAAATTCAAATATTGCTCTCCATGGATCGTTTGACCTGCAACTCCTTGTTCAAGACCAGCACCTATTTCCACTACTTCATTGCCTTCAAAAAACACTCCTCTAGGCTTGTCCTTTATCAGTTGTCAACCTAGAATTTTGATTCAACAAAACTTCATTAAGTCTACCCAACTCCTAAGAGAGCTTAATTTTTTTACTTTTACTTTCTTAACTGAGAAATCTATCCTCAATTCCTATTATACCTGGACTCAGGTATAGGCACCAAATGCAAGTACATATCTAGAGGCCTGACTTGTTCATTCTCAAATTGGGATATCATATTTGTTCCATCACCAATTTTACCCCGTGTAGATATGGACTTGTTGCTTTAGCACCTTCAACAACTTCCTAGACACAATCATGCTACCTTCAATTAAAATGAAGCACCACCATATCTTACCAAATCCACTAAAACTAAGTTTGACTAAGGGCAAATACAATGTCACAGGTGTCACAAACTCAAATGCCTTCAAGAATTATTACTCTATACTCAAGTCAACAAAAGCCTTTTGCCAACTACATGAAGTCAGTTAGCTTCTTGGATCATGATAGTCAATATCATAAATTGAAATCGAATTATTGAGGCTTGATGAATCGAATCAGAATTTGAATTGGTGAATCGTAGGATTCACAATACATATTTTGAATCATATATTGTATCATTAAGTACCCATAGAAATAAAGACATTATTTTTTTTAGCTAAGTAAGGATTTGAATCGATTCACTATGATTCAACTAGCGATTTGGTCTGATTCACTTACGATTTACTCCGATACAGACCAATTCACCTACGATTCAGATCAATTCACTTATGATTAATAGGTATAGCGATTCAAGAATCCGATTTGAATCGTTATAGGATAAACCAAATCGTGAATCGAATGATTCAGCGATTTGAATCGCAATTTTGACTACTATGACTTGGATCCACTTCCTCCATTCTACTCTATCAAGAATTACTAATCCATATCGACCAAGGCTTTATTTTAAGGAGATAATCAAAGGGAGACCCGAATCATGATAATGTATATAATTTTTACTGCCTTTCTACACCATCATATGTGTTCGTATGTGCTTTCAGATGAGCCAATTATGGTCTCAAGTGTCAGGCAAAAAGATTTGTGTTAGTAACATCATACAATTCAACCTAATTCAACCTAAGGGTCAACACATGCAGTAACTTCTCTCCTAATTTTATCAAATGCCAGGCTTTCAGAATATGAAGTATGGGCATAATTCTGTTGTGAATCTTGTGAGACAATGAATTGTTAGTGAAATAATAAGTGATAGATTTAGCCTAATCAAGCATACCAACCTCATTGGAAGTTCAATCATTTTTTTTCTTTTTCTGTTCTTAAAAGTTCAATCAAAACCCACCCCAAATTAAAGAATAGATAAATCTTTACTCAACTCAATTTAATTTAACTAAGCATTTTTCCAACTACAAGCGGTAGGGGTGTAAGCGGGTCGGCTCAGGTTTTGGCCCAAACACCCACCCGACCCAACCATGTCAAGTGGCATAAAAAATAACCCGATGCCACCTGACTTCTAATTGAGAGAGGAGCCAAGCTAACTGACCAAATGTCAGGTTAGGTCCGTCGGATCCAACGATCTACGCGTCACCTAGAAGAGTAATCTTAAAATCACCACTATTACTAGTGTGTTCGTCAAGTATTTTGATAAAAAATGATGAAGCAGGGTTGGAAGCTAGGGTTTGAAAGCAAAGAACCAGCAGAGCAAAGAAAAGAGTGTTGTACCTGGAGGAAGGAAATAGTGTCATTGCCGAAAGCACCGTAGCAACAAATCGATCAACCAAAACTACAAGGGCTTGTGTAGTTGTTTGTCTAGGGTTTCTGGAAATCAAGAGGGGGAGGGGAAGGGGAAGGGGAAGGGGGGATCATTGTTTGAGAGTGAAAGAGAGGGGGGTATCGACTAGAAGAGTAATCTTGAAATCACCACTATTACTCGTGTGTTCGTCAAGTATTTTGATAAAAAATGATGAAGCCGGGTTGGAAGCTAGGGTTTGAAAGCAAAGAACCAGCAGAGCAAAGAAAAGAGTGTTGTACCTAGAGGATGGAAATAGTGCCATTGCCGAAAGCACCGTAGCTGCAAATCGATCAACCAAAACTACAAGGGGTTGTGTAGTTGTTTGTCTAGGGTTTCTGGAAATCAAGATTAGGGTTTGGAGAGGAAAGACAACGGGGAAGGCCGGCACGATTGACAAAGAAGAAAATGAAGGGGGGGAGGGGAGTGTTGTTTGAGAGAAAAAGAGATTGGGGGGGGGAGGGGAGGGGAAGGGGGGATCATTGTTTGAGAGTGAAAGAGAGGGGGGTATCGACTAGGGTCAAGGTTTTTTTTTGAGAAGATACAATGTTAGTAGTTAGTTGTATACCCAGCTCCATCAATAGACCTCAGTCTTGGGGAGGAATCAAGCTCATTCCTGACTCTATAATCCCACTCACCCGCTTGGGTGAGCCAGTGACAAGAGTTGAACCTGAAACCTTCGGATTACAAAGCCACCTCTTTACCAACTGCACCTAACGCAGAGAGAAAGAGAAAAACGAAAACGAGAGGGGGAGTCGGGGATAGAGCACACACAGATGGTGGGGTTATGCGGGTCAAGTTTTAGTGAAACCCGAGACTTGATCCGACCTAGTCGGGTTTGTCATATATTCACCCGGCCAACCCAACTTTACTTTTAAACCCGACCCGAAATGATCGGGTGGTCGGATGTGCTTACACCCTAACAAAGGTCCACTACATGAATATGCTTCCACCACTCCGCTCTATCAAGAACAGATAAATTTCTGAATCAAAAAAATCTTTTTGTTAACAACCCTAATTCCTCTAAACAAATTGTGCTTCTCTTACAAGAAAAGACGGCAAATCAAGCTCAGAATGTAAAGATCACCATCAGCACCAGTATTTACACTTTACTCTAATTACTCTTATTTATAAACATATCCAGTATCAATCACCCAAATCAACCAATGCATCACTATCACAGTTAACAGTTATTTTTCAAAAAAAAAAAAAAAAAAATTCCTTCAAAGAGAAGCTCAATTGAAATAACCAAGAATCAGACCTGTAAGGATGGATCAAAGAAGTTTACCTTGCTCAGAAAATTAAACTCTAGAGCCAGAAGCTTTGCGGGTACCCTTAATTTGGCATCGAAACCGCTCTTTACGCTTCCATTCATGAAACTTGGATCAATTCAGCAAACCCCGAATACAAATAACCGACCTAAAACCCAATTACTGTCAAGTCCGTGCAAAAGTAGATCGATACTTTATGTTTTTATGTCACATGGATCGTGTTTGGCTTTGTAAAAAGACAAAAATATCCTTCCCTACCCCATAAAATCGGTGGGGTGGCAATTAGATTATTTCATTATTTTTAATTTATTTCAATAATAATAATAAATTATTATTTTCATGCTAATTATATTATTTTAATAATATAAACACTTTTAATAATAGTCTTTTATAATGTTAATTATTTAATAATATTTATTATTAATCAAATTATTTAATAATGTTAAATTTAATAATATTAATTTATTTTACCTGCATTATTATTAGATATTAAACTTTTAAAAAATATATATTATTAAATTACTTTCACATATAGTAAAACTCAACTATATGGATGATAATCACTTTTTTATCTTGAGTGAAAATTCAATTTTCTCAATTTGAACTAATCTCTGGGAAAATAAACAAGAGAATCTTCAACTTTTGATTTTCATCCCCACATTACCTTATGTCAAATATCTTTTAACATAAGATGTAAATTTATCCATTCCAAAACAATTAAAACGTTGTTTATTTCTTTTATTTGGAGATGTCAACCCATTGGACAACTAAGTTCATTTTTTATATAAGGTTGATGTGATCTTTTAAATAAATAAATAAATAAATATTTACAAGTGCACAATATAAGTTATATCACTAAACAAAGTCAATCTACGATACCATTACGGTACTACAATCACACACGTAGGGTTCTAGGACTTTAAACACCTATGAGAAAGTATATTACAGACTCGATAAACTCAATATGCAAATACAAGCTTAGAACATAAAAGACTGTGAATACAAACTTAATGAAAGACATGAGACTCATGAAAGAGAACAAGCTTAGAAACTTAGACACTTGATAACTGACCTCTGAGGAGAAACAAGCAACTGAGCTTCATTTTTATAGACGTGCTGAGAATCTTGCGGACTTTAAACCATTTCAAATCCATGGACAGGTGACGTGTTGTGCTGGAGGATAAGCACTAAGAACAACAGATGGCAATATGGACGGCTGGTGGACGCTTGTCAGCATGTGGAACGTGCTGGTGAATAGCGACAGATGTCGGGTTAGTGGACTTTTACTGTGGATGAACAGTGTTATGTCGATGATAAGATTCCTTGGCTTTTTGCTTTATGTGACAGGTTTTGTCGTTTAGGGAGACAACTTCACGTGGTGGCAACTGGGCTGAGTTGGTTGATGAACTCGAATCTGAGGAGGTGGCAAATTGGACAGGAGCATGTGGGATCACATGGGGCAAGTTGAGTGATGAGCTAGAATCTTTCAGGCTGGCTGGCTGGACAGAAGAGGTAGCCATCGGAGAAGATGATACAGGAGGTACCTGCAAAACAGAAGGCGTACTTGGTTGCAAAGTGAAAGACTGCTGGTAGAGTCGTTTGTGAAGAAGGGGTCGAATAACTGGGCGATGTTGGCGAAGTCTGTACATGACACGTAACCTTGTTTTTGGAGAAGCAAATGATAGGTCAAGGTGACCGAGGTGACCGAGGAGTCGAAAGGCCTTATGAATGCGATGGAGATAGATTCTTGAGGGCTTCATCATCAAGTTCGTCGTGGAGAGAATCCCAATATGCTTGTGAGCATTGATATTGATCAGAAGGAGAAGATAAGTCTCTTGAGGCTATGAGAGCTATTCTGTCTTTATCGTGAGCTCTCTGAGCTGCAACAATCTCTTCGTAGGAAAGAGGAGTGTTGTCCCGTAGATGAGGTGGAAGATTGGACCATGATGGTGGATCTCTAAAATTAGGCGGAGGAGAGTCAGGACTCCATGGAGCCAAATTTTGTACCAGAGAAGTAAAATGTTCTTCCGGTATGAATTCGTGAGGACCTCGAATTACAGGTGCGATATCCGGATGGTTATTGATATCGTTGAGGAAGCTGCAAACACCAGTAATTACCTGAGGTGTGAGATTACAGGAGTATGTCTAGAATTGCTGGAAGTAATGTTCAGCAATCAACCCGTATGGAGAGTCAGAGAAAGGTTGGTGACATATGTAGATAGCATGCAGGCGCTGAGGGAAAAGTTAACATATTTCATTCACCTGTGCTGTCCAGACAGAGAGAGGGGCAAACAACTGTAAACAACCATGAAGAAGGGTTGTTTGTTGCCTGAGTTGATTCTGTAGCTGTTGAGGAATGAAGGGTACAACTATTTTATAGAGACACGAGACACACCAGATGTACCAGAATAAGTTTTCAGTCAACTCGGTACGAAGGTGGATGATGAACAGATAGGGCCGTGTCTGGATGAATGGATTACCCTGAGAAATCTGTTCGGGGAAGTCCATGAGATGCCGGTGGGCATAATAGAACATATTGGCGCGGGCTAACTCGTTAACTGCATGGGCCGTAGTGGGCTCTGGAATTCCTGGAGGAAAAATAACTCCAATCAGTGGAATAGATCCAGAGGAATGAAGTAATTGTATGGGCTTGGGCCTGGTAACAAGCTTGGGCTGTAACAGGAGAGGTAAAGTAAAACATCCTGTTATAAGTGAGAGTTGGGCCTTGGACTTCTGAATGGGCCTTGATAGGAAATCTGCCAAAACATTCTTGTTGCCTGGAATATGTTTAACAGTGAATGTATACTGTGTAAACCATTCTTGTAGACGAAGAAGTTGAGCAGAAGGCACCAGTTTATTCTTGAATTCCAGCATCTTTGGAAATGATGAACTATCCATTTGGATTTCAAATTGTGCTGGTCTGAGGAAGAATGCAAACTTCTGAATACCATATTTGATCGCAAGTATCTCTTTGATGGAGATATGATAGTGAAGTTTTGCATCAGAAAACTTACCACTCTGATAACCACAAATATTTTCATTAGTAACCAGTTTTTCGAGGAGAACAGCTCCCCAGTAGTGATCAGAGGCATCAGTATGAAGAATCAAGGATCCTGTGGTTGGAAGAACTAGTGGAGGAGGATGCTGACAAGCTTTCTTCAGATGATCAACAGCCTGGGTGTGGATGTTTTGCCAAGGAGGAGGGTATTTTCGTAAAAGAGAGAAAAGCACAGTAGTGTACTGACTGACACGTGGCAAAAACGATCGTAAATAGTTCACAACACCGAGAAATTGTTGTAGTTGTTGCTTTGTGAGATGAGAATCAGGGAATTGCAGAAGTTCTACTGCAATGTGGGATCCTGGTTGGTGGGATCCTGGTTGGTAGACTCCATTAAAAAACTTCATGCCTAAGAAATCAATGTCAGAAGTATTGAGAATACTTTTCTTTTCTGAGAGCATGATACCAGAAGATTCAGTAATATCCAGAAACTGCGAAAGAAGATGTTGATGACCAGCTTCATTCTTGGAGAACAAGAGTATATCATCAATATAAATCAAAGTTGTATGCAATAATGGTGCATAAATCTTTGTCATAGCTTTCTGGAAAAGAGATGGAGCAACCTTAAGACCAAAAGGCATAACCGTCCATTGATAATGTGCATTAGGAATGCAGAAGGCAGTTTTGGGACGATCATCGAGATGAATACCAAGTTGCCAAAAACCTGCTTTAAGATCAAATTTGCTATAAATAATAAAACCTACAAGCAGTGTGAGCTGGGACGATATCTTGGGAAGAGGGAACTTATCATCACGTAAGAAAGTGTTCAAAGGCTTATAGTTAATAACAAGTCGTTTCTTACCACGTCGCTGTTCAGCTCGTTTATTGACATAAAAGGCTTGACATGCCCAATCAGACGTAGTGGGTTCAATTAAACCCTGGGCAAGTAAATCAGCACATTCTTTCCTGGCAAGTTCAAGTTCATCAGGAGGCATGCCTGGATGAATGGCTTTGGTTGGATTGATATCTTCATTGAGCTTGAAAGGCAAATGAACATAATACTCTTCATTCTTCCATAGAGGATGAGGATGGTGGAAATCTTTATGAGAGTTTGAGAAAGATTTCTTGAGTCTGTCTTGTATAGACGAAGCATCCTGTATCGTATACAATTTTGGAATAGTGGTATACGGAAGAAACTATTGTTTGTATGAAATACCTGTACGCAGTATCTTAAGAGTAGTTCGGGAATAAATATCCATGTCGAATAAGATATCTTTGTCAGGAAGATCACAACCAATAATATGAGTCCAGATAATTAAATCTAGAAAGAATTTCAACCCGATTTTCTTGATAGTAATCAGATGAGTCTGGAAGACTTCATTATTGGCTGCCTTGAAGGATTCAGTATGTTCCAGCAATCTTTGGGAAGTATGCGATGAATCATCATACTTTTAAAAGCACATGTGTCAAAATAAGCAATTACCTTGATAGGATTGTCGAATTTGGTTTGAAGAATAGAAATCTGTGCATAAGGCATCATATGTGATGGAGCGGTCGGAAAAGATGGTGAAGACACCATGCCCATATTGTCATCAGAATTGAAAGAATCATCGGAGGAATAATCTTGATAAGCAAACATAGTAATTTCATCAGGAGATTCTTGTTCTGAGAAAATAGATTCAATATCCTGATCATCTTGAAGAGAATAGGAATGTTGAATCTGCTGGATCAGATGTTGACTCTTTTTCTTGTCAGGGCATTGTTTTGCATAATGACCTGGTTTCTTGCAAATATAACATCTGGAGTCTTTTGGAGAAGAACCACGACGTTTGAAATAACGGAGACGTCTTTCCTTCTTCCACGGAAAACCTTTCTTAGACTTGGAGAAGAACCGAGGTTTCTTTCTATTGTTCTTCCAAAAAGGTTTACCTTTTGGGCCTTTCTGGCCAGGAGGACAAATACATTTCTTCTTGCATCCAATTTCGAGATACTTCTTATTCTGTTTAATGTTAAGATAAGGATCAGTCATATCTTTGACAAACTGGCGCATTTCACATAATTTGTCAATTGCTGTGAGGAGATATTGAAAAATTTCAGCAAAAGTAATTTGTTCCATAGATCTGCCTGTAGCAATAAGAAGTCGATTGAGTTCTGGATGGCATTCTGGTGGAAGAGAAGCAACGAATGTATGCTTCAAATCTGGTTTATCATTTCCACCAAGAAGATGATAACGTTGGATCATTCTGGTAAAGTGGCGATGAAGATCCTTTTTGTTGAGAGAGCAACATTTCATAGTGAAGAATTCTTGTTTGAATTTCTTTTCAACCAGATAAACATCGCCGACGAATTCGAGGATCATATGGTTATAACTTCAACTATAGAGAGTTGAGTAAGTTGGAGGATACAATATTTGCCAAGGTGAACTAACCAATCACGGACAAAACCTGTGCATCGAGAGAAGAAGTCAACGAGAACAACTTGAGAGGTTTTTCCTGTGATAAGTTGATTAGTCATCCATGCACACCAAGAAGTTATCTTAGTTCGCCATTGTTCGGACGGAACATCATCAAGAGAAAACCAAGGACCACCATTGCCAGGTTTAAATTGATTAGGGTTTTGGTTCCTGTTAGGATTGGGTGCAGGGGTTTCAGCTGTAGCTTCAGTGAAATCAACATCTTCAGTATCCAAGTCCTGAAGACCAGGCTCATTTGAAGAAGAAGCACCTTGAGCCATGTGAATCTGAGCAAGGGCTGAAATATCCATAAGTTGTGAATCAACAGAAGAAGAAGAAGTATAATCATAGGATTCTGCAGTATAAGCAGAGGAATCAGTAACTTCTTCAGAGGTTTCTTCAGAGGATGAAGAAAGATCGATTGATTCAAAAGAATCGGTAGACGAATCAGATGGTGTAGCTGGGGATTCATCTGTGTCATTGATTTGGTCATCATCTGTAGTATCATCTGCAAGATCTTGATAATAGGGCTAAACTGGATTACTAGGAGGGGGTTCAGGTTCAGTGGGAGGAAAAGGAACACCAGGAGTAATTGGGACCGGAGGGTCATAAAACTTGGGTGGAGGTTCCATTGGAGGAAACAAGTGATCACTTTAAGTTTTTAGAAAATAAATTAAAATATTATATACAAAATAAGTCACGGAAAAATCATGATTATTTTTAATATCTTAGGTTTTTAAAAACAATAAATAAATAAAAATCTAAAATCGAATTTAAATAAACTTACAATGAAAATAAAACAATTAAGTTAACAAAAGGAAAACAATATTAAAAGACAAGAAAAGAACGGAGAGAAGGCGATCGAGAAAGAATAAATTATTAGAAAAGAACTTTATTAATATATAACCAAAAAAAAAAAAGCTTACAAAACTTCAAACTCTTGAACAATGCCACTGTACCGATGATGTAATTCTTTATTTTATTTTTTTGAATAGAATATATCACATTATATATTTGTAAGTGCACAAGGTAAGTTGTAGCACTAGGTCGAAGATTGGAGAAAATACTTTTTTTTAAATAAATTTAATTATTCATTTACCATATAAGTCAAAGCAGATAAAATGTGATTTCTAACAACCTAAGTTCATTATAAAGCAACTAATCAAATAAACTAAATTGCAAAAATTTAAATCTAACCCATGAATAAAGAAATGAACAAACAAAAACAAATAAATAAAATTTGAAACCTAAAAAAAATGAAATAAAACAAAATAAAACAAAAACCTAAACACTAAAAACACGTTTAAGCCTAAAAAAATATTGTAGTTAAAACTTAAATTACTAGCCTAAATGTTATAAAATAAAATAAAATAAGAATAAAGACTCTTAAAAAAAAACTAAAAACAACAAGTTCTTTTTTTTCTTTTTCTTTTTTTAACTTAAAAATGCAACCAATGATTTAAGAAGTGAAAGGAACTTTAAAATAAATAAATAAATAAATAAAAATCCAAAATGTAATTAAAAAGAAAAAGAAATAAATAAAACATGCAAGTGACAAAAAATAGAAAAGAAAGAGAACAAGAACAATCAATAATAAAAAGAAAAGGAATAATCTTTTATTAAATGAAAAGAAAGAAAAACTTACAAAGATTTAAGGCCTAAGGTATTGTCATCTACTTTAGCCTTGAATCATGCACCGAACTTCCATATTACTTCAAGCTCCAAAATAATAATGCAAAAATAAAAGAAAAATAAAATTTAAAGAGGATGGGATCCATTCTCTTGAAATTTAACAATATTTATAGATGTGCACACCTCTTGATTTCCAAAAATAAAAATATATCTACCACCTATTATTCTCTAAAAATGGTCATTTTCTAAATTACATAAAGATTTTCTTTTTCAATCAAGAAAATAAGAAGAAGATTGTGCCCATATGTGGAGAAATTTCATTTTTCTTCTTTTTGACATGTGTGACATCATTTTCTACCATAAATGGATTGATATGAGCTCAATTAGCAACCATCTGGGCCCTTTCTTTCAAAATCTTTAAGTTAATTAGAATCTAATCAAACGGACTCGGATTGATCATTTAAGCCTTGTTGGATCTAACTTCATCTACCGAAGACTTCAACACAACTACTAGAAATAAAATCTATCCTAAAAAAATTAAAATTAAAATAAAAGTAGAGATGAGATGGTCCCTTAGGTACCCCTTTATATAGGTCTTTTGTTTCTAAAACAATTATTTTTACATTTAATTCAAAGATTTCGTCCTCCTCAAATTTTTCATAAAATCAAACCCAATTAAACACATTTCCTAAAAAAAATTAAAATATTAAAATAAAAGGAATCATGATGGTGCCATTGGGAGGGAAAATCTTTTCATTTCCTTCAACTTGATTTCTTAACTTTTTTATTATTTTGGCCTGTGGAACTTTCTTCTTAGGTTACAATTGGGTTGAGAGTAATTTCATGAACTACACTTGGGCTTTAGGATTTCATATCCAATATTTCAAAATTAATCTTGGACCTACAAAATGGCTTAAAAAAAGACCAAGTGAGACATCAAAAAATATTTTACAAAAAGTACTTCAAACAATTACCCAACGCTCTTTTGAAAAATAATATTTAGGACATTTGAAATATTATATTATTTTTAACTCTCGAAAATGAAAATAAAAAAAAATCAACAACCTAATTTTTATGAATCCATGTAACAAAAAAAGTATTTTTATTCTAAAATGTACTTATAAAATAGCCTAAAATGACCTAAACACACGAAAATTAAAGATTTTTTTTTATTTTTTATTTTCTAGCCTTAAAGCACTAAAAATATGGATAAAAGTATACAAAATTGTGATTTCGTCAAAGTTCGTATGGGATAGATCAATCTAATGATTGCACGTTGATGATCATTATTTTCACATTGTAAATATGACTGATATGCATTTGTCAATCTTTGTTATAGATATAATCTATATGTATGATTTCAATCATTGTAGACGTGATTGATAAATCTCCAATCGTTATAGATATGGACAATATATCTTCATCAATATATTGTTCTAGATACGACCGATATACCTTTAATTGTTGTAGATTATTGATATATTATTGTAGATATGATAAATATACCTCAAATTGTTGTACATATGACCAATATCTATTCACTAATATTCTTTGCAGATGTGTCCCATATATCTCTAATTATTGCTATAGATATGAACAATATATCACTTCCAATATATTGTTTTAAAATACAAGCAATATATCTTCGACTATTGTAAATATGACTAATAAGCCTCCAACCATTGTAATATGAACGACATATCCTACGATAAATTAATCTCAATTATTGTTAATATTAGAATGATTTTATGGTTCAGTTACTTATTAAGTACTTTATTTTTTAGGATTAGTAGTGAAAATCAAGTTTCAAAGTGACGGTGAAAACAACGTGCGGAAGCCTAGGCTTTGAGAATGGAAGCCTAGGTGTTGGAGGGGTCTCATTACCATATAAAGACCAACGTGTGGAAGCCTAGCTAGGCATCGGGAAACAGAGGCCTAGGCATTGGGGATCGTGACCTATTGCGTTTGTATGCGGTTTGGACGAGATTTTTTTCCTTCTTTCTTCATGACTATAAATAGTTCTTGTTAAGATTAAGATGAGGGATATCCATTGAGAGAAGAGGTGATTAAGGTGCAAGAAACGAAAGAAAACGCATTGAAGAGCAGCGGCGAAGATGATTCAAGATTGGGTGGATCCGTTGCAAGATTTTATTCTTATCTCTTTTTACTCTTGTATTTGATTTCTTTTCTTTCAATGATGTTGAATATCATTGATTTAGAGTTTTTGATATTAGTTATAAGCTAGATTAGGTTTCTAGGATTGTAATTTGAACTCACATGTAATTTGAATCTTATATTGAGTTAGTTGCTTTTATCTGCATTTAATGCTTCTAATTAACTGACCATTGATTAGATTGATTTGGTAAACCTTAATAAACTTGAAAAAGGGATTTTTGGGTTAAGTTATGATTAGAGTGACATATGATTAAATGGTGGAAATTAACCATAAAATTATGTAAGATAGAAATATATTTGCATGACATATGTAACTATTAAAAGAACATGAACTTAATGAATCCTGTTTTAATCTAATTCTTATAGGAATATAGATATTTAGTTAAAAAGGAGCAATTCTTCTTGATTGTTAGGAGCAACTTGTGCATAATTTAGGTGCAGGTGAAGCGCTTTGTTAACAACTCGATTTAATTAATTAATCGAAAAAGAAAAATATAGATTCAGGTCAGGCTTTGAGGGAAAATTGTAATTCTAATATTTTTTTTTTATTTGAATTACAACTTTCTTAGTTTAATTTTGAGTTTTTTTAATTATTTCATATTTAATTTAGCATTATTTCAACTTTTTGTTCAGATAAGATTAGGTTGAGATAATTTTAATATTTGACAAAAAATAGTGACAAATCTCTGTGCGAACGATACTTCACTCTTCACTTTATTACTTGTAAATGATATTGTACACTTACAATAATTTCAAAACAAGTTCTTGGCATCATTTCCAAGGACTTGTTTTACTAATTTCTTTTTGTTAATATTAATACCAATCAATATCCTAGTCTTAATTTGAATTTTTCATTTTAACTTTTTCTCACGTACTCTAAGTCATTGTATACGAAGAGCCAGAAGCTTGGAATTAATCTCTTTAAATTCATAAGTCGAAAAAACTTTACGAAAACTTCGTAAGGAAAAAAAACAAGTTTCAACTGAGCAATACATAATGGTTGACCACATTATCTCGACACCAGAAGCAGGAGAACACATATCTCTATGGGACTTTGTTGTTCTATTGGTTAAGGGAATTCCATTGAGTACTCAAAAACCTGTTATCCAAGCCAACAACTTTGAGATCAAGCCCGCGATTATTCAGATAATCTAGACTTCGTTGCAATTTGGACGTTTACCCAATGATGACCCTAGTGCACATGTCGTGAATTTTTTGGCTATTTGTGATACCTTCAAGCATAAAAGTCTTAGACGATGCAATAAGACTCAAATTGTTTCCCTTTCTCCCTTTGAGATAAGGCAAAGAGTTAACTGAATTCTTTTCCAACCGGATCCATTTGTACTACTTGGGAGGGTTTGGCCTAGAAGTCTTTAGCAAAATCTTTCCCACTGGCCAAAATTGCAAAGATGAGGAATGATATTACTCAGTTTATGCAAATCGATTCAGAATCTCTATATGAAGCTTGGGAAAGGTACAAGGAATTGCTCAAGAAATGTCCTCATCATGGACTATCCAAATGGCTACTGATTTAGACTTTTTATAATGAGTTACTAGGCCCTACAAGGAATACCATTAATGCTGCTATAGGCGAAGTTCTTATGGGAAAGTCTATAGATAAAACATATAATTTATTCGAAGAGATGGCTTCTAATAATTATGAATGGCCTTTGGAGCAAATGGTACCAAAGAAAGCTATTACTGTTTATGAGTTGGATGCACTCACAATCTTGATTGCTCAGGTCAATGCTTTATCAAAGAAATATGACGCTTTGGGGGTTCATGCCATTCAATGTTCCTTTGTGACTTGTGATCTGTGTGGTGGAAATCATTCCAGTGACCTGTGCTCTCTTAATGTTAAATTGGTACAATATGTGGGCAATTCTAACAAGCAACAAAACAACAAAAATCTGAACTATTATAATTCAAGATGGAGGAATCATTCGAACTTATCATGGTGTAATCACCAAGACCCATTTTCAACAGGGAAGCCTATATATGCTCCCACCTGGAATTCCTTTTCAGACTTAATCACAAGAGAAGAAGCTATCACTTGAGGAGATAATGCAATAATTGGCATCCAATATTGATAAGTTCACGATAGAGACAATGACTCAAATCCAAACTCAAGCAACTTCTATTCGAAATCTTGAGATGCAAGTGGGCGAGCTCGCCATAACATTAATAATCGCCCTCAAGATTTGTTGCGTAGTAATACAAAAATTAATCCCAAGAAGGATAATAAGAAGCAATGTGAAGCGTTCTCTCTCAGAAGCGATAAGGAGTTGCCTAAAGTTGTTATAAAGGTTAGTAACTCAAAAAAAGCCTACTCAAGAGGAGCTAGTGGTTAAAAAATAAGAGCATGTAGAGAAGCAATAAAATATTTAGAAGAGTGTATGTAACACCCCGTACATTTGAGTCAAGCATAAACGCTGACTTATAAGTATTGTTAGTCCTAGTTATACATGTATACGTGTATATTCGATCTTAGAATAGTGTGATTGTGTGCATTATAGAGTTATTAATACCCTAGGACCTTAGTTGAAAGAATTGAAACATGACACTTAGAAAAATTTTCAACCTGGAATGTCGAGAAGCACACTTCTGGGGAAGAAGCGCGCTTCAGTGGTGAAAACCCAAGAGATGCATTATGGAATTTTTTTGAGAAGTTTGCTCCCAAGGGGGAGAAGCTCGCTCCTCACGAGTTTTGAAGAAAAAAATATTTTCTAGGTGAGGAGAAGTGGGCTCATTCGTAGGAGAAACGCACTTCTGCCGTCCTGACAATGTTTTTCAAAATGGACGGTGAGGCAGTTGTGCATGTTCTAAGTGAAATTTCTTGACTTTTCTAGCATAATTAAGCTTGCTAGAGCTAGAGAAAAGCAGACGAAGGAAAAAAGAAGAGGAGAAAAAGGCTTGGGTCGATGAATCCAAGGTATGGAGTTGTCTTTTCAAGCTAAAATTTATAGATTTCGATTCCTCTCATTGAGTTGTACAACATATGTGAGTTTTATTGGTTTTCCATGGTTAGATTTGTGGATTAAGAAAGAGGGTTTGATCTTGGAATTGAAGGGATTTGATGTGCAATTGATTGGTAAGTGATTGTTAGATGTTGTGCAGGTAAATTTCTTGTGGAATTGAGCAAAATTGAAGTGTTTTCATGGTTGAATGTTCCACCGTAGTTGTTGAAGTAGTCGAGGGTTTGAGAGCATCTTTAATGGTGATTTTAATGTGTTTAGATTTGTATTACTATGTGATTATGATTAAGGATAGTTTGAATTGGAAATTTGCAGAGAAAGTGTAACGCCCCAAAAACCCTTTCATTTAGCCCATGACCAATTTGCTTTATGCCCGAACTCTATGTGCTTGTATTGATGTGTATATTTGTGTATTTGATTCTTGGTGTGTGTTTTCATATGATTTTAAGTTTTTTAATGTGTATGAAAAGTTTCGGAATGATCAGAGACCCGTTCAATGTCAAAACAAGTCAAAAATGGTGATTTGGAGTTGAGGAGCTCGCTCCCAGTAGGGATTAGCGCGCTTCCTTGTCCCAGAAATCAGATTGGGAATTCTAGGCAAGGGAGGAGTGCGCTCCTTGCATGGGATCGAGACTGGAAAAAAGTCTCAGTACAGGGAGGATCGCTGTCCTTGCGCGAAAACCCAATTTTTTTTAACAATTTTTTGTGTGGGCCCAGCTTGTGGTTTGGCTATTATAAACCACTTTGGATGTCTCATTTGCACATTTTAGGCTTTAGAAAGAGGGGGAAGAGGAGAGGAGAATGAACTTAGGGTTTTTGGGGTTCTAGCTCAAAAATCTCTTAAGGTATGTGTAACTTACCCTTCTTCTTCCATTAATCTATTTGATTTGTGCATGTGAGCTTTGTTTTGATCTAAGGAATGGTATGGGTCATGGTTTGAATGTGTTCCAGACCTAGGGTTGGCTTGCATGTATATTTTTATGAACCCTAGTATTGAATGGAAGCCATTGATAGTATTTTCCCCAATTTCTAGCTTGAAATTGGTGGAGTTACTTGTAAATGAACCTACCCTTGGTTCATGGGCTTAGACCTTTCCAATATGGTTGCATGTCAACTATGTTAAGCTTGAGGATGGTAAATGTCTATGCATGTGATTTGTTGAGATTTTTATGGTGAAATCTTAAGGTTTAGTTCAAATGACCTTAACTTGGTTCACAGACCTAGAGTTGAAAATATGCCTTGCAAGTCAACTGTGTTGACTAAATGAGCATATTTGATGGATCCTTGGTGTTAGTTTAGAGGTGGTCATGGTAGAACATGAAGACCTTATTCAAATTAGCAATATGGCCTAGTATGGAAATACCCATATTCTAGGGCTTTTAATGCTCTTGGCCTTAAAGCATGAGATTAGTACACTTTATGTCTAATTGGGCATAATTGGAGTTAGTTTATGCTATTAATTAAAGGGTAGTGACCATGACATGGGATAGGCCTACAAGTTGGTTGATCTCCCAATTGGGCATGGTTATGCCTAGAGATTAGATATTAGTATTTATGATTTAATGGATGAATTGTGAGTGAGAATTAGGCATTGGGGGCCTATGACATGAGAATAGATATGTATGTTATAATTAGATGAAGTGTAGACCTATTGTCTATGTGTGGAGAATGATTATGTATGGTGTGGAATGTCTATGTTGTTGAGCATGACAATTGATGTGTGTATGGAAATTGATGAATATTTCAGGATCTTAATTGGTTGATTCGATTTTGGGTTGCCATGTGTATGGATAGATACTCTCGCGAGACTTAGTTGTGAGTAGACTTCATTTATGTTTAAATATTTTATGTCACCATATCAATTATATGTTATATGTTTGAAGGCATGAAATGTGTTCTAATTATTTGAATGACACATGATGTGGACAAACCTTATGACTTTGGTTTACCTCACCTATCTAGCTAATAGGGAGACTTGATCTTGTCATAAGAGGGTTTTTGAATGAATGTATTGGGGAAAGAACGACACTGTGAAATAGTCGTGGATTATGAACCCCAATGAACATGATTGGGGAAGGAACAACAAGATGAAATAGGCGTGGGTTAGTAGCCCCAATGAATATGGAATGTGGATTCCAAAATGACAGGCTTTTACTTGCATTGAACTCTACTTATAAATGCTTGATATTTTTGTGTTATGAACTTTATTCATTCATTGGCATTTACATGCATACATGGTATTTTATTGATGAGTATTGATGGCATATCTGAATTCTATTCACTGGACACCGTTGGCTCACTCTACTTCTTCCCTTTCCAGGTCCTTCAATTCAGGACAAGGGCAAGGGAGTGGTTATCTCTTGAGGACCTTGCCAACGCTAGAGTTTAGGCCTCAACGTGAGTTAGGAGACACTTTTGTTTGAACTTTGCTATAAATTTATGATGTACTCATATTTTGAACTATGTAAATATAACACTTACCACATTTTGTAGCATGGTGAGATTGAGACTTTAGTAGTTAGACCATGTGGACATGTGACGGTTTTTGTACTCATGGTTTTGGGAGACTTTTCATGTGTAGTCTAGTTTAGATGGACTGATTGGCTTATGGATTTTTATTGTGGATTTATCCTTTGTCTTAATCATTATTATGGATGGTGGAATTGCACAGATACCTTTCAAGTAATGACGCAGGTTAGGATAAGACTCGTAGGGTCTCAACAACCTCACGTGAGTTGAGAGATGTTTGGAGATGCCTACGCCGGGCGTCCCTCCCTGACATTCCACATGCTATCCGGCGGCGGATGGTGGTTCGGGGTGTGGGGTCGCCACAGTAAGAAATTTGAAAAATGAACATTGGTGACTTGAGGAGTGTTCACAAGTGACCTGTTTGTGAAGTGTGTAGAAAGTACATTTGAGTTATAACTTTTCTTACAAACCATGGTAAGTATTTTCCTTGTCTTGATTTCTTGTATGATATAATATATATAAATGATTTGAATGTAAGCATGCTATGTATTGGATTGTTTCTTGTATTATATTGCAATTCATGAAATGTTTTAGAAAAATGGTGCATGTTAGACTTACAAGGGTAAGTCGAAGCATGAATTCATTTCGTTGAGAATTAGTCCCCGGTGAGTGATGGTTTATGGGCTCACTGTGCAATTGGATTGTCCTAACAAGGAATACAATTCTTGAAATGACTGAATTAGAATTGAGTAATGAGAGGCTATGACTACCCTTGTAAAGGCCATACGAGGGGTGAGACCCGCTCTATTACTTGGAAGGAGGGAGATTGATGATTTGTATAAAATCTTGCATAGTTTTTTAAATTATTGCATAGAAGCTTCAAGGTATTTTATGAGCATGGATATGTTATTTAAACATTGCATATGTGATTTGATAATCTTTTTATGTGCTTTGAATTGCATGTTTACTTAAATGTATATAAATGTCATGGACAAGAAATATTCACTGAGCATGTTGTAGCTCATCCATTCCCCTCCAATATTTCAGGTAAAAATATTAAAGGGAAAGGAAAGGCAAAGGAAGAGTAGTAGGCTCATCTTCTTCTTTGATGTATGCATGTTTTGAGGGGTTTGAAAACTTTTACTTTGGATATGTATAATTATAATATTATATGTATATATTATCACTTAGATGAGTGGAGTGATGATATGTGGAATGGTTTTGTGTTTGCAAACTTGTGATGAGGAATTATGATATGAAATGTTGGTTTATAATGTTAAATATATGTGAATGATGTATATGGATCAAATTGTGGTTAATCAAGAAATTTGTGAATATGTCCATTTTATGGGGACACACTAACGAAATTTTTTGAAAAATTGTATAGTTGAATGATGACAGGGTATTATATAGTTGTATGTACGGTGTATAATACTTTGTGCTAGTCATGACGTCACCCTACGGAGGGGGCTAGTGACAGTGTCATTTCTTACAACCCACCACCGTCGTTTCCTTAACGTTTACAAAAGCAAAAATTAGATAAACAATTCTCCAAGTTTCTAGAGGTATTCAAGAAGCTCCATATTAACATTTTGTTTGTTGATGCTTTTGAGCAAATGCCTAGCTATATCAAGTTTATGAAAAAGATTCTGTCTAGTAAGCAAAGGATGGGGGAGTTCAAAACAGTTGCACTTACAGAAGAGAGTCGTGTTATTCTCCAGAAGAAGCTACTACCAAAGCTCAAGGAACCAGGGCATTTCATTATTGCATGCACTATTGGGAACCAATTTTTCAGTATAGCTTTATGTGATTTGGGGGCTAGCATCAACTTGATGCATTTGTTTATCTACCAGAAGCTAGGTTTGGGGGAAGCAAAGCCTACAACTGTCACTTTGCAACTTGCAGATAGGTCACTTACTTATCTCAGCGGTGAGGTTGAGGATGTTTTGGTGAAGGTCGATAAATTCATTTTCCCAGCTAATTTTATTATTCTAAAAATGGAGGAGGATTGAGAGATTCCAATCATACTTGGCAGGTAGTTCTTAACTACCAAGAAGACTCTTATTGACGTGCAAAAGAGAGAGTTGACCATACGAGTTCAAGACCAAGAAGTAACATTCAATGTCTTCAAAGTGATGAAGTTTCCTAAGGAATCAGATGAATGCCTTAGGTGGATGCGGTTAATGCTTATATAGATAATACATTCTTTGAGAATATTACCATTGACCTTCTTAAGGATTCTCTTATTGATGCCTATGTTGTGAAACAATGTGAATCTTGGGAATATATGAAATTTCTTGATGTTCTTCCTCGGTTTTATATATCCAAGCAGCAGTTTGATCAATTGGAGCTTCCATCAAATATGAATTCTCTGGTAAAGCCATCTATTGAAAAACTACCATCGGAGCTCAAGCTACTTCCCAAGCAATTACGACATGCCTTCTTGGGTGAATCATCTACTTTGCCAATTATTATCTTTGTCTCACTTGATGAAGAACAAATCATTAAGCATTACAAGGAAAAAGACCAAGAGATGACATGACAAAAAGATTGTGGAGTGTTGATTTGAGCCTAGTCCATATATGCTACCTTATAAGTCCCAATTGAAGTTCTTCCCAACAAAGCTTAGGTCAAGACCCTTTCATGTCACTAAAGTGTTTCCACATGGAGCGGTGGAGGATGATGAGGAAAACATAAAAATAAATTTAAAGGTGCATAGTAAGGGTGCACATGGGTTGGGTCGGGTTGGTTTGGGGCCAAAATCTAACCCAACCCAAATAGTTTGAGTTGGTAAATTTAAAACCCAACCCAATCCAATCTGTCCCCCTACCCAAACAGTTCGGATTCGATTTGGGTTGGGTCGGTAGATCGGGTTAGGCTTGGGAATTGTTTTTTGAATAAATAAACATACTTTTCATGTTTCATTAGAGCATTCATGGTCTACAACATCGTTCAGACTCTGGTGTTCATCTTTTATTAACTAGATAAAGAGGTATCGCTGCAACATCACACCCAAAAACCAACAAATGAAAAGTTAATTATTGTTAATTAATGAAAAAGCTTTGCAAGTTGTGATATGTATATATATGTTGCATTAAAGTAACCAAAGAGAGGCAGAAAGACCTTGCTAGAAGAAAGGTTTTCATTCATTTACATAAAGCATGAAAAAAATTGAATCGAACCCAAAGAAAACAACTCTAATCCCTGCGAATCCTCAATCTGATGTGAAGTATTTAATAAACAAAACAAAACCCATATTAGAATAAGACGAGATTTCAAGCTACTCGTCATCGAACGAAGCGGATTATAAAAACTTGATTGCAGAGATAACAAGAAATTGGGTTATATCATAGTGATCTTGTGCTTCTTCTTCTTCTTGAGTTGTTGTTGGGAAGAATCATTTAAAATGAAGAGAAAAGATGAGAGCAGTGGCCACATCAATCAATTATCCAACTATCCAACTATCATTACATAGAGATCAGATAAAGATAAATAAAAAGAAAAAGAAGAGAAGAAAGATCGAGAATACTAGATTGATTGAAACCCTTTTTCAAAAGGATAACATAATCTGAGCCTGAGGTCGATTTGAACTTAGTTTGAAAAAAAAAGAAACGAGATAGAAAGAGAGAGAGAGAGTACGTGGCGATTTGATGAACACCCTTAGTGCACAGGCAACGATTCAAGCTTTATTGGGAAGGACTTATTGATCGTCAAAAATCCTCCATCACTTTAGCCGACCCAGAATAAATATTGCAGGAGTCAAGCCGAGCACTATAAATGTCGAGACCCACTCCGTATGTGACATCACGACCGGCACAAAATATCATATACGTCATACATCGACGTATATAATACTCTGTTAGCCATCCTTATACCACTCTAATATCTATATCCAATCAACAATATAATCCTGTCCTATATTCATTTCCAGATAATCTATAATCAATTATCAAATCTTTATATTTATTTTTTTATCAATTAGTCATTTAATTATAACTCTCCAATTAATTTTCATAATTCCGTTTCGATCTAAAAATTACATGAGGGCGTCCCAAATATTTTACACAGCCCTCACGATTATTTTTAGGGCCATGGACAATAGAAACATACATTTCCACTAATATCCAAGTTTTTCTGTATTTACCGAAATCATTCAGGTGTATATTAAAAATATTAATCAATACCCAAAAATCATAATTTTGCTATTGAAATGTCCGAAATTTAGTTCTCTATAATTTTACGGTTTCAAACCGGAATTTCATCAGAATTTGACATGGTTCCAAAACCCCCCAGTTTCAAATTTGGCTTTCGGTAGTTGTACCGGTGCCAATAACACTCATGGACACAAACAAATCACATATCTAATATCTACAAAACTATAAGAGTGACAATATATTATTTCTACGTGTTTACACTCAAAATGGGTTCAAACTCCATTTTTGAAAACACGGTAAAATGCCTCCTATAGCAAAAAATATACTGATAGAAATGTTGTACACTAGTTAAAGATCAATTTTGCGACGAAAGAGAGCGAGAATGACTTACCGGGACCCCGATTTGGCTGCGAATACGTAGTTTCCTTTTCCTCGGATGTTTTCCTCCTTTCTGTCTTTCTTTATACTCGTACTTCTTTTAACTTCTTTCTTTTTATTTATTTTTATTTTTTCAACACGTTAGGTGTCACACCCCCGCCCGGACGTGCATAAACCGGCGGAACACTCACGGACGGGGTGTGACATTTAACGGTATCAAAGAGAAAGGTCCATAGCTCGCCCAAGTCCACCAATTAGGAGAAGAAAAATTGATGTTAGATCTATATATCTTTAGAACTATATATATGAATTATATATAGTTAAAATTTATATTAAATATATATATCTAAATAACTATATAGTTTTGTTATATAGTTAAAATTATTATATATATATATATATATCTATGTATATATGAAATATATATAACTTGTTGCTAATGAAAATTTTTTGGATTCATGATGGCATAAACATCAAGTGGAAAATAGAAAATATTGTCTAAAGGACAAGGCATAAATCTTCAAAATGTTAGGAATATATTTTGTGTATTTCACAAATTTTATCTCCCTTTTAGCAAGATAATGGCTTCAAGTGAAGGAACGACTTCTGGTAGTTGGGAACCGATTTCCACAAGATTTACGAAACTTTCCAAACGGGAGGTTATGACTATGAGGAGTATCGACAATAGAGATCTCCGCCTCTGTCCTATCCTTCATGACAAACTCTCAAAGCTGGGGTGATTGAATATAAAAAAAGTTGAGGGTTATGTCTCCTACAACTTGGTGAAGTCTTTTTACGAATCCATGAATTGCGTGAGACTTCAAGAAGATGGGATCACTCCTGTCTAATATCTGAATTCCTAACGGTTTTTTTAAATGACCTTCCTGGTCTAGCTCCGGTTAAGGAATTCAATTTTGCGATCAAACTCATACCTGGGAGCAGGCCTATCTCAATTCCACCATATAGAATGTCCAACGTCTAGCTGGTTGAGTTGGACAAGCAACTGAAGGAATTAGAGAGTAATGGCTTCATCAGGAAAAAATTATCACCCTGGGGCACTCTAGTTCTATTTGTTCGCAAAAAGGATGGTTCGTTACGACTTTACATCGACTATCGCAAGTTGAATAACACCACCATCAAGAACAAATACCCATTACCCAGGATCGATGACTTGTTTGACCAACTTAGAGATGCAAAATACTTCTCTAAGATTAATTTATGATTCGGTTACCATCAACTCCGAATCAGAGAGTCGGACATTACCAAGACGACATTCAGGACTCGGTACGGTCATTACGAGTTCTTGGTTATGCCATTCGATCTAACAAATGCACCTGCAACGTTCATGGATTTGATGAACCACATCTTCATGTTAGATCGATTTGTGGTGGTCTTTGTGGATGATATCTTGATATATTCCTCAATCGAGGAAGACCATAAGATACATTTGAGGATTGTCTTCCAGACCTTGAGAAGCCACCACTTGTTTGAAAAGTTGAGTAAGTGCTAATTTTGGGCAAAGCGAGTTCAATCCCTAGGTCATGTGGTTTCAGGCAATGGCACTGAGGTGGATCCTTCAAAGGTTGAAGTGGTTTTAAAGTAGAAGCAGCCTACCACTGTTACTCAAATTCGGAGTTTTCTTGGTTTGGTTGGCTACTACGGACGCTTCATCAAGGATTTCTCAAAGATTGCTAAACCAATGGCTAAGCTCACTTGGAAAGACGTACGATTAATCTGGAATCCTGCATGTGAATCGTCATTTCAGGAATTGAAGAAACGCCTCACGACAACACCGGTACTAATCACTCCACGGAATGGAGTTGGATTTTCACTATACACCGACGCCTTTCTCCAAGGCTTAGGTGCAATACTAATGCAAGAAGGCCAAGTAGTTGAATATGCTTCGAGGCAACTGAAGATTTATGAGGGTAATTACCCAATGCATGACTTGGACCTTGCAGCTGTCGTATTCGCACTGAAGTTATGACATCATTACCTATACAATGAACGGTTTGAGGTGTTCTCAGATCACAAGAGTCTTAAGTACATCTATACTTAGAGAGACCTAAACTTTTGCCAAAGACAATGGTTGATATTCTTGAAAGATTATGACTTTCAATTCCAGAACCATCCCGGTAAGGCCAATGTTGTCGCAAATGCCTGAGTAGAAAATCTTATGTTGCTTGCACTCTTAACTTTGAGACGGGGAAGTTGGCTACAAAGATGGAGAATTTTAACCTACAACTGATTGAGGAGGGAGGAAGATCACGACTCTCTCAATTATCAGCCAACTCGGAGCTGGTTCAAAATATTTCAGCATCTCAGGCCAACGACCCTATGTTAATAGAGAAACTAGAACTTCTACTCAACGGACAAGACCTTCCTCACTGGTCGGTCTCTGAAGACGGGGTCATTTTTACAAAAAACGTCACTGTTTACCGAATGATCCTGAGGTTTGGAAAGAAGTGCTCACTGAAATGCACTATTCGAGGTTCGCTATGCATCCTGGGGGAGACAAGATGTACAAGGATGTCAAGCAACAATTCTGGTTTTCTGGAATGAAGAAGGCTATTATAAACTTCGTTGCTAGATGTCTCGTTTGCCAGCAAGTAAAGGCAGAACGAAGACTTCCCTCTGGACTCCTTCAGCCTTTACCTATTGGAGAATGGAAGTGAGAGAACATTGCAATGGATTTTGTTACGACATTGCCTCGAAATAATAAAGGGCAGGATGCAATCTGGGTTATCATTGACAGACTTACAAAGTCTGCACACTTTTTGCCAATAAAGTTCACGGATAACCCTGCCAAGCTTGCCGAGTTGTATGAAAGAGAGATCGTACGCCTCCATGGCATACCACTCACAATCATCTCTGATCGAAACCCTCGATTCACATCAAAATTTTGGCAGAGCTTCTAGAGTAGAATGGGCTCCAGGATCACCATGAGCACAACCTTTCACCCTCAGAATGATGGGCAGTCAGAGCGTCTTATCCAGATCTTGGAGGACATGTTACGTTGTTGCATATTGGATTTTCATGATGGATGGGCGAAACACTTACATTTGGCTGAGTTTGCATACAACAACAACTACCAAACTAGTATCGACATGGCACCATATGAGGCTCTCTATGGTCGCCCTTGCAGATCTCTGGTATGCTGGTTAGACATGGCAGATCGACAACAGTAAGGGCCTGAACTAGTTCAAGATACTTTTGAGAAGATCACACTCGTAAAAGAGCGACTTCGTGTTGCACAAAGTCGCCAGAAGAGCTATGTTGACAAGCGGAGACAACCTCTAGAATATGATAAAGGGGACTTGGTTTTTCTAAAAGTTTAGCCTACAAGAGGTGTCAAATGCTTTGGGATCAAAGGAAACATTTCCACACGGTATATCGGTCCATTTAAGATCATAGAACATATTGGAAAACTAGCTTATTGTCTATACCTTCTATCGTCCATGTCTAAGGTTCATGACGTTTTTCACGTATCCAGGCTTCGAAAGTATCGTCCTGATCCTTCGCATATCATCCCTCTAGTCGAGGTTCGGGTTGAGGAAGGAAACAAGTATCAGGAGAAAGCAATACAGATTCTGGATAGAAAAACTCAAGAACTAAGGCGACGTAGCATACCACTTGTGAAAGTGCTCTGGGATCACCACGGAGTAGAGGAAGCAACATGAAAACTAGAAGAAATAATTAAACTAAAATATCCTGAATTGTTTTCTAGTAATAATTGATGATGTGATACATTGTACCTTTTCACTTATCAATAAAATGATGGAATTTTGTTTACAATATCGTAATATATTCTTTCATTTAAATAACTATGCAGATGTTTGAAAATAATGCCGATGGAGGTAATGATGCACACACGCAATGGCCTCTTTTGGCAACCTGTGGCAACTCCTTCAGGATCTGAGTCAAGCCACAACTACTTTACATCACCAACTCTATCGCCCCACAATCGACGATCCTTATCGCCAGAGCGTGCATGGCTTTTTCGTAACAATTTTGTCCAAAACAATCCTGTGCTCACATCCTGGCAAGATCTCCTACCAAAATTGCCAGGGGGCTGAATTCGGGCAACAACACGAAAAAACATTCTGCCGCTCAACCTACCTCCCCCGAAACGCTACAACTTGCAGAGCCCTACGCCACCATCTGTGAGGCAAATGTCGGAACCTTCTGAGGATGAATCCAACTCCATTTGCTCTCCAGTGTTTGATGATATAGAGGATTCCTCCGGCCATAGTGCTATTATAGGCACTACCCTAATCTTTCGAGTAGTGACAACGACGGTGAATCCCACGCAGACAACAATCACCACTACACAGACTGAATTTCAAGGACGAAATCCTTTTAAGGGGGTAGAGTGTAATACCCTAGGATTGCACATAAAAAAAAATTTAGAACTTCGGGCACCGCCCGAACGTTTGGGCATTTTTTTTTATAAAAATAAACCCCCCCTCATTTTCACACGAATCACTTGTGATTTCTTTCTCTTTCACTCTCCTTGGGTTTTTCTCTTCTCTCTTTGAGACTCTCTTCTCTCTTTGAGATTCTCTTCGCGGTGCAACGCGGTTCTGCTCGGGGGAAGGTGCCAGTTCAAGAAGGAGTTATTATCTGAATATGGGGAACGAAACATAGGTTTGCGTGTCTTACAACTTTTATTAAAGTTTACATTCATTTATCATCATGTCTAATGTTCATTTACACTGCATTATTGCGTATAATGTTCATACTTGTTATACTTATGCCTATATATTTGGAGTTCATGTACTACACTGTTACTATGCCGAATTAGTGGTCAATACGACTCAACCAGACATTGTCTTGTCCTCAGTAACTTTAAATAGTGAACGGAATGCAGTGTGCTGCTCTAGATGATTGGTACTTAAGTAGACCTCGTGTCTCACCTATCAAACTAGAGACCGATCTAGTTGGTCTTATTTGAAAGTTATCAACTTGTACAAGTGATACTGAACATCCTAACTTTACACGTGGTGATACTGACCTGATAAGAATCACCAGACGTTGCCAAAATCCTATCTAATGTTAGTAAGGACCGGACCTGCTCATGCATTGACATCATACATAAATACCACCTTGGTACGTAAGTGGTTTATGATCCACAAAATAGTTAGAAGCAATCCTCACTATTATTGATATTTCTCTGGAGAGGGACATACAATGAGAACCCGAGTTTACCTGAGGATGGACATCTGTACGTGAATCCAGGGCGTCGTTCCTGAGGAGGGATGTATAATGAGAACCCAATTACACCTGGGGATGGACATCTGTATGTGAACTCAGGCGACGTACAATCATGGAACCATTACGAGACTGTGTCATGCATACATACATGTTGTATTGATTATGATGCTATGATTTGTTTATGTGATATTTGATTATGAAGTTTTCTTTATTAATTGTTATATTCACGAACTATTTTATCCATTGGGCGAGTAGCTCACCCCATTGTTATCACTTTTTCTCAAGAGATTAGGGTGGACTGGGTGCAGGTTTTTGGGCTCACATTTTGTAACCCTTTGTTTATTCATTGGGGATTTTGGGAGGATGTTCCCTTTACTATTTTATGTACAAAGATATATTCTGAAATTAATGAAATTAGAATTGTACATAATTGTGTTCCTGCGCACTCGATTATTGTTATAATGCATTCGCGCCCCGTCTGTGAGTGTTCCCCTAGTTTAGGCGCGTCCCGGCGGGGTGTGACATTAGGTTTAAATGAAATAAGATGAGCATCATGGTTTTTATGATTCCGCTCTTAAGCTTCATCTAATAACCAACTTCCTCTCTTTATCTACTTTAAATTAATCATACCCTTATCTAACTTTAATTTACTTAATTTAACTCAATTCAATTCACATATTTAGCATGTATTTTCATACGCACATACATTTGACTCCTACTTAAGTATACGCGTATTATACACATCGATATACGCATAAGCCAACATATGTATTTAATTAAAACTACAGATTATTACAATCTCCCTAACTTAAGGAGTTGCGTCCGCAAAATTTAAGAGTAAGGAGAAATATACCTCAAGTGGTCCCGCATCTGGTCTTCGCGCTCCCAGGTCTGCTCCTCATTATCATGAAACTGCCATTTGACTCTGACCAAGGGAATTTCTTTATTTCTCAATTTTTGAATCCTTCTGTCAAGAATTTGAATGGGCTTTTCCTCATAGGTAGCATCCTCCACAACTTGCAATTGTGTTACATCTAAAATATGTGTTGGGTCTGGAAACTTTGTCGGGTCTAGATACTTCGTTGGGTCTGTATTATATTTTCTCAACATAAAAACATGAAATACATTATGAACACCAACCAACTGAGGAGGTAGAGCAATCCTGTACGCTAGTGGACCAATCCTCTATAAGACCTTAAACGGCCCAATAAAACGCGAAGCTAATTTTCTTTTCACCCCAAATCTCATCTGGCCTTTCATTGGAGAGACCTTCAACAGTATTATGTCTCCTACTGCAAACTCTAAAGATCGATGTCTATTATCATAATAACTTTTCTGACGATCCTGGGTTGTTTTAAATCTTTGCTTGATCTGCTTGATTTTTTTGTGTGATTCACAACAACTTTCGGCCCCAATAACTGTGACTCTCCAACTTCATACCAGCAAGCTAGAGATTTGCATGGTCTGTTGTACAAAGCCTCGATTGGTGCCATGCCAATACTAGCCTGACAACTATTTTTATAAGCAAACTCACACAGAGACAAATACTCACTCCAAGTCTTACCAAACTCAAGTATACACGACCTGAGCATATCTTCTAGCATTTGAATCATCCTCTCAGTCTGTGGGTGAAATGTCGTACTGAGACGAAGATGGGTACCAAATCGAGTCTGCACACTCTGCCAGAACCTCGAAATAAACCTTGGATCTCTATCTAACACAATAGAAATAGGTACCTCATGCAATCTCACAATGTCACGTACATACAGTCTACTCAGTCTGTCAATTGAGTCATTGGTGGTCATCGGGAGAAAGTGTGCAGATTTTGTTAATCGGTCAAGTATCACCCAGATGGCATCATATCTACCATGAGATCTAGGCAAACTGGTAATAAAATCCATAGTGACATGCTCCCATTTCCATTCAGGAATGGATTATGGTGGCATCTGACCTCCGGGCTTCTGATATTCGGCTTTTACCTGTTGACACACCCCACATTTCTGTACATACGCAACTATATCTTTATTTATCCCATGCCACCAAACCGTCCTCTTTATATCATGATACATTTTGGTAGACCCTAGGTAAATAGTATACTGAGATCTATGTGTTTTTTGAAGTAACTCAGCCCTCAAGTCTCTATCTACAAGAACCCATAATCTCCCCTGAAAATACGGAACACCATCCCGACCTCTATACCACTCTATCGGCCCATGAATCATGCATACCAAAATTAGGATCATGCTCCTGCAGATCCTTAATCCTCTGAATATGAGAATTTGTCAACTGAATATGCATCTGAGCACAGATATCCACGTGTGGTGGCACAGAGAGGACACTCATCATGGTCACTCTCTCTAAAAGTTGCCACTCATGGGCCATCTGACAAGCCACCACATTAGTCTCAATCCATTTCCTGCTCAATGCATCAGCTGCAATGTTGGCCTTCCCAGGATGATACTCCAATGTGAAGTCATAATCCTTTAGGTACTCAAGCCATCTACGCTGTCTCATATTCAGTTCTTTTTGGCTAAACAAATATTTCAGACTTTTATGGTGTGAATACAATGTGAACTTTTCACCATACAAGTAATGTCTCAACAATTTTAAAGCAAACACAACGACTTCCAGCTCCAAATCATGCACAGGGTAATTATTTTCATACACCTTTAACTGTTTAGATGCATAAGCAATCATTCTACCCTCCTGCATCAGTACACATCCTAGACCAGAGTGTGATGCATAAGTATAAATCACTAACTTCTTTCTCGGCTCTGGAAGTACTAGAACTGGTGTTGTGGTCAACTTCTTTTTCAACTCAATGAAAGCATTTTCACAATCATTAGTCCACACAAATGACACGTTTTTCTGGGTCAGCCTAGTAAGTGGAGTAGCTAATCTGGAAAATCCCTCCACAAACTTTCTGTAATAACCTGCCAAACCCAGAAAACTATGCTCCTTTTTGGTTTTGGAATAAATGAAAATATCATCAATAAATACAATAATAAACTGATCTAGATATGACTTAAATACCCTTTGCATCAAGTCCATGAACACAGCTGGTACATTTGTCAGTCCAAAGGGCATCACTAGAAATTCATAACGGCCATATCTTGTTTTGAACATAGTTTTAGACACATCCTCTTCCAGTATCCTCAACTGATGGTACCCAAATCACAGATCGATCTTAGAAAAGAACTTGACACCATTTAGCTGATCAAATAAATCATCTATAGGTGGTAAAGGATATTTATTCTTTACTGTAACCCTGTTTAGCTGACGGTAATCCATACATTATTTAAGACTACCGTTCTTTTTTTTTCACAAATAATACAGGTGCGCCCCTCGGGTGACATACTCGGGGTAATAAATCCTTTTTCCATCAACTCATCTAATTGCACCTTGAGTTCCTGTATCTAAGTTTGTTGTATTTACCGAATTCATTCAGGTGTATATTAAAAATATTAATTGACACCCTAAAATCATAATTTTGGTATCGAAATGTCCGAAATTCAGTTTTCTATATTTCTATGGTTTCAAACCGGAATTTCACTGGAATTTGACATGGTTCCAAAGCCCTCCAGTGTCAAATTTGGCTTATGGCAGCTGTACCGGTGTCAATAACACTCATGGACACAAACAAATCACATATCTAATATCTACACAACGATAAGAGTGATAATATATCATTTCTACGTGTTACACTCAAAGTGGGTCCAAACCCCATTTTTGAAGACAGTAAAACGCCTCTTATAGCAAAAATTATACGGGTAGAAAAGTTGTACACTAGTTAAAGATCAATTTTGCGACGAAAGAGAGAGAGATCGGCTTACCGAAACCCCGATTAGGCTGGGAATACGTTGTTTCCTCTTCCTCAGGCGTTTTCCCCTTTTCTCTCTTTCTTTCTACTCGTACTTCTTTTAACTTCTTTCTTTTTATTTATTTTATTTTTTCAACACGTTAGGTTTAAATGAAATAAGATGGGCATCATGGTTTTTATGATTCCATGCTCTTAAGCTTCATCTAATAACCAACTTCCCCTTTTTATCTACTTTAATTTAATTATACCCTTATCTAACTTCAATTTACTTAATTTAACTCAATTTAATTCACATATTTAGCATGTATTTTCATATGCACATACATTTGACTCCTACGTACGTATACGCATATTATACACCTCGACATACGCAGAAGCCAATGTATGTATTTAATTAAAACTATAGGTTGTTAAAATAAATTAGGTGCTTATTGGGAAGCAACACAATTCTTTGTCTTTATTTTTTTATTGCTTTCTAGGATTTTGTTGCTTTCGATTGAATTTGTTTTTATCATTTTACAAGATTTTGCGCAAGTTGGTGGTTTGTACTATTCAATTTACCCCTATCAGTGTTAGAAAAAAGCAGAAGTATAGCATGTAGACCCAAGGATGGGCGCCTTGGTGTCCATTATGGACGTTGTGACCCTCAGTAGTTTCTTTTTAATATAAAAAGGTGGGTGGGCATGATGAGTTCACAAAAATGTGTATTTTTACCCCTAGAAATAGTATTTTAGGTTAGAACAGTTAGGAAAAAGTTAGAAATAGCAAATAAAAGTAACAAATAAGAGAAAATGAAGTTTTTTGTAATTTTTAGGCAATTTTAAGTATTTTTAGTTAAGTCCTCGATGAATTAGGGTTAGAACTTATAGGAAAATTATTATTAATAAAATAAAGTGTCCAAATATGTTAGTAAAAATTCAAAATAGGTTTTAAAAATAAGTTTAAATAAACATAAATAGACTAGGCATGTTAGGTTCTATTGAAAGTGTTGGCCCAGATGTGTCCAAGAGGGGGATGAATTAGACAATAACAAGTTAATGCCTTTCTTTAAAAACAATTAATAATATTCAACAGGTTATGGCAGTTTATAGAGAAAATGCAATAAAAAATAATGTGCAACAATACACAGAATTTATAGTGGTTCGACCTCGCCTACATCTACTACCCAGATAGGATTTTGTTCAAAATTCACTACTTGATTCTCTTACGGGTGAGAATCAAACTGTTACATCTTCTCAACTTACGGGTGCGAGAAAACTATTACACCTTCTCAACTTACGGGTGTGAGAAAACCGTTATATCATGAGCAACACTTGCTCAAACCAATTGACACATACAGTTACTCAATAATCTGAAATACAAGTATAAAGTTTGATTCCTTTACCGAGAATCAACAAAATACTTACAGAGCTTTTCTTGAACTCCAGTTGACACTGGTTCAACAAAATATGAATGATGAAGATCGGTTGAAATACTAAGGGTTCCAAGCTCTTCTTTTCTTCGATGGATTTGAAAAAGATTTGTAATGAGAATCAATAAATCCGAAGAAAAACGTATCATAGTTTTCGCAAAGTGACAAGAGTTTTTACTGCGAAAATGATAGTAGAACTTTCAAAAGTTTTCACGCAAATAATTTCAAAGACACTCAATTGTATATTTCTCAGTTGTGTATATCAGTTGTTGTTTTCTCAAAAGCTTGAAGTGTAGTATATATAGAGAACACTTAATCTGGGTTTTCAAGAAAGTTTTTTAGCGCTCAAATTTATTTCAAATTAAACAATCAAATTGTTTCACAGAAATAGATTAATTAAGATAGTGCAAAAACACCAGAATCCTCTGTGCTATCATGAAAATAGAAAGTTCAGAAAACAACACAAGCAGACACAGTAATCAACTTTTTACCAGTATTGCGTGAGCGTCTTGATAGGGCGTTAATGTCTCGACGCACAACACACAGTTTTGTCGTTTCTACCTTTGAGGGTGCTTCTAGACTGTGAGCGTCCTGATGGACTTGAAGACTTTAAAATCCAGAAACCAATGAGGGTGCTAATCCGCTAGTAGCGTCTTGATGCGTTTAAAACACAAAATCCCAAAACGGGTGAGCGTGTCAACGCTCAATCAGTGTCTTGACGTTTCATTAGGTTGGTTATATGAGGGCGCTTCTAGAAGAGTAGCGCCCTGACATGAATAGAACACATTCCAACCTATACACCATCACCGTCCTAACATGTTGGTTCACCACAAAGTGACGAACCATTACATAAGCGTTCTGATCTATTAGCGCCCTGATGGAGCACTGAAAACTGATTTTGATATTTTTCAATCTTTTCAAAAATTGGTTAATTAGTTTAAAGGTCGATAACAGACCAAAATAAACATTGAAAGATTCATCGAAAGTGATCAAAACCAATCGAAAATCCTTCAAAAACAAATCGATCAAAAACATTTTCTTTTTGAAAATCATGCAAATATGCCTCATAAGTAGTATCTATTGAATCAAGTGACATATGAGATTCTACAATCCTAAATGTCTCTAAAAACAAAAAGATTAAGTCTCGAACAATCGCGGTCTTCAGTCTGAATTACGATCTTGATAGCTCTTCCACCATGCATCATCGAATTTGAGCAATCTTCATGCATAATTGGATGTACAATATATATGCAGTAATATCTTAATGTGAATGTGGTTTGTAATCATCAAAATTTCTTTTCTTGTACGGGACATGAGGGTAATTGAATTAACAGAAAGTTAATTATAATGTTAGTTTATGAGGGAGTTGTTTAAGCTAAGTTACATCCTAGTGCATTTTAGGTCAAATTTCATATTAGAATAGGTTTTATATATGTTTGTAGGATCTTTGAATTTATTTTAATAGGTTATACACTTCTATTTAGGTTGACTTGATGAAATTACGATTTTTAGTGCCAGTTTTTCTTCGGTTAGGGTTTTAGGCTAGTCGAGCCCACATAAAATGGTGAAACTTAATAACTAAGGTCTCAAACTAATTTTGATGGTTCTAATAATTGTTTTCTAGTATTTTGAATCTTATTTTAAGGTTTTCATAGGTTGGAAATGTTTCGAGTTGCTTGATTGAACTGAAGCTGTACAGATTTGCTTCGGTCGAGATACACTGGATCATAGTTGCTGTATTCTCAAAGTTTTCACTAGTTTATCATATACCAATAGAAATATCTTGAAGAAACCTTTCCAACAAGAATAAGATCACTTCATTCCAAAATCGTTTGACCCAATTTCGGATTGTTCCAACGTTCATCTAGTTATCAGATGAGTGACGAAGCTTCGATCCAAAATTACTTGAAGGACTTTCTAGCATGTTTGAAGCCCAATTTAAAGCCCAGAGATGAGGACACATGTTAGAGGATAATGGATAAACTTGAAGAATTAGAGGATTGAATTAAATTCTTAAAAGCTAAATCCCATTTTTCAGTGTTATCCCTATAAATAGACCTCTAGGCATGTACCTTTGATATCCCTTTATTTTTCCTTTTCTTTAGTGTTTAGGTTGGTTTATATTTATGTTTTGCTGCTTTGAGGATCAAGGAGGGGAGATAGTAACAGTCTCCAATCTTTGGTGCTTGTAGATTGCAAGTTTTATTACTTTAGTAAAGTTGTTTCTTATTTCTTTAGTTTTTGTTTTTCAATTCTTGTTCTCCATTTTATACTTGCTTTCCATTTATTTGTTTTATTTGCATACCCCATCCTGAATTATTATTATTATTATTATTACATTTTTTTGCATGTTCATCTTTAGTTATTTTTTTTTATTGATACATTATTTAATTTTATATTTTAAAATAGTTAACTTTTAATTTCTTTTGACTTGGATTAATCTATTTTAAGCTAATTAAATTTTAAGATTAGTGTTTCAAAAACATGATACTAATTTCTATGGGTTCGACTTTGTTAAGTGCTACAATTACCTTGTAGGCTTGCATGATAATTTTTCTCAACATGGCGTCCGAGAGCCCATAATGGATGTTGTGACGTCTACTTACGGTTTGAAAAAAAAAATCATGACTTAGCGGCACGACGCTGAGGAGTCTACGTTGAGGCGCTGAGGAGTCTAAGTCGTGGCGTTGAGGAGGTTAAGCCGAGACGTTGGGCATCATGAGATGAAAAAGAAAAGAAAAAGGGGGTTTTAACCTTGATTTTTTAGGTTCTTCTTTTATTCCCTCTCTTCTTTAACGCCTTTTTCTTCTCCATCTCCTCTACCCACTCTTCAAGCCCTAATCTTGAACATTTTCTGTACTTCTTACTTTTAAATCTTCATCATCATCTCCCTAAAAACTCTCTTTTATTTCTTTCTTTCACTTATCTTCATTTTCACTTAAAGACAACAACATCAAGCCTAAAAATCTCAAAGTTTGCTTCCATTATCAAGGTTTGTGCCTCCATTACCATGTTTCCACCTTCCATCTCAAGCTCTCACAAGATTCTTACAGGTTAGGTGTTCAATATCTCACTTTGATTTGAAGATCTCGGCTTCTTTTGGAGGATTGAAGTTTTGTTCCATCATTTTTTTAACGCTTTGTTGTGCTTGTGATAGTGATATTATAGAATCATGGCTTCCAAGAGAAGTATAGCTTCATCTAGTTATGATTCAAGTAAATTTGTGTCTGAGGAAGCTTCTCAGAGATACACTAACTCGGTGTGTAAGAAAAACCCCATTCAAGAGAGGAGTTTTGACGTGCATGATCAGTTCGATGAAGAGTTCATGGATGTTTACTAATGCCTAAGGTTGGAACACATTTTGTGCTCAAGGGGAGGCAAGGATAGTTCCATTGATGCACGGATTTTACACCAATGACAAAGAGCATAATAATGGGCACATTCAAGTTAGAGGCAAAATGATGCGATTTGATTGGCAATAAATCAATCAATATTATGGGCTACACAATACAAATGATGATAAATATTCTACATTGGATGAGGAGGTGACATGGATGAAGTCACAATATTACAATATTCTTTATTAGGGCATATGTTTTTACGGAACATGTTTCCTGTTTTTAGACGGAACATGTTTCCTGATTTTTAGGCTACTTTGTAATATATAGGTGGGATGGTCGTGAATGAAAACGAGAAGAAATGTAACAGAAAATTTAACATGGTATCAGAGCGGCTTGAGAGATCAGCGACGGAACAACGAAATTCTCTCCGATCTCTGCTCCGATCTCTCCGATCACTCCGATCTCGAACGGCGCGACTGTGCGGTAGTACAGAAGCCAAAGTAGAAGAAGAAGAAGGAGACGAAGAAGAAGAAGAAGAATCTGCATTATGATGGAGTGGAGGACTTGGAACAAGAAGGGATAAAAGAAACATACTCTCTTTTATTCCTTTGGGGCTGAAGAGAATAGAGGCGACCGACGACCGGCGACCGGCGACAGGCGACCGGCGTGAAACGTTGGTGCTCGTGCAGTGTTGGTGCGCGTACTGCGTTGGTGCACGTGCTGCGTTGGTGCGCGTGCTGCGTTGGACAGTGCGCACTTTGGGCAGTGTGCGCGTACAGCGTTGATGCGCGTGCTGCGTGAATAGTGCACATGAACAGTCTTGATCAGTGCGTGAACAGCCTTGAACAGTCCGCGTGAACAGCCTTGAACAGAGCGCGTGAACAGTGCGCGTGAACAGTCTTGCACAGTGCACGGCTCGGCTTGAACAGTGCGGCTTGGCTTGAATAGAACGGCTCGGCTTGCACAGTGAGGCTCGGCTTGAACAGAGTGGCTCGGCTTGAACAGTGCTGCTCGGCTTGCACGGAACGGCTCGGCTTGCACAGAACGGCTCGGCTTGCACAGAGCGGCTCGGCTTAAACAGAACGGCTCGGCTTGCACAGAGCGGCTCGGCTTGAACAGAGCGGCTCGGCTTGAACAGTGCGGCTCGGCTTGCACAAAGCGGCTCGGCTTGCACAGAACGGCTCGGCTTGCACAGAACGGCGCGGCTTGCACAGAACGGCTCGGCTTGAACAGTGAGGCTCGGCTTGAACAGAGCGGCTCGGCTTGAACAGAACGGCTCAGCTTGAATAGTGCGGCTCAGCTTGAACAGTGCGCATGAACAGTGCGCGTGAACTGTGCGCGTGAGTTCATGGCTGGCGGAGAGGGTGACAAAAGGGTGGATATGACGTATCATCTTGGATCGAGTAACGGTCCGGGAAACATCATTACCCCGATTCAGTTACGTGGTGAGAACTACGATGAATGGGCGAGGGTAATTCGAACCTCGCTTAAGGCAAAGAGGAAATTTGGCTTTGTGGACGGGAAGGTTCCGAAGCCAACAACAGAGGAGAAACTTGAGGATTGGATAGCTGTACATTCGATGTTGGTGTCATGGCTGACCAATACCATTGAGCCATCCGTTCGGTCGACCCTTGGAGATTATGATGATGCACAACTTCTGTGGAACAATCTCAAAAATAGATTTTGTGTGGTAAGCGGTACTCGTATATGTCAATTAAAAACATCCTTGGGAGAGTGCAAGCAAGGAAAAGCCGAGACTGTGGCAATTTATTTTGGTCGTTTGTCCAAAATCTGGGACGAACTGATCACATATGTGAAAGTGCCGGTTTGTAAGTGTGGAGGTTGCACGTGTAGCATAGTCACGCAGGTAGAAAAACTGAGAGAAGAGGACTGTCTACATCACTTTCTTATCGGCCTCGATGGAGCATATGCTTCAATTCGAGCAAATCTGCTTGGGCAAGAGCCATTGCCGACGCTTGATCGAGCATATCAACAAGTGATTCAAGCGGAATGACTGCGTGGCGGCGAGTCAACCAAGGATGGCCGAGATAGTATCATGGCATTCGCAATTCAGCCTGATACGCGTGGTAAGTCTCGTTTTGAGGATACTACTGATAAGTTTTGCAAACATTGTAATAGAGAAGGCCACGCTGAATCCTCTTGCTTTCAATTACACGGGTTCCCTGAATGGTGGGGGGACCGACCTCGCGGAGGAAAGGGACCGGGTCGTGGTGGAGGACGGACAGGAAGAGGAGGTGGGCGTGCAGGTTCTGGCCGTGGCCGAGAGCATGGTGCACCGCCTGTCCGCGCATATAAAACTGGCGGGGCTGGAACTTCATCTGGGCAGCATGCAGGGAACTCGCAGAGGCTGGCGAGTGCAACCGACGCTGCGGCTCTTGCAGGTGTTTCCGCAACGCAACTGCAGCAACTTCTTGCATTTTTGAACTTCGACAAAACAAAAGATCAACTACATGGTAAGAACAGTCATTTTAGATGGATTATCGATACAGGAGCGTCGAACCATGTGACGTGCGACTTGTCTATTTTGAAGAACGTGAGAAAGGCGCAATATTGCCCGGTGGGTTTGCCGGATGGAAACACGGCAGAAGCAAACCTAGAAGGGAGTGTCGTGCTGCCAGGAGGATTGAAGCTCTACAATGTGCTTTATGTCCCACAATTGACATGCAACTTAATTTCTGTTACTCAATTAATCGATGAATCAAATTGTGTTGTACAATTCACTAATAATATTTGTGTTATAAGGGACCAACCGACGAGGAAGGTGATTGGAGCGGGTGAAAGATTGGATGGACTTTATTTTTTCCGTGGTGTTCCTCAAGTGAAGGTCTTGACAGTGGATGGTGATTCATCGTTCGAGTTATGGCATCAACGAATGGAGCATCCGTCGGAGAAAATATTGCAGATGATTCCGGCTGTAAGTCACTCTTGTAAGACAAATACTAAAGCTTGTGATGTGTGTCCGCGTTCAAAGCAACATAGATCTAGTTTTCCAATTAGTACGAATAACGCTGGTAGGATTTTTGAACTTGTTCATTTGGATTTGTGGGGGCCTTACAAGGCTCGTTCTTCGTGTGGGGCTACCTATTTTTTGACAATCGTAGATGATTTTTCAAGAGGAGTTTGGGTCTATTTACTTTGCAATAAAATGGAAGTTGAATCTATGTTTCTTAATTTTGTTGCTATGGTTGAACGTCAATTTGACCAAGTAATAAAACGTGTGAGAAGTGACAATGGGACCGAATTTAATTGTTTGCATGATTATTTTCAAAATAATGGGATTATTTTTGAGACTTCTTGTGTTGGGACTCCTCAACAAAATGGGAGAGTTGAGAGAAAGCATCAACACATTTTAACTGTGGCTAGAGCCCTAAGATTTCAAGGGAACTTATCAATCAAATTTTGGGGTGAATGTGTGTTGGCAGCGTGTCACTTGATTAATAGGACACCCTCCACTTTACTTAAGACTAAATCGCCATATGAAATGTTGTTTGGGAAAGTGCCTTCTTATGATGCTATTTGAGTATTTGGTTGTCTTTGCTATGCTCATAATCAACGACACAAAGGAGATAAATTTGCAAGTAGGAGCCGTAAATGTATCTTTGTTGGCTATCCTTTTGGGAAGAAAGGTTGGTAATTGTATGATTTAGAAACACATGAGTACTTTGTGTCGAAGGATGTGAAGTTCTTTGAGAAAGAATTTCCTTTTGCGCCAAACCAACCAAGGAATGTGGTGACTCCTGTGCTGGCGAACAATGAGGATGGAGCATGGAGTGACGATGAGGGTGCCGATGATGGTGCTGTGTGCGTTGAGGGGGGGTTGGAATCAGCGTCCACCCTCGAGGGGGGGTCTGGTGGTATGGTGCAGCCCGAGCAACAGCCCGCACATGAGGATGTGCGTGATGAGGGGTTAGAGAATACGGTGGGGGAGCAAGGTGTGGAAGTTGACGGTGAGCTAGGGCGAGGAAAATGAAACAAAACTCCTTCAACACGGTATCGTGATTTTGTTACTCATACTATACGGAAAATAAGTCCATCTGAGAATTAATCAGCTCCTTCCTCTTCCTCAGGTACGCCCTATCCTTTAACACATTTTGTGAATTGTGAACGTTTTTCTGTGAGACAGAAATTTTCTTGCAGCAGTGACAGCGGGACATGAGCCAAAGTATTTCAAAGAAGCGATGAAAGACTCGAGATGGCGAGATGCGATGGGTAAGGAAATACGAGCCCTTGAAGACAATGAGACTTGGGTAATGGAGACTCTTCCACTAGGCAAGAAAGCACTAGGGAGCCAGTGGATATATAAAATTAAGTATAAGTCCGATGGCAGCATAGAGCGACTCAAAGCAAGACTTGTGATCTATGGCAATCATCAGGTGGAAGGAATTGACTATAACGAGACATTTGCTCCTGTGGCAAAAATGGTGACTGTTCGTACTTTTCTTGCAATTGCTGCTGTTAAAAATTGGGAGGTACATCAAATGGATGTGCATAATGCTTTCCTTCACGGTGACTTAAGTGAGGAGGTTTATATGAAGGTTCCTCCAGGTTTCAAAAATACAAATCCTAACATGGTTTGCAGGTTGAAAAAGTTGTTGTATGGTCTGAAACAAGCTCCCCGATGTTGGTTTGCAAAATTGTCAACAACATTGAAGAATTATGGTTTTGTGCAATCCTATTCAGATTATTCCTTATTTGGGTTGTGCGGGGGAAGAACTCAGATCAACGTGTTAGTTTATGTTGATGACTTGATTATTGCAGGGAATGATAAGGTTGCATTGACAACTTTTAAAGATTACCTTGGCAGGTGCTTTCATATGAAGGATTTGGGAGTTTTGAAGTATTTCTTAGGGCTAGAGGTAGCCCGTAATCCAGAAGGAATTTTTCTTTGCCAAAGAAAATACACACTAGAGATAATTTCTGAAACGGGTTTATTGGGAGCAAAGCCTGCGACATTTCCTATGGAACAAAATCACAATTTGGCCCTTGCTAAGGGCGAATTCCTTGCGGATCCGACGCCGTATAGGCGACTTGTAGGGAGATTGATTTACTTGTCTGTGACGAGACCTGATCTTGGATATTCGGTTCATATTTTGTCCCAATTTATGCAACAACCTCGTGAGGATCATTGGGAGGTAACTCTCAGGGTCGTGCGATATTTGAAGAAGAGTCCGGGGCAAGGGATTTTGCTTCGTGCTGATAGTGACCTACGTCTAGAAGGGTGGTGTGATTCGGATTGGGCTAGTTGTCCACTTACGCGGCGTTCCTTGACAGGATGGTTCGTGTTACTTGGTTGTTCTCCTATGTCGTGGAAGACCAAGAAGCAACAAACAGTGTCTAGATCGTCTGCGGAGGCTGAGTATAGATCAATGGCGGCAACAGTGTGTGAGTTAAAGTGGCTTCACTAACTTTTAAACGACTTAGGTGTGCGACATCCGAAGGGTATGAAGTTATTTTGTGATAGTCAGTCGGCGTTGTATATTGCTCAAAATTCGGTTTTTCACAAAAGAACAAAGCATATAGAGGCTGACTGTTATTTTGTTCGAGATGCGGTGGCTGAAGGGATGATTTGTCCGTCATATGTTTCCACTCGTGTTCAATTGGCAGACATCTTTACAAAAGCGTTAGGGAAAGCGAACTTTGAGTTTCTACTCTGCAAGTTGGGCGTTCGGGATCTTCACGCTCCAACTTGAGGGGGGGTATTACGATATTCTTTATTAGGGCATATGTTTTTACGGAACATGTTTCCTATTTTTAGACGGAACATGTTTCCTGATTTTTAGGCTACTTTGTAATATATAGGTGGGATGGTCGTGAATGAAAACGAGAAGAAATGTAACAGAAAATTTAACACACAACGAAGTTGTACCCAAGTGGCACTAGCTGGAAGCGTGCTTGGTTGGAATGGAAGTCATTTTCCACGACATGGAGAAGGATTGTAAGGTATGGTTATGTTTTGTTTGTGCTAAGATGATTCCGACCACTCATTATAGTGATGTCACTAAAGATTGGGCCTTGCTTATTTATGCAATTCAAAAGGGAAAGTTGGTGGATATGGGGAAGTTACTATATCAACAGATATGTTATAATACAAGATCAACAGGTGTGGGGTTGTTTCCCTTCATCATTACAACATTGTGTGTGCAAGCTGGGGTGTCATGTGTGTCAGTAGAAGAATTAATGTTTCCGAAAGAGGTTCTTGCTTTCTCATTTAGTGTGGCAAATAAGATGTCGGGAACTACCCACTTCCGGTGCGAGTTCTTCTAGGGTTGTCAACCCAAACAATTCAAGTTGAGAAAATTGGAACCGAATCGGTACCAAACCATCCCCACAATCTAACCCAACCGAAACTAAACTAATTTGGGTTAGGTTGGGTTGGTCATTCGAATTGAGAATCTTGAGATGGCTTAGATTAGACCTATAAATTTTACACTAGTAGACATCAAGCACATAATGTCTCAATTTCAAACACAACTATATTAACATATAAATATGACTACCATTTCAAATTAACCATAAATATAAAGATGTTTTAAATAAAATCACATTCATCCACCACCATATCATAAAATAACAAATACAAATTGCAAAGAGTTTCATAAAAAAAGTGACAATAGAGTTCTAAATACAACTACAAATACAAGTTCGGAACAACTCAAAGTATCATCAAAATGTCAATAAAGTGAAAGATTAATGAGTTTGAACTCCTTCCAGGCTTCAATCTCCATATAGAACACCAAAACTCCATCACTTCAACTGAAACCCAAAAGAAATAATTAGCATATGATAAACATGCATAATGTTACAAATTGAACTAAGAAGTAATTTATACATACAACACCCAATAAAATACTTAACCGATGGCCATAAAATCAATTACTATGCATGATTCGACTGATAACATCTCCAAAGACCAAGAAATATAAATATAATGTTAATTGCATTTACTAATGAAATGAATAAAATTTTTTGAAAGTATTACAAAAATCTTCCTGATTCAACTTGCTCATAGACTTGCATTTCATCCATGTAGTCTCAAATCTATATTGGTTTATGATTTGAGCACAACCAATTTTATGCACTAATCAATGCTTTCACCAATTTAGGATTCAAAGAACTCCTAAATAAATCTCAAATGCGAACTTCAGTACCAAATGCTGATTCAGATGCCACTGTAGATATTGGGATTGCTAGCACATCTTTTGCAATTTGAAAAAATATTTTGTATTTGCTTGAATTTACTTTCCACCAGCACAAAATATCAAGATTTTCAGTTAATGGATCTTCACTAGGCTTTAGCAAGTACTTTTCTACTTCATATTTTTCTTTCATGCAATCACGTGCTTGTTGTTGTTTCAGAAATTTAGACAACAATGGAGTACGCTAAGAATAATCAGCCATTGATTTTCTTGGTGCATTCTTCACCTAAAAAATACTTGGTTGAGATTCACCACTAGCTAGAGTACCATGACAAATAAAATCAAGTTGACTGTATTTTTGAAACAATTTGCAATGTAATTTCAACCTTTGTACCTAACATATCAGTAGTGGTTTCTTCATAAACTTGAATCAGACAATATTTTGCATATTCTAACTTGTACTGGGATCCAAGACAACAACAATAAATAACAAGCCATTGATGTTTTGCACATTTCTCCAATATTTGTCATACTTACTTTTCATACTTGCAACCATTCTACCCAACAATGGATCTCCATTTTCATTTAACTCAAATAATTGACTGTGGATTTCACAAAGCTCATGGTAATAGGAGTTTGAAGTGACATAAATAGATGCACTAAACTTTAATGTCACATTGTAAAAACTCCGCCTTAAGAATCTCATAAAACCTTCGCATTCTCCCAATCTTTAGTCTTAGGTGGCCCAATCCTTTTCTTTCCACCTTCAACTTCCAAGAAATAGTCAACATATTGGTTATTTTCTTCATCTAATCCATCAAATGTCTTTTGAAATCTCAAAGCTGATTCCAACATCATATAGGTGGAATTCCACCTAGTAGAAATATCTAAGACCAAAAGACCTTTATACTTTGTTTTTTCATGCTCCCCACATGCTCTAAATTTGAACAATCTTGATGGTGAAGACCTCATATACCTCACAACATTGAGGATACTAGCTAATTAGTCATGTAAGTCCTTCAAACCTTCTTTTACAATAAGATTTACAATGCTCGCCTCACATGCAAAAACTCAATTGATCCTTTCCATTCATTAATCTTTTTTATAAGGTCACCAACAATTGTATCATTTGAACTAGCATTGTCAACCTTTATGGTAAAAACCTTATCAATTCCCAAATTAATTAGGCAACTTTCTACTACCTTGCCAATTGTTTCCCCTTTATGGTTTGAAACTTGACAAAAATTGAGGATTCTTTTTTGCAATTTCTAATCACAATCAATATAATGACACATCAAATACATGTACTTCATATTTTGTAATGATGTCCAACAATCTGTAGTAAGACATACCCTTTGAGCATTTTTCTAAAGGGAACTTTTCAAACTCTTCTTCTCTTTTAAAAATAACTCAAAAACATCCTTTGCCATTGTCACTTTAGAAGGGGGGTTGAATTTTGGTTGTGCAACACTAACACAGTGCCTAAAACCTTCTCCCTTTATAATCCCAAATGGTAGCTCATCAATTACAATCATCCTAGCACAAACTCTTCTACATGCCTTGTTATTAAACCCCACAACAGCCAAACTACTTCTATTTTCACTATTAGAAGTTTTTTGAAAACTTAAAACCTTTTGTCTTTTTTCTTCCACGTTGAATGGGGATTTTGAAGATTTTTTTTTAAATGATTCCACAAGCAATTAGTGCCACACGTTTTTGTATCACAAGCATAATCTTGACCATTGTAGTTAAAGCTACATCTTAGGTTATTTGGATCATAACTTTCAATTTTAGTGAAATTACTCCAAACTATAGAAGGTAGCCTACATGGTCGTTCTAAACTCAATGTAGTGGCTTTCGTAGCTCTTTGAGTTTCTGGTGTTAAACTGGCCCAAGTGTTTCAATTGGGGTTTCACTTAGGTTATCCATGGTATCCTAAACTTGTAAAATAAACATAATTACAAATAAGAGATTGATATTTACATTTATATGTCTAAAGGAAAACACAATTAAATGGCTTAAATAACTACAAATAAATGACCAAAAAAACTGAAAAATGGCTACTATGAAAAGTATTTAGAAAAAAAAAAATTGTTTCAAGAAAATAAAAGGTAGCAAATGAGATTAAAGTATAGTAAACATGGGTCAAAAATATTAATTTATCACTACTATTTAGAAAGTTTATTTTTAGTGTAAGATTAAATTTAAATAGAGATATAGCATACATATATTGAAAAAAAAGAAGAAGGAAAACATTACAAGTCATGCCTTATTTCATGAACAATTCAATATAGATATATAAAAGAAACAAATGAGCTTTAAAAAAATCAGTTTTTTTTTTTGGTTAGGCATTAAAAAACTCAATTGTTCATCATAAATATAATCTTACAACAAAATAGTTATTTACAAAAAAAAAAAAAAAACAAACTAATTTTACAACTAGGTTAGAAAATAAACAAAAAATCACTAGCACTAACATAGTTCACTCACAGGCCATAACAAAAAATTGTAATAAACTTATAGCTAAGATGAGTAATATATAACTTTCCAAAAAGATAGTAGAGATGAAGAATTAGAGCAACACCAACACTTAATCTTCACGTACAATCTTCAAGACTGCAACAATGAAAAAGAAATTAGAAGAAGAAAAATAATGTAACGCCCCAAAAGTCTTTTTATCTAGCCCATAACCCATTTGCATTTTTCTCGAAATCTGTGTGCTTGCTTGATGTATATGTTTGTGTATTTAATGCTTGATAATGTATATTATGTGTATATACGTATTTATTATGAAGTTTTATCAAATTCTAATTGAACTAGCGAAATACCCTAACGCCACGTAAGTGAAAATAGTTCATTTTGGATGAACCTAGAAATTGGCCTAATGTCACGTACGTGAGAATAGTTCATTTTGGATGAACCAAAATGAACCTAGAAATTGGCCTAATGTCACGTACGTGAGAATAGTTCATTTTGGATGAACCTAGAAATTGACCTATTGTCACAAGCGTGAGAATAAGCAAATTTTGGCAAATTTTCAAGTGTGGGCCCAAAATTGTGTATTTAAGCGACCAACAACCAAAATTAGCTCATTTGCACGTTTTTGAGCTTGAAAAAGAGGGAAAGAGGAGGAGAGGAGAAAAAATGGAGAAAAGCTAAGGTTTTGGTGATAGCTTGCTCAAATCTCTCCCAAGGTATGTGTAATTTCTCATTTTCTTTCTAAAATCTCTTTGTGGTCATGTAAAAGAGCATGATTTTGACCTAAGGATGGATATGAACCAAGGTTTGGGGGTGTTCCTGACCTAGGGTTTACTGATTTTTACCCTTTTAAGCTTGTTTATGGTAGAAACAACCCTCTAAGACCTAAATCTACACCCAATGTGCATTTTGCAAGCACTTCACCACGTTTTTGGTGGGTCCATGGGTTAGGGTTTTGTTGGAAACCCTTAGGGCCGAGGTGTGTGATAGGGATTTGGGTTCCTAGGTTGATTTGGAACCCAATGACATCATTTTCACCAATTTCTAACAAGAAATTGGAGGGGTTATGTGTAATGACCATAAACCTAGAAAATGAACTTAGGGTTTTCCATCAAAGTTGCATGCAATCTATGTTGATTTAATGGGTAAATGTGGATGATTGATAGTCCAATTTACTGATTTTGAATGGTGAAAAACCTGGGTGTAGTGCAAAATTGGCCTAGGGCTTGATTTTGGGACTTTGCCCAAAATTGGGGCTTTTGACCTAAATCAAGTCAATTGATTAAATTGACCTTAGACTTGTCTAATTGAACCCAAATTGAATGGAATTGTGGGTTTATAATGGTTAGACTTGTGTTGGAATCGAATGAGTTAGTTCAATTTGACTCTATGCCCTATTGTAGAGATTTTCCCCAAATTGTGGGGCCTATGCTATGTATTGGCTTAAGTTGAGAATTTATGTGGTTTATGATCAATCTTTCATGGTTTGAATGTTAAATGGTGCTTTAACTTGGATAGTCATGAATAGGCCTAGACTAAGTATTTGTCTTGGGTTTTGAAATTGAGTTCTTATATGTGGATTAGTATGGATGTTGAGGTTGATCATGAGAAAATGAAACTCATAATAAGGCCTATGCATGTATGGGCCTATTAGTTGTGGAATTGATCATGTGTAGTGTTTATGTATGGGTATGATCATGGTAATTGATGTATGTGCATGTGATCATCCTTTATAGGATCTTGATTGGGTTGGAATCGGTGTTGATCCGTGTGTGGATTGTAGCTTGCGTGGCTTGGTTGTGAGTAGTTGTTCATTTTGTTTATCACTTGTGTCATCATATTAAATTATATTTGTATGTTGAATGTCATGAAATATCATTAAGAAAATGCATGTGTTTATTATGTTTTGAAATGGCATGCATTGAAACTCTAGAGGGCTTTGGATGTTTCAAGCTAAGTTCCCTAGATGTTGCGATGTCTAGGAGGCTTGTGCATGTTGCCAAGCCGACTTTTCTAGAGGGCAGAGGTAGAATCTTCTATAAATGAAGGTTAAGGGTATGAGACTGACATACCCAAAGGCGGTAGAGCATCTAATACCCCACTGGCAGGGTCATTTCACTTAGGCTGAAAGTGAATGATCAGGATGAGATGACCCTAGGATGCAAGTTATATCCCAATATGGGAGGACCGTCTTATGGTCTGAATATAACTAAGGGTTGGTGGAGTTTTAAAATGTGGATGAAAATGGTTGAATGCTTAGTTTATTATGTATTTTGTGTTTCACATACTTATGAGCATTGTTTCATGCATGTGCATAATATATGGCTTTTATTGATGTATAATTGATGGCATAATTGAACACTATTCATTGGGCCAAGTTGGCTCACCCTCTCACTCTCTTTTCAGGTCCTTCAGATAAGGGCAAAGACATTGCGTTTGCTTGAGGGCTTAGCCACTGCAAAGCTAGGGACATCTTGATGTGAGTCTAGGTTTTGTGTATGGTGACGAATGTCCTTTCTACATATGTATATCTTTTGTTTGTTTTGATACATATGTAATCTGTAAAACTTGTTAAACCTAGATGGCGAGGGTTTTTGTATGTTGTTGTATATTGGCCACGGGCCTTGGACATTTGATGAAGATGAGTCTGGGCATGTTGCTTTAGACTATTTTGGTTTATTTTGAGGATTATGATCATTGTCTTATGTTTATTGGGAGACCATTATTATTTTGATTCATGTGGATGTATATGATGATTTTAGAATTGTTAAGTCTATCAAGTGGTTGTTGTTTGTTGAAAAAAAAAATAGGGACTATATGGAGAGTCTGGTTAAGGCTTGTAGGGTCTCGATCATCCCATGGGATGATTTGGGATGGTAGTGGATGCTTACGCCGGGCGTCCCGCCCCGGCATTCAACATGCCAATTCCTTGGGGGATGGTGGTCTGGGGTGTGGGGTCGCCACAAATAATAAGAGCAAAAAACAAAGAAAATTATAAAGAGATATTAGAAGTAAGAAAATCAAAACTAAAAAAGAACAATTTAAAAGAAATAAAAAAAATCTTTACTCTTAATTGTTAAATGCTTGAAGCAACCAAAACAAGAAGAAGAAGGCCAAAAAAGAAAAAGAAAAAGAGAAGCAGAAAGAAGAAGAAGAATGAAGGAGAAGAGGAGAAACGACCAAACAAAGAAAAAAAGAAGAATTAGTGGAAGAAGAATTGAAGTAGAAAAGACGCAAAACAAGAAAGAAGAATTGAAGAAGAACCAAAAAGAAAAAAAAAAGAAAAGGTTGAGTCGTTAAGATTTGGGATTTTGGGGCTTTTGGGAACACACAAAGAAAGAACGAAGAACAGAGAAAGAAGAATCGAAGAAAAAATGAAGCATTAAAGAAGAAAGAAGAAGAATCATTTATGGAAGAAGAATCATTTATGGAAGAAGAATCAAAGAATAAGAATTGTTCATTCGTTTGGGGTTTTGGAGAATGAGCTAGAGCTGCAAAGTTGATATTGCAATTTGGGGGTTTGGGTAAAGAATGGTAAGGTGTGATTTAAGGCTCCCAACTCGTGATCTGACCCAAACAATTCGGGTTGGGATTTTCCAACCCAAACACCTAGACCAATCCAACCCAACCCAACCCTTCAGGTATGGTGTGGTTCGGTTTGGTTCAGTCAGGTTGGCTTACACCCTTAAGCTCATCTAGTCCATCGCCGTCAAGAAAGAACTTATTTGTGGTAGAGCGACTTGATCAATTTCAGTAGAATTTTCAAGCGCATCAGTCTTGGTGTGTACAAAAAGATCAATATTATCAACAACAAGCGCATACTCGGGCCAATTATCAAGCACAATGCACTCAGAATCTTGATAAGATGATCCAGATGTTAGCTACTCAAATGGGTAAGGATACATCAAAATATCCAACTTTACCACCATATTCCGAGCAAGGGTTCTATTCTAAATCACTGAGACACTTTGGAGAGGTTGAAAGCGATGCCAATGAGGAGGATTGACAAAATCGATGATTATGGGAGTATTCTCAACCTTTCCTTGGTTTATGTTTCTTTTACTTTTAGTTGTTCATCATTGGGGACAATGTTGCACTTAAGTTTGGGGGGTTGGTTTTAATTTTTTCATTTGCTATGCTTTAGTTTATCGTGTTTAAGGTCTATCTTTGATGTTTTGCTTGTTTAGTTTATGAATTAAGTTTGATGTTGTTTTTGTTAGTTTTATGATTATTTTCTACTATAAAAAAGAATCTTTGAGTTTAAGTTTTTGTTTGATTAGATTTGTTTGAGGTCAATGATAGGAATATGATTGAATTAGAGATAGCTCTAAGAGAATGATGCAAATTGTTTTTGTCTGTGTGCTATCTTTAGACTTGTTCTGCTTGAGATTCTTTGCACTTTTGAGCATGTAACTATAAACACGACCGAGCCACTTGTGAGCTTAAAGTAAGTTTATTTAAATTAAGTATTTCATTGAGATCTCATCGAATTCTAGAACTTGTGTGAATATCACTTGAGGCAAAATCCTAGGCATCATACCATTAGACTATTTAAGCCATCCTTAAATCGTTTGAGTTGTTGAAGCCTACCTATTTATATGTGTTGTTATCTCAAGGAACCCCGTGTTGAAAGTACTTTGATGATTCCAAACTGCTCACCTTATTCATCTAATGATCTTGTTTAAATGTTTCAGTCAACATCAAATGATCAAGATCAATTAGTACTGAAATCATGAAAGACAGAGCAATCAAGATCAAGTTTCAAGAGGATTAAGTATTTAGAATGTAGAACTTTTACTCAAAAGTCCTTAGCAAATTTTGATTATCATATGCATGATCTTCAATGCTTTTCTCATCAAGAAAATGGTTTTCGATCGATTTATCTTTGAAGGTTTTTCGATTAGTTTTGTTGAGATTTTCAATAATCAAATTGATTTAAATCTATCAAAGTTTTATCCTGTTCTGATCGAGTTTTTATCAAGGTATTAAATCTCAAAAGAACTCAGTTTTCTCAGTGTTCCATCAGGATGCTGATAGCCTCATTAGACGCTGAAAGAGTATAGTTAGGTTATGTCAGGACGCTACTCGTGTAGGAGCGCCCTCACAGAACTGACTTGATAATGTATCAGAACGCTGACTGTGCGTTAGCATGCTCATGCATTTCTGGATTTTTAAAAGTGTCAGGACGATACTAGTATATTAGCACCCTCATTGCTTTCTGGGTTTAAAACATTCTATTGAGCATTAGGACGCTAATGAACTATCACCAAGCTCAAGGAAAAAAGTAAGCTAAACTTAAGTTTTTGACCAATATGCATAAGGACGCTGATATTTTATCAGGACGCTCATGCAACACTGAGAAAAGTTTGAATAAAGTAACTGACAAGCATGTTGCTAACAAACCAGATACACGAACCTTGATTTCCAAGACTTTCCTTATTCATATATTCAGAATCAAGCTAGAATGTTTTCATAATACTAAGATTACCATTTTAGTGAAAGATTAGAGTCGTTTCAATTTGACGTTCAAAATTCAAATTTTGCAAGCGACTTTAATAACAAGTCTCTAAATATGTGATTTTCAAATCAGTAAAATATAACAAGAATCACTGTGTTGAAACTTTTGAAAGTTAGTCGAATTTCTGAAAGAGCTATTTTAGTTTCAAAAGTATTTTGAAATTGCTTTCTATCCAAAATATCTTCATTGTGCTTATACTCTATCATTTCTGAAAATCTGTTTGAAATGAAATCTTTGAACTGTGTTTACTCGAATTTTCAGCACGTCTTAAATCTTACATCATTCATTGCTGAAGGAGGAATTTGAATAATAGTTCATAGGACACAGTTGTACTTCAAATATTGTATTTTTGTAACTGTATCGAGTATTGTAATTGTTGTTACACAATCTGTGAAAAATCAGCTTACCCTTGTGATAAGATAGAAGGCTTGCTCTTGCTAATAATAAGGGAACATCCTCCCAAAAATCTCCTTAGCTATAAGTAAGGGAGTACAAAAGGAGGGCCCAAACACCTCCACCCAATCCACCCTAGACTCCTGTTAAATGGTTAACAACGAGAGTGAGCTATTGCCCAATGGGTAAAATAGTTCGTGAATATGACAATTAATAAAGAAGACATCATAATCATACATCACATATACACAACATAACATCATAAATAGTACAACGTGGCTTAATAAGAATGTATGCATAACATCGTCTCATAATGGCTCTATGATTGTATATCGCCCTAGGTTCACGTACAAATGTCCATCTCCAAGTAATCCTGGGTTCACATTATACATCCATCTCTAGGGGAAACATCAATAATAGTGGGCACAATTGCACACGTAAATACGTCACAGATCACAGACCACTTACGTCCTTAGGTGGTTCTTATTTCATGTATGATGATTATCAATGTATAGATCCGATTTTTACTAATATTAGATAGGATTTGGCAGTGTCTGGTGATGCTTATCAGGGTCAACATCATTGCATGCATTGTTAGGATGTCCAGTATTACTTATACAAATAGATAGCTTTCAATGGGACCAACCAGACCAGTCTCCAGGTCAAGAGGTGGGAACACGAGGTCTCGCTTAAATACCAAGTCTTTTAGAGCAACAAACTATCTCCCGTTCACTATTCAAAGTTACTGGGGACAAGATTAAGTCTGGTTGAGTCCAATTGACTATTAATCCGACGTAGTAACAATGTAATACACAGACTCCAAATATTAAGGCATAACTATGACATGTATGAATATTATACACAATAATGTAGTGTAAGTGAATAATAGACATAATGATAAATGAATGAAAGCTTTATGAAAAGTCATAAGACACGCAAACCTATGTTTCGTTCTCACCTTCAAATTGAACACTTGATGTTCTGCTTTCTTTGCCGGTCAACGACTTCGTACCGTACCAGTAGAGAGTCTTAAAAGAGAGAGAGAAAGTCTCTAAAAGTGGGTGAGAAAGTGAGCAGAAGTGGTGTGAGAAATGAGGGTGACGGGCCCCCTAATATGGAAAAGAGGGGCACCCGAACGTTCGGGTATTTTTATTTATTTTGTGTAAACCAGGGGTATTACCCTCTACCTCCCTTAAAGAGTTTTGCCCTCAAAATTTCAGCCCATGTAGTAATGATTGTTGTTTTCGTGAGACTCATTACCTTGGTCATCTTCCATTAGATCAGGGTATTGCTGGTAAGGTCCCTGAATTATACTCTTGCCTGTGAAATCCTCGACATCATCAATCATTGGGGAGCAAATGGAATCGGATTCCTCTGCAGAAGGTTCCGACATTTGCTTGACAGATGGTGGCGTAGGGCAGTGCGAGTTGTTGCGTTTCAGGGGAGGTAGATTGAGTGGGGGAATGCTTTTACGTGTTGTTGCTCGAATTCGCACGCCTAGTAGTTTTGGTAGGAGATCCTACTAGGATGAGGGGCCTGGATAGTTTCGGTCAACTTCATCATGATATAACCATATACGTTCTGGCGAAGGGGTTCGCAGTCGCTGAGGTGAGGGAGTTGGTGATGTATAGAAGTTGTGGGTTGCTTCTGTGTTGAACCAATTATTCTCAGGTCCCTTACGAGAATATGTTCCTAATATGAAAGATATTTTGATGATTGCAAACCACATTCTGTTTATGATATTACTGCACATATGGCATATCTAATCTTACTTGAAGATTTCAAAGATTTCAAAGATTCAATGATGCATGATGAACGTATTAAAAGATCTTGTTGAAGACCATGACCGTTTGAAGATGTTTAGTTATATGATTAAATTATGATAGGTTGTAGGACTTTTTATGTCATGAGATTCAACAATATGAATGCCTGCATGTTTTAATCGATCATTTGCATATTCGATTTAATCCGATTACATTATGTTTTATCGAGCTTTAATCGAGAAATAAAAAATTGCTTTTATAAAAGTCTTTCAGGACACTAATGTTTTAGCAACGCCCTCCTAAACTTGATGAGTCAGGACGCTGATAAAATATTAGAAAGCTCAAAATTGAATTAAACTGATTAATAAGGACGCTTACTTGTTAGTAGCGACCTTTCTTTTATCAACCTTTGAGAATGTCAGAATGCTGACTTAGTTTCAGCTAGCTAGAAGTTTTTTTTTTGGCTTTTAAGTGATTTCTATCTTTAAGGACATTGATAAGTTATAAGTTGAATAAATTATTAGGATGTTACTTGTGTAGGAGCGCCTTCATCTTTAGAATCAACTTAAATAACTTTCAGGACACTTACTGTCCTTTACCGCACTTAACTTTATTTTAAAACTGTTTTTAAATATCAGGAAACTTACTCTTGAGTAGCGCCCTCGTGTGCTTAATGTTTTAAAACAAAGTAAGACGATAACTGTTGAGTAGCGCCCTCATGATTTAAGTTGTTTAATTGTCAAATCAAGTCAGGACGCTTACTATTCAGTAGCGCCCTCACTTCATTGTTCAGTAGGACGCTGATGTTATATGAGCGCCCTCAAAGGAACAAAAGGACAGAAAATATATTTTCGTTGTTTTGACATTACTACTATTTCTTTTAACTTTTTCAAAAACGTACGAATACTTTTCAGAACTTTTCAGAATGGTACAACAACTTTTTCAGAACTTTTTGAACGTTCTAAAACCTCGTCAGAAAATTCCTCTTTCATGAAAGGATCAGATGATTTAGGTGCTCTCACCGCAATATGCATGCTGAATCGATCCATTTCGGGAAAGAATGTTAACACTATAATTGAAATAACCTAAAGGGCCAAAATCATCAAGACCATTGCGCCTCTGTTATTCCTATATATACGTGCTGCCTTAGAGCAGAAAAACCACTATCGAGATACGAAACTGATATTCATTCAAAACTTATTAACAATTTTCATTTGTGCCAAAACACTTTTTGAAAGTTAGTCTTCTTTCACTTGTGCTTGATCTTACGATCTTTTGAAATAAAAGCTTAAAGTCTTCTGGGTTGATTGATCTTCATCTTCATTATTTTGAAAACCCACTGAAGAAGACAAAAACTCTTTGAACCTGTTTTCAGCATAAACTTCATCATACATATTTTGTTGAATCTGTGATCACAGAAGGTTCAATCCAAAGCTTTGTAAGTATCACTTTGATTCTAAGTAAAGGAAATCAAATCTCATCTTGTATTCAGTTTGTACTGACTGGTAAGTCACTGAGTTAGAACAAGTGTTGCTCAAAGTTATAAACGGTCGTCTTACACCCGCAAGTTGAGAAAGGGTCATCTCACACTCGTAAGCTGAGAAACAGTAGTTCTCACACCCGTAAGTTGAGAAAGTGTACCGGTTTGATCTTCACCCGTACGAAGGTCTATAGTGGAGTTTGAACAAATCCTAACTGAGGAGGTTAGGTAGTGGATGTAGGCGTGCCCGAACCACTATAAATCTTGCTTGTGTTGTCCCATTTACATTTGTTGTATTTAAATTGCTATACTTGGTTTAATTTGCTTTCATTATTCTGCACAACTTTAAGAAAGGTTAAAATTTGCCTAGTATCCAATTCACCCCCTCTTGGATATATCTGGGCCAACATTCTAGACCTGAAGGGCTCCCCCGAGGTTGCCAAGAAGGCCATGGTGTATATGGTTCATTGCTCATGTCTGTGCTATCAGCAGACATCTGCATTTTGTGTAATGAGATTAGATGTTGACACAATTATAGTTGTATAAGAATAATTTCATTAATAAGTGAAAAGTACAATATATTATAACATCAATTATTGTTGGAACAATTCAGAGTATCTTTGTTTGATTTTATCTTCAAGTTCCCAAGTTGCTTCCTCTATTCCGTGGTGATCCCAAAACATTTTTACAAGTGGAATACTACGTCGTCTAATTTCTTGAGTTTTCCTATCCAGAATTTGTATCGCTCTCTCCTGATATTTGTTTCCTTCTTCAACCTGAACTTCGACCAGACGATATGTGAAGGATCAGGATGATACTTTCGAAGCATGGATACATGAAAAACGTCATGAACTTTGGACATGGATGAGGGAAGGGATAGTCGATAGGCCAGTTTTCCAATGCGTTCGATGATCCTAAATGGGTCTATATTTCTTGGAGAAAGCTTTCATTTGATCCCGAAGCATTTGACACCACTTGTAGGCTGAACTTTTAGAAAAACATAGTCTTCTTTCTCAAATTCTAGAGGCTGTCTCTGCTTGTTGGCGTAGCTCTTTTGTTGACTCTATGCCACACGAAGTCTTTCCTTGACTAATCTGATCTTCTCAGAAGTGTCTTGAACTAGTTCTGGCCCCAAGTGTTGTTTATATTCCATGTCTAACGAGCATACCGAAGATCTGCAAAGGCGACCATAGAGAGCCTCGTATGGTGCCATGCCAATATTGGATTAGTAGCTGTTGTTGTATGTAAATTCAGCCAAATGTAAGTGTTTAGCCCATCCATCGTGAAAGTCCAATATACAACATCATAACATGTCCTCTAAAATCTGGTCTGTGGGTGAAAAGTTGTGCTCATGGTAATCTTGGAGCCCATTCTACTATGTAAGCTTTGCCAAAATTTTGATGTGAATCGAGGTCTCGATCAGAGACGGTCGTGAGTGGTATGCCATGGAGGCGTACGATATCTTTTCCATACAATTCGGCTAGCTTGGCAGGGTTATCCGTGAATTTTATTGGTAAAAAGTGTGCAGGCTTTGTAAGTCTGTCAATGATAACTAAAATTGCATCTTGCCCTTTATTGTTTCGAGGTAAGGCAGTAACAAAGCCTATTGCTATGTTCTCCCACTTCCATTCTCCAATAGGTAAAGTTCGACAAGGCCGGAAGGGAATTTACATTCCGTTTTTACTTGTTGGCAAACGAGACATTGAGCAACAAAGTCTGCAATAGCGTTCTTCATTCTAGAGGACCAAAATTGTTGCTTAATATCCTTGTACATTTTGTTTCCCTCAGGATGCATAGCGAATCTCGAGCAATGCATTTCAGTGAGCACTTCTTTTCAAACTTCAAGGTCGTTCGGTAGGCACAAACTATTTTTTTTTAGAAAATTGTCCCATCATCGGAGGCAAACCAGCAGGGAAAGTCCTGTCTGCTAAGGATGAGTTCTCTTTTCTCCATTAACAGAAGGTCGTTGGCTTGGGCCGTTAAGATTTTTTGAATAAGCTTGAAGTTGGCAGTTAATTGGGAGAGTCGTGATCTTTCTCTATCCTCAATAAGCTGTAAGTTGTAATTCTCCATCTCTGTAGCCAACTTTTCGAGTTTGAAGTTAAGGGTATACGCAACAATATATGACTTTCTACTCATGGATCTTTAGTTGTCTAGAAGCATATGCAACAACTTGGCCATCTTGCATTAGTACTGCACCTAAGCTTTGGAGAGAGGCGTCGGTGTATAATGAAAATCTAACTCCAGTTTTTGGAGTGATTAGTACTGGTGCTGTCGTGAGACGTGTTTTCAATTCCTGAAATGACGATTCACAGGTTGCGTTCCAGATGAATCGTATGTCTTTCCGAGCGAGTTTGGCCATAGGTTCAATAATCTTGGAGAAGTCCTTGATGAAGCACCTGTAATAGCCAGTTAAATCGAGAAAACTCTGAATTTGAGTAACAGTGGTAGGTTGCTTCCAGTTTAATACCGTTTCAACTTTTGAAGGATCTACTTCGATGCCATTGCCTGAAACTACATGACCTAAGAATTGAATTTTCTTTGCCCAAAATTCACACTTACTCAACTTTGCATATAACTGGTGGTGTCTTAAGGTCTGGAGAACAATCCTCAGGTGCGTCTTTTGATCGTCCACTGTTGGTGAATACACCAATATATCATCTACAAAGACTATCACAAATTGATCTAAATATGGTCTGAAGATACGATTCATCATATCCATGAATGTTGCAGGTGCGTTAGTTAGTCCGAATGGCATGACCAGGAACTCGTAATGACCATACCGAGTTTTGAAAGCTATTTTATTGACGTCCGACTCTCTAATTCGGAGTTGATGATAGCAAAATCGTAAATCAATCTTAAAGAAGTATTTGGCATCAAAGAGTTGGTCGAACAAGTCATCGATCCTAGGCAATGGGTACCTATTCTTAATGGTTCGTTATTCAACTTGTGATAGTCGATGCAAAGTCATAACAAACCATCCTTTTTTCGAACGAAAAAAATTGGAACGCCCAAGGGTGATGAATTTTTTCTGGTGAAGTTTCTACTCTCCAATTCCTTCAGTTGTTTATCCAACTCAACCAGCTCGACGTTGGACATTTTGTATGGTGGAATTGAGATGGGTTTGGTTCCCGATACCAGTTTGACTTCAAAGTTGAATTTTCGAACTGGGGGTAGGCTAGGAAGGTTGTTTAGAAATACCATTGGGAATTCAGATATGACTTCGATGTCGTGCACATCGAGAGGGTATGGTGGTGGGGCTCATTGTCGTCACTGATGGATAGAGATCGAAGTTTTGTTTTGAGGAGTGAGACAATTGAGCTGTGAATATGTTTCTGGATGCCTTGGATCTTGACTTTTTCTCCAGTAGATAAGGTTATCAGGACTTGCTTCTTTAGACAATCGATCTTAGTGTTTAGCGACGTCAGCTAGTTCATGCCGAGAATGATGTCAAAGTTTTCTATGTCCATGACCAGGAGATCTGCAAGGATTATCTATCCTGACATTCTAAGTTCACATCTAGAACATTTCTCGTCAATGTCAGTACCAGGTCCTATTGGTGTTGAGACATAGATAGTGAAGTTGGTTGCTTCAAGTTGCAAGCCTAATTGTGCTACCAATGTAGAAGATATAAAATAATGTGTAGAACCTGAATCAAATAATATATGTACCATTGTATTGACAAGAGAAATGTACCTTCCACCACATTATTATTATTTGGAAGAGGTTGCTGGGTTACAACGTAGGCTCTTCCTTGCTACCTTTATCCCTAGTTTTGGTGGTTTTGCCTAGGCTGGGCATTTGCAGCAGGTTGGGCTTGTTGGATTGAAACTGCGAGAACTGGCTGTTAGGGTTGTGGAAGGGGTGGGGACAGAGCCTTTTTACGTGGCCATGTTGGCCGCAATTGAAACAAGTCAACCTCTGATGGTTAGGTGCTTGTTGTTGGTTCAGTTTGTCGTGCTAATTGTGGTGTTGTTGGCCATCGCCTCTGCCATTGCCATTGCGGAGACCGCCCCTGCCATTGCGGCCTCATCTGTTATTATTTTGAAAACCCTGTTGGCCAGGGTTAAAAGTTTGAGCCGTAGGTGCAGTGGCCTCTTGCTTTTGCACGGGGGCTGGGTTTTGATTATAATAGGGCTTCTTCTTGTTGCCCTACTGGGCAAAATTTGCCACCCATTTTCCTATATTTTTTTTCTGTTCTTGCTCTATTTTCTCTTACTCAAAGTTCATGGTCATATTTACTAGCTCCCAGTAATTCTTGAGGTACAAGATTGACAGGGCTTGTCGAATGTCTGGACGAATGCTATTATAGAATTTCTCAGCCTTATCTCGCTCCGTTGAGATGGTGGAGAGAGAGAAGAATGATAGTTCCTTGAACCTGACGGCATACTCTCAGACTGTCATTCTACCCTGGTAAAGCTTGACAAACTCCTAGCTTCTTTGCTTCTTTACTACGCCAGGAAACTACTCATCAATGAACAGTGACTCGAATTCCAACCAAGTTACGTCTGTTACATCCGTTATCCACCAAGTATTAGCTCCACCAACAAGTTGGTAAGAAGCTAGTGGAATTTTTTGACCCTCGTTCGACTCCCATAGCCTCAAGGGCCTTTCTGGACTCATCAAGCCAATGGTGCCAGCAAAAGGTAAGAGGTTGTAGCCTTTTATACTTCATGATCTGGACGATTTGGCTTTCTGAACCAGATCGAATAGGTGCCTGTACGGTGACCACCTGGTTGGCCACAGTCTCACGGACGACTGTTTGTATTGTCACTTCCATTGCCTCAATAAATTCGGCGAAAAAGTGTTCCATGCCTGGAGGCATGACGAAGGGTGTAGGTTGAGGTGGCACTGCCTGTCCAGAAGTAGTGGTAGTGTCGTGTGCGGCCTGCTCTGTCCTCGGAGGCGATGGTTCCTGATTATGTGTCTCAGGAGGTGCTTTTTTTGTTGGATGGACTATGTGTGGCCTTCCTCTTTTTTTGGGTTGCATTTTTTTTCTTACTGGCAAAGAAAAAAATAGAACTCTGCTTTAGGAAACGTAGTCAAGTATAGTGATTTAATATTCTCAGCAATAAGTTTGAGAGTTCTGCAATTATAAAACCACCTATTTTTCTAGGTATGGTGTAAGGTTTTGGTGAGGAATCAAAGAATTTCATGTGTCTCGTATGTTTGGTCAAGGGATAAAACAAGGTTGGAGTGTTTGTATAATAAGTGTAAAGTCTTGAAAGTATTTCAAATATTTTGTTTGTAGTTTTATGAACATACTTACCTTTTTGAAAATCCATACGAGTCATAGAAATTCTGAGACTAGCCTCGGCAAATGCCCTAGTCTAACGTTCTATCGCATTCTTATGTATTCAAACTCCTTTCTTTAACCTTTCCGATTATTATCTGAATTCTTGTGTCCCATACCACATGAATTTGGTAATAAGGGGTACAACCAAATTTAGCTGTAAGAACACGGTCTTTAGAAAAGCATCGGTTGGAGAGGATTCCACTAATAATATTGTCCAAGTTTACTCGTCCCATACCGTGTAAACTTAGTGATAATTTTAGTGATTCAACTTTCCTAGATGTTTTTTCACACAAGGTGGTGGGTTTGCTTACTTCCAAAGTTTTATTTAGTATCTACCAATTTTGTTGTGTCTCATATCACTCCAAAGCTAGTGATACGAAAGAAAATAATGGTTGTAAGCCGACCCACCAAACATAGTCCCAAATAAATAAAAAAAACATTTCATTCATAATAAAAAATATTACAATGCCAGTAAATAATTCTTTTCTCTAATTTTCCTGCCTACTATTCTGCCTAGTTCTCCAACTAGTCACAGAGTGACCACTAGAAGAAGGCTGAGAGGCGTTCTGTCGTTCTTCTATGACTTGCATTCTGTGGTTCATAGTTGTAAACTCATCACGCATTTCATCAAAATGTGACATAATAGTTTTAAATTGATCATCCTGGTTGGCTGGCTGTCCCCTAGAGGGAGGGTAGGCCGGTTGTCCCATCGATGGTGGGTAGGCTGTGGGCATTGTTGGAAATTGTTGGCTGGTTGGCTGACCCATTGGTGAAGGGTAGTTGGCTTGATAGGTAGGTTTGAACATTTGTGGGGAACTTTCTGGAGTTGGTCTATATGAGGTTCCCCTAATTGGAACTTCTTGGAAGGTTGGATTTGTTTGAGTCGGAAAGTCTTGAAAGAGTGGACTCATCGGGACATTCTGTTTTCTGAAGTTTGGTGCAGTCCAATTTTGAGGTGGTTGGTTCGTAGAGAATTATGGAGTCAGTTGGTAGGGCACTTCCTGAATCGAAATCCCTTAAGATGTCAATCCTCTGTCTTGCTTCTTTATTTGGCGTTTCTCTGGTCGGAATCTTGCGTCGACTTCTTCGTCAACTACCGACTGTGTCATCACTAGCCCTTTCATTGTTTTCCTTTGAAGTGGCTCCAAATAATTCTTCATCAGTCACCCCTCCTTTTGAGTTGAAGGTTTTGGAATAGGAGGCCAGTGAAACCATTTTTGTAATTGGTATTGAGGTTTGCCTCGATTAGCAATTTCATGATTAAAGCTCCATAGTCGAGGCATTCCTTTTGGGTAGGGTTTTAAGGCTACTCTGGCCATCTGTTGAATGATGATGTGGGGTAGGGAGACGGTTGTTCCCTTGTCTAGGCAATATAAAACAAGGAGTTGAGCCCTTGCCATCATGCCCCTACTCACCACTTCGAGCACTATATTATCCACCACAATCTTCCCTATGCTTGCAAGGTTTGGTCTTAAGAGTGTATTTGGGAGGCAGGCGTATTTTTTGTTGGTGTATGCTATCAGAGCGAAGGAGGTGAATAGTTGTTCCTTTGATTTTGCGATCTCCACAACGGCCTAGGATTCATGGGGATTTATGATCTTGGTTCCTATGGGAATTTCCATTAGTCGAGCAATAGCTTCGACGTTGATAGAAATTGTTACTCCCTTAACCTGTGTCTCCAAGATAGGGCTACTTCCCTCCTCCTGAAGTCCCGCAATACTCATGTTGTCGTAAAAAAACCTGACCAAGTTGAGAGAGACATAATCCTCAACATTCGTTATGTTTTGCCCCTAGCTTCGTGAGCTTGTTGCGAAGAATTGGGCGTAGGCGAGAGTTCTTCATGTCTATGTTCCTCATCAAAGCAACCTTTCGATTGTGAAGGTCCGTTAGTCTTTTGGAAACCTATTCTCGAATATTGGAAGTCGTTCCTTCACTAGCGGCCATTTCTTGCTGAAAAGAAGATAAAATTTGTGAAGTGCACAAAAATATATTCCTAAAATTTTTAATATTTATGTTTTACCCATTGGACAATATTTTCTACTTTTCTCTTGATGTTTATGCCAGCATTTCATCTAATTTCTCATTGGCAACAAATTATATACATATCTATATATAGATAGATATATCATAAATCTTAACTATATATATATATATATATATATATATATTATTTATTTCTCCTAAGTGGTGGCTTTGGGCGGGCCATGGACCTTTTACTCTGATACTATTTAATGTCACACCCCGCCCGGACGCGCCTAAACCGGCGGGACACTCACAGGCAGGGTGCGAATGCATTATAACATTTATCGAGTGCATAGGTACACAATTCAAGTACAAGTCTGATTTCATTAATTTCAGAATGTATTTTGTACATAATATAGGCGGTCTGGGACTGCCAATAATAAGGGAACATCTTCCCAAAAATCTCCTTAACTATAAGTAAGGGAGTATAAAATGAGGGCCCAAACACCTCCACCCAATCCACCCCAGACTCCTGTAAAATGGTCAGCAACGGGAGTGAGCTATTGCCCAGTGGGTAAAATAGTTTGTGAATATGAGAATTAATAAAGAAAACATCATAATCATACATCACATATACACAACATAGCATCATAAATAATACAACGTGGCTTAACAAGAATGTATGCATAACACCGTCTCGCAATGGCTCTATGACCGTTCATCACCCTAGGTTCACGTTGAAATGTCCATCTCCAGGTAATCCTGGGTTCACATTGTAAGTCCATCTTTAGGGGAAACATCAATAATAGTGGGTACAGTTGCACCAGTAAATACGTCACAGATCACAAACTTCTTACGGCCCTAGGTAGTTCTTATTTCATGTATGATGACTATGCATGTGCAGGTCCAGTCTTTACTAATATTAGATAGGATTTGGCAGCATTTGGTTATGCTTATCAGGGTCAGCATTGTCAGGATCCACTATACGTGACGTCATGACCGGCACGGAACCCCCGGGTATACCCTCCGGCGATACACCCGGCGTCCCGTCAGCCTAACATAAACACAAATCTCAAATACAATTAATCCTATAACATTATCTAATCATGATCAACAACAATTAAAGATTACATCTCCAAAAATACCAAGTATAAAATTTCAAAAATTCAAATAATATAAAACATACACAACCCATCTACGTGTTATTAATACAAATACTATGTGTTATCATGTACATAATATCAAAATACTAAACTGTACAACACATAAATCAACAAAATACTGGAAGGAATGCTCCGCAGCCAAGCCTTCCCTTTTCCCTTCCTATCAGAACCTGGAAGGATAAGGATGAGGTGTGAGTTACAACAAGCTCATTGAATGTCTTCTACAAGTGGCAATATACATGCATTTATGTAAAACATGTTTAGATCATTAAAACATTTGAAATAACATGAGATAACATGGAAATGAAAACAAGATTACATACATGCTAATATAATGCATCATGTCATAATTAAGAAAATGCATACCATTTAAACAACATGTAATGCAATCCTAACACCTCTTAGGTAAGAATCAAATTCGAGAACAAGAGTGCGCGAAACTTGTGCCCAAACGACCTCTTACCCGTATTCTAATAGGAATTCCAAGAGCACGTTACCAATTTATAATTCTTTCGAAACCCTATACCAGGCCTAATCGAAAAATGGCTGTGCCTACCCTTGAAACCCTTTACCAGGTCCACACTAGGGATTTCTCTAGACTTACAAGACTTCCAAAAGAAAATCAAGCTAGGAGACTCTACCCAAATGTAACCCAATGGAATATGCTAAAATTTCATTTCATGAATAAATTAAAACATGCATATGCCATATCCATATATATATATATATATATATATATATATATATATATATATATATATATATATATATATATATATATCAATTTGAAACAAGTTATATAATACAATGCCACGTATATGAAAACCAACAAATAAAAGAACACTCACACCTGATTGGCTAAGTCTAGCCAATTCAATTTCCAATCCAAAATCAAGTACTAGTACGATCATCAATCACCTCACGTACATAGACTTCCAACTAGCCCACGTGGGTTACTCGAATCAATTAAAATCCCTACAATATATACATGGTTCATACAATATTAAAATCAGCCACAATATGCTAATAACCATGTTAAATCCCAATTTCAAAGTTAACTAATGATTCTAGAATGGCTAACCCATGAGCCTAATCCCCATTGATCAATTTGACCAATTAACATCAAACCAAACTACACATTACCCAAATTAAATGCCATAGGTGGATCCCCTTGATCACAACCTCTATAATGCAAAACATTCAATCATATTAAGGGTTAAGTTGACTATTTATCAAGTCAATTTCATCAATTGATTATATCTTGGTCAAAATCCCCAATTTGGCAATACATGACATAAGGCCAAATTGAACTAAGACATGCTAAATTATCATAGGTTCAAACATTCTAAACCCATGGTTCTACTCCATTTAGGTCCAATTAAGCAATCCTCAAGTCAATTTTATCATTTGACTTAATTTGGGGCAAAAACCCTAATTTGGGCAAAAATCCTGAAATTGAACCCTAGGCCAATTTTACACTACACCACCATGCTCAGCAACGCCAAACATTGATCTTGCAACATGGTTTCCTCAAAAATGGTCCCTAGGACAAGACTCGATTCTAACTCTAAGTCGATGAATCGAGCAAAGATCAAAATCTCTAGATCTACCAATTTCTTGCTAGAAATTGGGGAAAATGATGCCATTGTGTTCCAAATCACTCAAGGAACCCAAATCAGTGGCCTACTAGTCTCCCCTATGAGTTTCACATGAAACCCTAACTCCAAACCCCTTAAAAAATGAGTCGGAATTGTTGGGAAATGCTTCTCAAGGGTATATCTAAGTCTTAGAGAGTTGATTCCACCAAGAACAAGCTAAAAGATATGAGAATCAGTCCATTCTAGGCTAGGGTCACTCCAAATCCGGGTTTCATACCCTTTCTTAGGTCAAAACCAAGCTTGTTCATACATCCACAAAGAGATTCAAGGAAGAAAAATGAGAAATTTCATTACCTTAGGTGAGATTTGAGTATAAATCACCAAGAACACCAAGAACCCTAGGTTTTTCTCCTGGTTTCCTCCTCTCCACCCTTTTCCCCTTTTCTCTAAGTCCAAAAACAAGCAAATGAGCAAAAATCTCGTTTTGGTTGTATTTATAGAAATATTTTGGGCCCACAACTTAAAAATACACTTAATAAATAGAAGGAACAGTTTCCTGCAATAATTACTTTAACTTAGATAATTAATTTCTTGCAAACAACTCACCAATTTAACATTGTAACCGTTCAAAGGTTTTATGAGTCAGTTACCAACATTCTGGTAAATTTCAGCTCAATCCAACGGTGGGATTGCGAGATCCAACCGTTTGATCAAAAGCGCGTAAGAAAATCTGCATGAGCAGGTCCGGTCTTTACTAACATTATACAGGATTTTGGCAACGTCTGGTGATTCTTATCATGTCAGTATCACCACGTGTAAGGTTAGGATGTTCAGTATCACTTGTACAAGCTGATAGCTTTTAAATAAAACCAACCAGATCAGTCTCCAGTTTGAGAGGTGAGACACGAGGTCTACTTAAGTACCAATCTTCTAGAGTAGCACGCTGCCTCCCGTTCACTATTTAAAGTTACTGAGGACAAGACAATGTCTAGTTGAATCAGATTGACCACTAATCCAACATAGTAACAGTGTAATACATGAACTCCAAATATACAGGCATAAGTATGACAGGTATGAACATTATACGCAATAATGCAGTGTAAATGAACAGTAAACATAATGATAAATGAATGTAAACTTTAATAAAAGTTATAAGTCACGCAAATCTATGTTTCGTTCTCCACCTTCAGATAATAACTCCTTCTAGAACTGGCGCCCTCGCCTGAGCAGAACCGTGTTGCATGGCGAAGAGAGTCTCGAAAAAATAGAAGAGAAAAACTCAAGGAGAGTGAAAGAGAAAGAGAGAAATCACATATGATTTGGTGTGAAAAATTGGGGGGGGGTCATTTATAGAAAAAAAGTGTCCGAACCTTCAGGAGAGGCTGCCCAAAAGTTCAGGCACCTTGCCCGAAGTTTAACATATTTATATATATATACATTTTTTTCTTTTTTCTTTTTTTTTGTGCAATCCTAGAATATTACACCTAAAAACCTAATCTAGCTTATAGCTAATAAGAAAAATTCTAAATCAATGATATTCAACATCATTGAAAGAAAAGAAACAAATACAAGAGTAAAAAGAGATGAGAAGAAAATCTAGTAACAAATCCACCCAATCTTGAATCGTTTTCTTCGCTGCTCTTGAATGTGGTTTCTTTTGTTTCTTGCACCCTAATTACCTCTTCTCTCAATGGATATCCCTCATCCTAACCTTAACAAGTCCTATTTTTAATCATTAAAGGAGAAGGAAAAAATTCTTGTCTAAACAGCATCCGAACCTAATAGGTCCCGATTCCCAACACCTACGCCTCCATTTCCTGACGCCTAGGCTTCCACATGTTGTATTTACCTCCACTTTGAAACTTGATTTCTATTGCATCTTTGCTTGTAATCCTATAAAGTAAAGCACCTAATTAGTAAACGAACCATAAAATCATCCTAATATTCACAAATATCACTAATAAACCTATGAAATAAACTAGTTAGAAACCCACTTATCAAATCACTCCAAACTTAACACTTTGCTAAGCCCAAAGCAAAGAAAAAAAAATTGATAAACAAACAATAAGAGAATAAGTCTTGATTCAATTCAATACCAATAAGAGTAAGTCTTGATTCAATTCAAATTGCAAACTTGGCCTCAAAGATTGCCCATAAATTAAAGCTACTAAGAAAATTTTGAAAGTTGTGAAAGTCTAGAATTTCAATCCAACTTTCACCGTACCTAACCTTTACTTCTTCATGTGTATGTGTGATTAACTATTCACACTTAGCCACTTGAATTTCATATTGATTTATGTATCAACAATAAATCTCTATTTGTAAACTTAATTCGAACTCCTTAAGCTCATTTTTTGTACTGTTCTCCACTAATGTAGACTAACATACCACTAGGAACTAAAAGTAAATAGATGAACTCAAGCAATTTATAGTGGTTCAGTTATATGCCTACATTCACTACCTAACCTCCTCAGTTAGGATTTTCTAAAGTTCATCAACGGATCTTCTTACGGGTGAAGATCAAATCGTTACAAATGCCCTTTTATATTCAAGGCAAACCTATCCTTTTATGGGCTAAGGATGAATCTATAACCTCTCGATTTACAGGCTAGAGACTACCTATGCTTCTCGACTTACAGGCTAGAGAACTACTTATGTTTCTCTTAAAAGAGTAAGTGTAACACCCCTGGTTGACACACAAAAAAAAAGGGGGCCCCTCTTTTCTATAAAAGGGGGGCCCCTTCGCCTCATTTCTCACACGACTTCTCCTCACCTTCTCTCCCTCTCTTTTGAGACTCTCTCTATCTCTCTTTCTCTTTTGAGACTCTCACTCTTAAAGACTCTCAACTGGTATGATGCGGAGCCGCTGCCCGGCAAAGAGCGCAGAACATCAAGTGTTCAATTTGAAGGTGGGAACGAAACATAGGTTTGCGTGTCTTATTATTTTTCATAAAGCTTTCATTCATTTATCATTATGTATATTATTCACTTATACTGCATTATTGTGTATAATGTTCATACGTGGCATAGTTATGCTTTAATATTTGGAATCCATGTATTACATTATTACTACGTCGTATTAGTAGTCAATTGGACTCAATTAGACTTAGTCTTGTCCTCAGTAACTTTGAGTAGTGAACAAGAGGCAGCTTGCTGCTCTAGAAGACTTGGTATTTAAGAGGGACCTCGTGTTCCCACCTCTCGACCTGGAGACTGGTCAGGTTGGTCCCATTGAAAGCTATTTGCTTGTATTAGTGATACTAGACATCCAAACAATGCACGCGATGATGCATGTAACGCTCGTACCTTAGGATGATGTCATTTAGACCCGTAGAGTACCCGTATACGTGTACATATACATATATGATGCTCGACGCACTTTGGTTTGAGTGCCTTTGCATGAAGTTTCGGAATGATCGGAGACCCGTTCGACGTCAAAACGTGTCAAAAACGGTGTTTTGGATCAGCGAAGCTCGCTCCATGGAGGAAGAAATTTTGTCACTGATTACATCCATAGCTTGATCTCCTAGATTCGTGGTCCGATTGAGCTGAAATTTTGTCAACTTATTCTTCTCTGATAGGTATTTGTTATGAACGGTTTATGTGATATTTGGTTATGAAGTTTCCTTTATTAATTATTATATTAACGAACTATTTTACCCACTGGGCGAGTAGCTCACCCCATTATTAACCAATTTTTCCCAAGAGATTAGGGTGGACTGGGTGGAGGTTTTTGGGCTCACATTTTATAATCCTTTGTTTATTTATTGGGGATTTTGAGAGGATGTTCCCTTTACTATTTCATGTACAAAAATATATTCTGAAATTAATGAATCAGATTTGTACATAATTGTGTTCATGCGCACTCGATTATTGTTATAATGCATTCGCACCCCATCCGTGAGTGTTCCGCTTGTTTAGGCGCGTCAGGGCGGGATGTGACATTTAATAGTATTAGAGAGAAAAAATTAGGGAGTAAAAATTTCTATTAGCGTCGAAAAAATTCCACGACTTATGGAAATCCAATAGGAGAAAAGGTCATTGATCCACACGAGCCCCAGAAGGTTGTAGAAATTGCAGAATCCAAGGAACAATTGTTCAATTTCCTTTCCGACAAGCCATACACCCAAATAGCGTACGCCCACCTCCCAAATAATCTCCTTAAACCACCTCTTGCCGGCCTTGGGAAAATCGTATTCGGCAACATCTTGCCGAAATTGGTGACTAGAGGATCTATGACAAGAACTCAACTTCTTGTGCTATACTGCTTAGAAAAAAGAATCTCTGTCTCCCTACCTCACATTATCATCGTTGCGGGTGATTCAAAACCTTACAAAGAAGGAACTCCTCGGCTATAGAGTCTTGATCATGAGGAGGCTTTGGGAGGAAAACATCAATACTTTTGATGAATCTTCGAAATAGATCACTAATGTTGTTATAGTATCCTCAATCTCAAAGACTTTCCTCTCTAGAGGAGGGGTGACTGATGAAGAAATATATGGCTCGACTTTCAGGGGAAATAACAGAAAAGCCAGAGATAACAATGAACGTTGTCAACAAAAAAGTCGACACAAGATTCCAATTAGGGAAGCACCAGTCAATGAACCAAACCAGAACACAATAACAGACCCAACCCCGAATAATGATCAAACCAATCATCTATTCTCTGAAAATTATCTTTTTGGCAACCTGGGTCAACCACAAACAAATCAGAATGGCCAGAGAGTTTCAGCGAATCCACCTTCCTGGAACCTCCCAACCCAAGGCAATACGATGTACCAAAGGTTTCCAACTCCTGAGGTACCATGTCATCCAGTTCCACAAAACCAACAGCAACAAAATTGGACGACACCAAACTTTGGAAGACAGGATATTCTGATGGGTCCACTATTTCAAAATGTTCCGACTCAGACATATCCAACCGTCCAAGAGATCTCAATTAGGTAGTCTTCATATAATCAAATTAATTACCCTCCACCTATGAGTCAACCATACGACCAACATTTTCCACCAAAGCCTACAGTCTATCCTCCACCTATGGGACAGACAACCTACCAACCATCAATGGGACAACCGACAAATCTATTTGACCAGTTAAATGTGATTGTATCTAGTCTTGCTCGGATGTAGGAGACCCAGAATGTTTTGATAACATGTGTGCAAGGTCTAGAAGAGCGAACATCTTCTCAACGTTTTTCTGATAATCGTTTTGTAACTAACAGAAGGTCTAGGAGGAGCAGTAGTAGGCGGGAAAATTAGGGATGATTACTGGCATTGTAATTATATTTTTTATATATAAATGAAATGTTTGTTTGAGACTATGTTTGGTGGGCCGACTTACAACCATTCGTTCTTTTGTATCACTAACTTTGGAGTGGTATGGGACACAACAAAATTGGAAGATACTAAATAAAATGTGGAAGTAAGAAAACCCATGACCTTGTGTGAAAAGAAACATATGGGAAAAATTGTATTACTAACATTATCACTAAGTTTACGCGGTGTGGGACGAGTAAATTTACATGATACTATTAGTTAACTCCTCTCCAGTCGATGTTTTATAGAGACCGTGTTCATACAACTTAACTTAGTTGAAACCCTTATTACCAAATTCATGTGGTATGGGACACACGAATTTGGATAATAGTCGAAAAGACTAAGGGAAAGAGTTTGAACACATAAGAATGCGATAGAACGTTAGATTATGATATTTACCGAGGATAATCTTGGAATTTCTATGACTCGTATGGATTTTCAAAGAAATATGTATGTATGTTCACAAAAACCAGAACCAAAACATTTGAAATACTTGCAAAGTTTTATACTTATTATATGAACATTCTAACTTTGTTTTACACCATGGCCAAACATACGAGGCACATAAGATTTTTTGATTCCTCAACAAAAACCTTACACTATACCTAGAAAAATATGAGGTTTTATATTGCAGTACTCTCGAACTTATTGTTGAGAATATCATAACATTATACTTGGCTATAGTTCTTAAATCATGGTTTTATTTTCTCCTTGCCAGTGAGACAATGCAAACCAGAAAGAGAGGAAGGCCATGCACAGTCCGTCTAACAGAAGAGGCACCTCCTGTAGTTCAAAATCAGGAACAGTCGCCTTCAAGGACATAATAGGCCACACATGACACTGCCACTACGTATAGGCAAACAGTGCCACCTTAGCCCACATCCTTTGTCATGCCTTCAAGCATGAAAGTTTTTTTTGCCGGATTTATCTAGGCGATGAAGGTAACTGTTCAGACGGCCGTTTGTGAGACTGCGACCAACCAAGTAATTACTGTACAAGCACTTGTACGAACTGGGTCGGAGAGCCAAACCGACCAGATCACGAAGTACAAGAGGCTACAACCCCGTACTTTTGTTGGCACCATTTATGTGGAGGAGGCGCAAAATTGGCTTGATGAGTCAAAGAAGGCTCTCGAGGCGATGAAGGTCGAAATATTCCACTTGCGGCTTACCAACTCGTTGGTGGAGCAAATACATGGTGGATAACAGTAAAGGAAGACCTGAGGACTAATGTAGCAGACATGACTTGGCAGCAATTAGAGTCATTGTTCATCGACGAGTACTTCCCCAGCGTTGTGAAGAGGAAGGAGCGCCAAGAGTTCTCCAGGCTATAATGGGCCAGCATGACAGTCAGAAAGTATGTTGTCAGGTTCAAAGAATTATTGGTCGACTCTCTCTCCACCATTTTAACAGAGCAAGATAAGACCAAGAAATTCTACAACAACCTTCGTTCTGACATCCAACAAGCCCTGTCGATCTTGGATCTCAAGATTTACAGGGAGGTCATTGACAAGGCCATGAGCTTTGAGCAGGAAAATATTGAACAGGAGCAGAGAATGAATAGGGGAAAATGACCTGCAACATTTTCCCAATAAGGCTCGCAGCAGGACAACAAGAAGAAGCCCTACTATAATCAAAACCCAGGCCTCCCAGCCCCTGTTCAGAAGAATGAGGCCACGGCACCTCCGGCTGAACCGTCTAACCCTGTCCATCAAGGTTTTTACAATCATGGCCGAGGAGGTCGTAATGGAAGGGGTGGCCATCGAAACGGCAATGGCAGGGGTAGTGGTCAGCACCACAATCAACATGGCCATCAGAACCAGCAACAGGCACCTTAACAGTAGAGGCTGACTTGTTATAACTGTAGCCAGCAGGGCCATGTAAGAAATTCCTGCCCCCACCCTCAGCAGCCGCGACAACCTGGTCCCGCTGTTCCAGTCCAACAAGCCCCACTTGCTGTTAATGCCCAACCCAGGTAGAACCAGCCGAATCAGGGGCAACGAAACCAGGGCAGAGCGTTTGCCATCGCTCAACAACCCCTCCCAGACAATAATGTAGTCGAAGATACATTTTTCTTGTTCAATACAATGGTGCATGTCTTGTTCGATTCGGGTGCTACTTACTCTTTTATATTTTTGCATAGGTCAGGCATTTGGGGTTGCATCCTGAACCTACAGACATCACAATCCATGTCACATCACCATTAGGATCTGGTACTGATGTGAATTTGCAGTGTTCTCGATGTAAGCTTCGAATGTCCGAACAAATAATATATGAAGATCTCTTTGTGATGTACATTGAAGACTTCGACATCATCCTCGGCATGGACTAGCTCGCACCTCTGAATGCAAAAATTGATTGTTTGATGAAGCAAGTTCAATTATCGTTGCCAACTGGGGAGTTTGTCAAGATTCAGGAAATGAGGAAATGGATACACAACTCGACTGTTGCCTTTCTCAAGGCACAACTTCGAGTTCTATCCCTTGGTGATGACAATGAATCACCAGCACTGTACCATCTTGAAGTACATGATGTCCCGGTAATATCTGAATTCCCAACGATTTTTCTGAATGACCTTCCTGGTCTACCTCCAGTTAGGGAATTTGATTTTGAGATCAAACTCATACCTGGGACCGGGCCTATCTCAATTCCACCATACAAAATGTCCATCGTCGAGCTGGTTGAGTTGGATAAGCAACTGAAGGAATTGGAGATTAATGGCTTCGTCAAGAAGAGTTCATCACCTTGGGGAGTTCCAGTTCTGTTTGTTCGCAAAAAGGATGGTTCGTTACGACTCTGCATTGACTATCACAAGTTGAATAACGTCACTATCAAGAACAAATACCCGTTGCCCAGGACCAATGACTTGTTCGACCAACTTAGAGATGCCAAATACTTCTCTAACATTGATTTACGGTCCAGTTATCATCAACTCCGGATCTGAGAGTCGTACATTACCAAGAAGACATTCAGCACTCGGTACGGTCACTATGAGTTCTTGGTCATGTCATTTGGTCTAACAAATGACCCTGCTGCGTTCATGGATTTAATGAAACACATCTTTAGGTTATACTTAGACCGATTTGTGGTGGTCTTTGTGGACGATATCTTGATATATTCCTTAACCAAGGAAGACCATAAGATACATCTGAGAATTGTCCTCCAAACCTTGAAAAGCCACCAGTTGTATACAAAGTTGAGTAAGTGCGAATTTTGGGCGAAGCGAGTTCAATTCCTAGGCCATGTGGTTTCAAGCAATGGCATTGAGGTGGATCATTCTAAGGTTGAAGCGTTTTAAACTGGAAGCAGCCTACCACTGTTACTCAGATTAGGAGTTTTCTTGGTTTGGCTGGCTATTACAGATGCTTCATCAAGGACTTCTCAATGATTGTTGAACTTATGACAAAGTTTACTCGAAAAGGCGTGTGATTCATCTGGAATCCCGCCTGTGAAACATCATTTCAGGAATTGAAGAAGTGTCTCACTATAGCACCAGTACTAATTACTCCAAGAAATGCACTTGGATTTTTACTATACACCGACGCCTCTCTCCAAGGCTTAGGTGTCGTACTAATGCAAGAAGGCCAAGTTGTTGCATATGCTTCGAGGCAACTGAAGATTCATGAGGGTAATTATCCAACGCATGACTTGGAACTTGTAGCTGTCGTATTCACATTGAAGTTATGGCATCATTACCTATACGGTGAACGGTTTGAGGTTATCTCGGATCACAAAAGTCTTAAGTACATCTACACCCAGAGAGACTTAAACCTCCGCCAAAGACAATGGTTGGAGTTCTTAAAAGATTATGACTTTCAACTTCAGTAACATCCCAGTAAGGTCAATGTCGTGGCTGATGCCCTGAGTAGAAAATCTTATGTTGCTTGCACTCTTAACTTCGAGATGGGGAAGTTGGCTACAGAGATGGAGAATTTTAACCTACAACTGATAGTGGAGGGAGCAAGATCACGGCTCTCTTAATTATGAGCCAACTCTAAGCTGGTTCGAAAGATTTCAACAGCTCAAGCCAACGACGCTATGTTAATGGAGAAACGAGAACTTCTACTCAGCAGACAAGACCTTCCTCACTGGTCTGTCTCTGAAGACAGGGTCGTTTTCTATAAAAAAAAATGTCTCTGTCTACCGAATGATCTTGAGGTTCGGAAAGAAGTGGTCACTGAGATGCACTGTTTGAGGTTCAGTATGCATCCTGGGGGTTACAAGATGTACAAGGATGTCAAGCGACAATTCTGGCTTTCTGGAATGAAGAAGGCGATTGCACACTTCATTGCTCGATGTCTCGTTTGCCAGCAAGTTAAGGTAGAATGAAGACTTCCCTCTGGACTTCTCCAGCCTTTACCTATTGGAAAATGGAAGTGGGAGAACATCGCAATGAATTTTGTTATGGCCTTGCCTGAAATAATAAAGTGCAAGATGTTATTTGGGTTATCATTGACAGACTTACAAAGTCTACACACTTTTTGACAATAACGTTCACTGATAACCCCGCCAAGCTTGCCGAACTGTATGAAAGAGAGATCGTACGCCTCCATGGCATACCACTCACGATCGTCTCTGATCGAGACCCTCGATTCACATCAAAGTTTTGACAAAGCTTCCAAAGTAGAATGGGTTCTGGATCACCATGAGCACAACTTTTCACCTTTAGACTGATGAGCAGCCAAAACGTCTTATCCAAATCTTGGAGGACATGTTACGGTGCTGCATTTTGGACTTTCATGACGGATAGGCAAAATACTTACATTTAGCTGAGTTTGCATACAAGAACAACTACCAAACTAGTATCGGCATGGCACCATACGAGGCCCTCTATGGTCGCCCTTGCAGATCAACCGCAGTTGGGGCCCGAACTAGTTCAAGAGACTTCTGAGAAGATCACACTAGTAAAGGAGCGACTTTGTGTTGCACAAAGTCGACAAAAGAGCTATGCTGACAAGTGGAGGCAGCCTCTAGAATTTGATAAGGGGAACTTGGTTTTTCTAAATGTTCAGCCTACAAGAGGTGTCAAATGCTTTGGGATCAAAGGAAAGCTCTCCTCACTGTATATCGGTCCATTTCAGATCATAGAACGTAGTGGAAAACTTGCTTATCATTTGTCTCTTCCATTGTCCATGTATAAGGTTCATGACGTTTTTCACGTATCCATGCTTCGAAAGTATCGTCCTGATCCTTCGCATATCATCCCTCTGGTCGAGGTTCGGGTTGAGGATGGAAAAAGGTATCAAGAGAGAGCGATACAGATTCTGGATAGAAAAACTCAAGAACTAAGGCGGCGTAGCATACCACTTGTGAAGGTGCTTTTGGATCACCACAGAGTAGAGGAAGCAACATGGGAACTAGGAGCAACAATTAAACAAAAATACCTTGAATTGTTTTCTAGTAATAATTGATGATGTGATACATTGTACTATTTCACTTATCAATAAAATGATGGAACTTTGTTTACAAATATCATAATACATCGTTTCACTTAAATAACAATGCAGATGTCTGAAAATAATACCGATAGATGTAGTGATGCACACACGCAATGGCCTCTTTGGCAATCGGTGGCGACTCATTCAGGATCTGAGTCAAGTCACAACTACTTTGCATCACCAACTCCATCGCCCCACAGACATGATCCTTATCGCCAAAGCGTGCATGGCTTTTTTGTAACAATTTTGCCGAAAATAATCCGGTGCCCTCATCTTTGCAGGATCTTCTACCAAAATTGCCAGGCGGTCGGATTCGAGCAACATCACGAAAAACATCTCACCGCTTAACCTACCTCCCCTTAAACGATGCAACCAACAGAACCTTACACCACCATATGTTAAGCAAAGGTCGGAACCTTCTGAGGACGAATCCGACTCCATTTGCTCTCCATGGTTTCATGATGTTGAGGATTCTACCGGCCACAGTGTTATTCAGGGACCTTACAGGCACTACCCTGAGCTAGCAAACGATGAGGACGACGGTGAATATCACGCTGATAGCAACCATGACTACTTGGACTAATTTCGAGGGCGAAATCCTTTTAAGGGGGGTAGAGTGTAATACCCTAGGTTTGCACAAAAAAAATAGATAAATAAAAATTTGTACTTCGGGCAAGGTGCCAAACGTTCGGGCGCCTGCCTGAACGTTTGGGGGTGTGCTCATACGTTCAGGCGCCTGCCTGAACTTTCAGGCGCCTGCCTGAACTTTCAGGCGCGTGCCTGAACCTTCGGGCACCCTTTTTTCTTATTTAAGGTGCCCCCTCCTCATTTCTCACACCAAAATCACTTATCCTTGTGATTTTTCTTCTCTCTCTCTCTCTCTCTCTCTCTCTCTCTCTTACTCATTTGAGTTTTCGTCTTCTCTTTTGAGACTCTCTTTTCGAGACTCTCTTCGAGGTGCAACGCGGTTCTGCTCGGGGGAAGGCACCAGTTTTTCAATGAGTTTTTATCTGAAGGTGGGGAACAAAACTGTAACACCCCATACTTTTAATTGTACACCTACGTTGAGGAATACGTATACGTACGCGTATACGAACGTAGGAGTTAAACGTATATGTGTATAAACATACCTAAATTAAGTAGATTTGCATTCTTAAATGCCATCTTATCATTAGATTATAAGATGATATATATTAATATAAGATGATATACATTAGTATAAGATGAAAATATAATATCTCATTCTTTTATCTCATTCTCTCACCTTTCTCTCTCACACGTTAAAAAAAAAAAAACAAAAAGAAAGAGAAGAGGAACCAGAGAAGGCGAGAAGGAAGAGAAAGAAGAAAAAAAAAGGGGAATGCGGGATTTTCGCTAATCAGGACCCACGGTAACTATTTTTCACTCTATTTCTTCGTGACAATATTGGTATCAAGGTTTCAAAGATCAAAGCTAAGGGTTCCAAAGGAATCCAATATCAAATCTAACTTCTAATAGTAATAAAAACTACAAACGAACAAATAAATTCAATCTAACCATATATTTAAGGTTCCTACAGCCTAGGAAGTGTTTTCCAACCTTTCTAGCGGATTTTCATTCACGTTGGGTCAAAACCCCAATTTTTGGAAACGCCGTAAAACGGCTCCCACAGCAAAAATTACTCCGAAAGGAAGGTTACACCTATCTCAGATATCAATGTCACGAAGAAATAGAGTGAAAAATAGTTACCGTGGGTCCTGATTCGGCGAAAATCCCGCGTTCCCCTTTTTTTTTTTCTTCTTTCTCTTCCTTCTCGCCTTCTCTGGTTCTTCTTCTCTTTCTTTTTGTTTCTTCTTTTTTTTTAACGTGTGAGAGAGAAATGTGAGCGAATGAGATAAAAGAATGAGATATTATATTATCATCTTATACTAATGTATATCATCTTATAATCTAATGATAAGATGGCATTTAAGAATGCAAATCTACTTAATTTAGGTATGTTTATACACATATACGTTTAACTCCTACATTCGTATACGCATACGTATACGTATTCCTCAACGTAGGTGTATAATTAAAAGTACGGGGTGTTACAGAAACATTGGTTTGCATGTCTTATAACTTTTATTAAAGTTTACATTCATTTATCATTATGTCTACTATTCATCTACAATGCATTATTGCATATAATGTTTATATTTGTCATACTTATGCCTGTATATTTGGAGTTTATGTATTACACTGTTGCTATGGCGGATTAGTGGTCAATCTGGCTCAACCAGACTCAGTAACTTTAAATAGTGAATGGGAGGCAGCGTGCTGCTCTAGACGATTGGTATTTAAGTAGACCTCGTGTCCCACCTCTCAACTGGAGGCTGATCTGGTTGGTCTTATTTGAAAGCTATCAGCTTATACAAGTAATACTGAATGTCCTAACCTTGCACGTGGTGATACTGACCATGATAAGGATCACCGGACGTTGCCAAATCCTGTCTAATGTTAAGTAAAGACCATACCAGTTTATGCATTGGCATCATACATAAGCACCACCTAGGGACGTATGTGGTTTATGATTCATAGAATAGTTAGAAGCAATGCTCACTATTCATTATATTTCTCTGGAGAGGGACGTACAATGAGAACCCGACTACTCCTTGGGAGGGACATTTGTACGTGAATTCAGAGCGTCGTTCCTGAGGAGGGACGTACAATGAGAACCCGGCTTCTCCTGGGGAGGGACATTTGTACATGAACTCAGGCGACATACAATCATGAAACCAATATGAGACGGTGTCATGTATACATACATGTTGGATTGATTATGATGCTCTGATGTGTATTATGATATTTGATTATGAAGTTTGCTTTATTAATTGTTATATTCACGAACTATTTTACCCACCGAGTGTGTAGCTCACCCCGTTGCTATCCAATTTTTCACAGGAGATTAGGGTAGATTGGGTACAGGTTTTTAGGCCCACATTTTTGTACCATTTGTATTATTCATTGGGGATTTTGGGAGGATGTTCCCTTAACTATTTCATGTACAAATATATTCTAAAATTAATGAAATCAAACTTATACTTAATCGTGTTTCTGCGCACTCGGTTATTGTTATAATGCATTCGTGCCCCGTCCGTGAGTGTCCCGCCAGTTTAGGTGCGTCCGGGCGGGGTGTGACAGTCGTAACCTAGGAATTTAATCCCACATCAACCATGTTTACACGATTCTTAATGCCAATTTCACAAGAAAATTTACATTTATTCAAATACATGCATATAATCCATAAATCATGCATTTAAAATATCATGCATATTCATAAAACAAAACTATGCATAAACTCATGCACATAATGCATACAACCTAGTACAATTTACGAAACAGACGTAAATCATGCTAAACAACTTTGCATATTTATGATGATAATATATGATGGGAGGATGAAACCATACTCACCTCCAACCTTAGTTGTGTTCCTATGCCTGCCTGTAGCCTTTGTAGTATTTTCTAAGCTTCACTCAATTCCTAAATTCAAATATAATAATTTTTTTAGAATTATTTTACCATCCAAAATATCCATTAAACTCAAATTCCCATAAATCTAGACGTATTTATTTTATTTATTATTTTACTTTATTTTATACTTCATCCTATGAATTTTTCACTATGGAATTCATCAATTAACCCAAAGTTCTCAAATTTGGGCATTTTCCAAATTTACATGGGTTCCCAGCATGGACCCTTGATTAGATTCCATCAAAATTATATCACTAGAATCCATTCTACTATTTAATTCCTAAATAATTTAAATTCCATGGATTCAGATCTTGTACAGGCAAGAAATCAATAAAACCTACCATGAATCTTAACCAACATTCTCTCAATTTATTCACAAAACATGAGAAAAGAGAAAAAGAAGCAAAAGTCTTACCTTAGATCCTTAGATTTGTCCTTTGGACGCGCTTTGGAATCCTCTTTGACATGTTTTCAATGCTTCCTCGTTTCCTCTTGGTGGCTCTAGGGTTTTGGAAAAAGTTGAAATGACTTAGAATAACCCAAAATAGCTTTTTATATAAAAATAAACACCCTAAATCGTTAGGGTTGTATGCGGTTACTGTAGCACACTACAATAATTTTTTTTTGGGGACCCCACATACTTCCATCTAATCATATAAAATCTTTTATTATTATTATTATTATTATTATTATTATTATTATTATTATTATTATTATTATTATTATTATTATTATTTCTGGGTTGTTACAATTACACCCCACTAGGATTAGGCTTCCAAATAATCATATAAGGAGAATCATGGGAAATACAGTCATCGAGGTTAATCCTCATCCACGCCGAAGCTAATGTGGCGTTACCAGGGATAAGAGACCACCCATTCCCTTCTTTAATAGCAGCTACAAGCGCATCCTTGCTAAGCCCCGACCTTCTATGGATACCTTCACTAGAACACCATCACGATGCCACGCCTCTAACCAAATCCGAGTCCTCCTGCCGTGCCAATGAGATGGACCACCTGAGTCTCAATAAGACCTCTATACTTCAACATCGCTTTCCAAATCCATGAACAATCATTGATCAAAGGAAAGGTCCAAATGGAGTTGGATTAAAGATACTTATCATGAATCCACTTCACCTAAAGACAGTCTTTACCGGAAGCCACCCACCACACCAGCTTGAGGATGCCCACAACATTAGAGTATTTAACTTTTCGGATCCCCAAACCCCCTCATCCTTGAGCTTGCACACCGACACCCACTTTAACAGATTAAAACCTTTCTTACCACTCGAGCCAACGAACAAAAAATTAGCCATCACAACCTCAATTTTCCTAATCATTGACGAGGGGAGAGCAAACACCCCAGACCAAAACACGCAAGAGGCACCAAATGATACAAACCATTTTTTTTAATTCTAAAAAACATAAGATAAAAAAGAAAAGAGAAAGATAATTGGCTTTATTGAGGGAACCAAGACCTCCAAATGGTTCATTTTAGAGAACCAAAACCTCTAGTAGATCAAAACAAGACCTTGGGAAAATTTTGTGCTCTTCTTTTCATTCATTTTCTTTCTTTAAATAGAGACTTACAACAACTTAAATCCTATAACCTAAGTACACCACTACTCATGTTCTCTACACACACACCCAGGTTCCACAAAGTGGTCATGGTGGCCAAATAACCAACACCATTACTACTTTGAATTATTCAACAATAAAGAAAACACTAATAACATAAAAATTAAATTAAAAATGTGATCGTAACATCTTTGTAGGAAAAAATATCGAGTGAAATCTTGATATATATCATGGGAGTTCAATTCTTGAGTACAGTAAGTTTGGTATATGGCATCGGTTAACGTTTTGATTAGTATTTCTTTACCCTCTACCAGGGGCATAGCTGTTCATGGGCTAGCTTTGGCTGTAGCCCAGGTAAACATTTTGAATAAATTCCCCATAATACCCTTACCACCCTTAATTTCTAATTCAATGCCCAAATCACCCAAATCACAAATGCCCAAATTGCAGCTCCAAATCAATGACCTAATCGCCCAAAACCTCCTGCAACTCTTCTTCTTCTTCTTCAAATTCAAACCCCCAAAATCCAAATGGCTGCGATTCCTCTTCTTCAATCCCTCCTTCGACGAAGAATAAGTTTTTTTTTCTCCATTTTATTTCTTTTAACGTGTTATTCTTCTAATATCTTCTTAGTTCTAGTTTTCTATTTTCGATGGAATTTATGTACATAGGTTATCTTTCTTGGTGTATCGTGTGCTAGACTTGTGGGTGTTGCACTTTTGGCGCAATTTTGTTGATGTTACTTATTTATATATAAAATATTAGGTTTCTTCTAAAAAAAATATCTTCTTAGTTCTTATAATTTTCTTTGTTTTTTTTGTTTTTAAAATTTTTCTTTTTCTAATTTCTTTTTGTTTGTTGTAATCTTGCAGATTGTAGGTGAATCGTGAAAATCAGATGTTGGTTATGCTTTAATTCTTCATCTCTACTGCGATTTTGAGAAAAAGATCGAAAGGTATATATTGCTTATCTAATTTGTTGCAATTTTTTTGTTATGTTAGTGAATTTTCTTTTTTATTTTCTATTCTAGCTGTTAAATTAGTTTTTCAATTGTAAATAATTATTTTGTTGTGAGATTATCTTTAATATAAATGTTGTTTTTTTAATGCTTAGTTGCATTTTTTTTTTGGTCAAGGAATGCTTATTGCATTAGATAGTGAATATTGGATTTCCATTTTTTGACTATGAACAAATAAATTTTCAAATATCTAGCAAAAAAAACTGATTTTTCTTTCTTTTGAGGGAAAACTGATATATATTTTTTTATAATATTAGGAAATTAAATTTAATGTTTATTTCATGTATGTTAATTTTGTTGCGCACACACACACACACACACACACACACACACACACACATATATATATATATATTACATTAGGGAATTAAATTTAGTGTTTATTTCATTTATGTAAATTTTATTTCAAATTGTTTAACAAAGTTATTTGATAATGTTAGGTTACAATGTCAAACAATCATTCATCTATTGGAAAAAAAATTAGATCGCCAATCAAGTGGGTCAAGTTCTTCAAATATTATTGTTAGTGGTTGTAGTTTGCCTTCTTCCTCCAAATAATTTGACTTTGAAAAAGATAATGATACTTCAATAGATGTCAATGCTCCTTATTATGAACGTGATCCCGGATTACGTCTCTCAATAGGAGTTCATCACGTCTACAAATAAGATGATATTCGAAGAGAATATATCAAAATGGGATCTTTCCAACCCATGATGGATAGATATCCATCTATTAAAGATGGTAATCAAACTCGGCAGTTTCAGTATTCATGGTTCCAAAGATTTGAGTGACTTGAATATTCAATTGAAATAAAACTTATTGCTTTGCATGTTATCTTTTTGATAGTGTTCCATCAAAGCATTCGACATTTACAAAAGATAGCTTTCAATGTTGGAAAAGAGTCAATTGTGGGAAAAATTAAAAAAAAAATTGTCCATTTTTGCAACACATGGGGGACCATAATTCACAACATAGCCATAACATACAAAGGTGGAGAAACTTGCAAGATTCATCACGACATATCAACAAAGTCATGAATAAACTCTCTCTTCAAGAAATTTCACAAAACTAGTTAAAGCTCAAGACCTCATTAGAGTTGATAAAGTGGCTAGCAATACAAAGGTGTACATTTTGAGGTCACGACGAATCCATCAATTCTACTAATCGTGAAAACTTTATTAAGATGATAAAATTGCAAAGAAGACTAAATGAAGAAATTGGTGAGACTGTTTTAGAAAATGCTCTACAAAATGCCAAGTACACCTCACCAGATATTCAAAAGGAGTTGTTGAACATTCTTGCTAATAGAGCGCGGGCTATAATTCGTGAGGAAGTCGAGGATGCCAAATTTTGCATTCTAGTTGACGAAGCATTTGATGAATCTAACAAGGAACAAATAACAATTATTTAGAGTATGTTGATTTGAAAGGCTTTGTTAAAGAACGTTTCTTTGAAGTTTTGAGTGTTAATGATGTCACACCCCACCCGGACGCGCCTAAATCGGTGGTACACTCGCGGACGGGGCGCGCATTTGGAATAATAACAACGGTAAAAATAGAGTTCGCAGCAGAAATATATAACACACAGTACAAATCTGATTTCATTTAATTCAGAATATAATTTGTACATGAAACGGTCAAGGGAACATGCTCCCCAAAATTCTCAATGAATAAGGGTACATAATTGTGGGCCCTATAACCTGCACCCAGTCCGCCCTAATTTCCTGTGAAAGATTGGATAATAATTGAGTGAGCTTAACGCGCTCAGTGGGTAAATAGTTCATGAGTATAATAATTAATAAGCATACTTCAATATTAAATATCTTAAATACACATGTGAGCATCATAATCAATCAATATGTATGTATGCATGACACCGTCTCGTAATGGTTTGATGAACGTACATCGCCTGAGTTCACATACAGGTGTCCTTCCCCGAGCGTAGCCAGGTTCTCACTATACGTCCCTCCTCAAGAACGATGCTCTGGATTCACGTACTGATGTCCCTCCCCGGGTGTAGCCAGGTTCTCATGTACGTCCCTCTCCAGAGAAATGTAATGAATAGCGAGAAATGCTCCTAACTATTCTATGAGTCATAAACCATATACGTCCCTAGGTGGTGATATGTATGATGCCAATGCATGAACTGGTCTAGTCTACTGGTATGGTCTTTTCTTGACATTTAGACTGACTTTGGCAACGTCTGGTGATCCTTATCAGGGTCGGTATCACAACGTGCTAGGTTAGGACATTCAGTATTACATGTATTAGCTGATAGCTTTCAATAAGACCAACTAGATCAGCCCCGAGTTGAGAGGTGAGACACAAGGTCTGCTTAAATACCAATCGCCTAGAGCAACCCGCTGCCTCCCGTTCACTATTTAAAGTTACTGAGGAAAAGACCGAGTCTAGTTGAGTCAGATTGACCACAAATCCGGCATTATAACAGTATAATACGTGAATTCCAAGTGTACAAGCATAGGTACGACATTATAAACATTATATGACATAATGCAGTGTAAATGAACAGTAGATATAATAATAACTGAATGTAAACTTTAATAAAAGTTATAAAACACGCAAACCTATGTTTCGTTCCCCACCTTCAGATAAGAACTTCTTCTTTTTCAGATCTAGCGCTTTTCTCCGGACAGAACTTCGTCCCAACGCACCGAGAGTCTCGAACAGAGAGTCTCAAAAGACTAAAAACACAAAATGAGTGAAAAGAAGAAGAAAAATCATAATTTGGAGTGAATTTGGTGTGAAAAATGAAGAGGGGGTTGGTTTATATAGAGGTTTTGGCGCCTGGACGGGCTGCTCGGACTTCCAGGCACATCTGCCCAAACGAATTTTTTTTTTTTGTGAAATACAGGGTATTACAAGTGACGCTAATGATTTAACTCTTAAAAAAGAGATATGCAATGTACCCACTCAATATGATCTTTCAATTGAAAACTTGAGAAGCCAAGGATATGATGGTGCAAGCAACATGAGGGATGAATGGAATGGTTTACAAGCCTTATTTTTGAGAGATTGTCCATGTGGTTACAGCATAAATTGTTTTGCACATAGACTTCAACTTGCTTTAGTTGCAGTGGCTAAAGAAGTGCATGCCATATGGTTGTTTTTTTTCCAAATTGACTTCCATTATCAATTTTGTGTCACACCCCACCCGGACGCGCCTAAACCGGCGTACACTCGCGGACGGGGCGCGCATTTGGAATTATAACAATGGTAATAACAGAGTGCGCAGGAGAAATATAATACAGTACAAGCCCGATTTCATTTAATTCAGAATTTATTTGTACATGGAATGGTCAAGGGAACATACTCCGCAAAATCCCCAATGAATAATCCAAAGGGTACAACATGTAGGCCCCGTAAACCTGCACCCAATCCACCCTAATTTCTTGTGAAAAATTGGATAATAATGGAGTGAGCTTAACGCGCTCAGTGGGTAAAATAGTTCGTGAGTATAACAATTAATAAAGCATACTTCAATATCAAATATCTTAAATACACATGAGAGCATCATAATCAATCAATATGTATGTATGCATGACACCATCTCGTAATGATTTGATGAATGTGCATCGCCTGAGTTCACGTACAGATGTCCTTCCCCAGGCGTAGCCAGGTTCTCACTGTACGTCCCTCCTCAGGAATGATGCTCTGGATTCACGTACTGATGTCCCTCCCCAGGCGTAGCGGGTTCTCATTGTACGTCCCTTTCTAGAGAAATATAATGAATAGCGAGCAATGCTCCTAACTATTCCATGAATCATAAACCACATACGTACCTAGGTGGTGATATGTATGATGCCAATGTATGACCTGGTCTAGTCTTTTCTTGACATTTAGACTGACTTTGGCAACGTCTGGTGATCCTTATCAGGGTTGGTATCACGACGTGCAAGGTTAGGACATTCAGTATTACTTGTATAAGCTGATAGCTTTCAATAAGACCAACTAAATAAGTCCCCAGTTTAGAGGTGAGACACAAGGTCTGCTTAAATACTAATCGCCTAGAGCAGCCCGCTGCCTCCCGTTCACTATTTAAAGTCACTGAGGACAAGACCGAGTCTAGTTGAGCCAGTTTGACCACAAATCCGGCATTATAACAGCGTAATACATGAACTCCAAATATAAAGGCATAAGTGCGACAGTATAAACATTATATGACATAATGCAGTGTAAATGAATAGTATACATAATAATAATTGAATGTAAACTTTAATAAAAGTTATAAAACACGCAAACCTATGTTTCGTTTCCAACCTTCAGATAAGAACTTCTTCTTTTTCAGATTTGGCGCTTTCCTCCCGACAGAACTTCGTCGTATCGCACCGAGAGTCTCGAACAGAGAGTCTCAAATAGAGAAGAACTCAGAATGAGTGAAAAGATGAGGAAAAATCACTAGAGAAGGTGATTTGGTGTGAGAAAATGAGGAGGGGAGGCTTCCTTATATAGAGGTTTTGGAGCCTGAACGTACAGGCATGCGCCCGTACGTCCGGGCATTTCTGCCCAAACGAATTTTTTTTGTCAAATACAGGGTATTACACTCTACCCCCCTTAAAGGGATTTAGCCCTCGAAATCAATTCATGTTGTTATGATGGTTATCTGCTTGAGATTTACTGTCGGCGTCATCTCTTGCGAGTTCAGGGTAGTGCTTGTATGGTCCCTGAATAACACTGTGGCCGGTAGAATCCTCGTCATCATAAAACCATGGAGAGCAAAGGGAATTGGATTTGTCCTCAGAAGATTCCAACCTTTGCATAACATATGGTGGTGGAGGGCGCAGGTTACATCGTTTGAGGGGATGGTAGGTTGAGCGGTGGAAGACTTTTTCGTGCAGTTGCTCGAATCCGGCCTCCTGACAATTTTGGTAGAAGGTTCTGCCAAGATCCATGCACGCTCTGGCGATAAGGATCGTTGTCTGTGTGGTGATGGAGTTGGTGATGCAAAGTAGTTGTGACTTGACTCTGCTTCTTGAGAAGTAGCCACAGGTTGCCAAGGAGGTCACTGCGTGTTTGCATCACTATATCCATTGATATTATTTTCAGACATCTGAGTAGTTATTCAAGTGGAACAATGTATTAAGATGGGTGTAAAAAAAGTTTCATCATTTTATTGATAAGTGAAAATACTACAATGTATCACATCATCAGTTGGTACTAGAAAACAATTCAAGGTATTTCTGTTTAATTGTTGCTTCTAGTTCCCATGTTGCTTCCTCTACGCCATGGTGATCCCAGAGCACTTTCACAAGTGGTATGCTACGTCGCCGTAGTTCTTGAGTTTTTCTATCTAAAATCTATATCGCTTTCTCCTGATACTTATTTCTTTCCTCACCCCGAACCTCGACTAGAGGAATGATGTGCGAAGGATCAGGACGATACTTGCGAAGCATAGATACGTGAAAAACGTCATGAACTTTAGGCATGGACGATGGGAGGGACAGACGATAAGCAAGTTTGCCAATAGGTTCAATGATCTGAAATGGACCTATATACCGCGGGGAGAGCTTCCCTTTAATCCCAAAGCATTTGACACCTCTTAGGGGCTGAACTTTTAGAAAAACTAAGTCCCCCTTATCAAATTCTAGAGGCTGCCTCCGCTTGTCAGCATAGTTCTTCTGTCGACTTTGTGCAACACGAAGTCGTTCCATTACTAGTGTGATCTTCTCAAAAGTCTCTTGAACTAGTTCAGGGCCTAACTGCGGTCGATCTGCCATATCTAACCAGCATACCGGAGATCTGCAAGGGCGACCATAGAGAGCCTCGTATGGTGCCATGCCGATACTAGTTTGGTAGCTGTTGTTGTATGCAAACTCAGCTAAATGTAAGTATTTCACCCATCCATCACTAAAGTCCAAAATGCAGCATCGTAACATGTCTTCTAAGATTTGAATAAGCCGCTCTGACTGCCCATCAGTCTGAGGGTGGAAGGCTGTGCTCATAGTGATCTTAGAACCCATTCTACTCTGAAAGATTTTCCAAAAGTTTGATGTGAATCGAGGGTCTCGATCAGAGACGATTGTAAGTGGTATGCCATGAAGGCGTATGATCTCTCTTTCATATAGTTCTGCAAGTTTGGCGGGATTATCCGTGAACTTTATTGGCAAGAAGTGTGCAAACTTTGTAAGTCTGTCAATGATAACCCAGATAGCATCTTGCCCTATACTATTTCGAGGCAACGCCGTAACAAAATCCTTTGCGATGTTCTCCCACTTTCATTCTCCAATAGGTAACGGCTGGAGAAGTCCAGAGGGAAGTCTTCGTTCTGCCGTAACTTTCTGGCAAACGAGGCATCGAGCAACGAAGTCTGTAATTGCTTTCTTCATTCCAGAAAACCAGAATTCTCTTGACATCCTTGTACATCTTGTCACCCCCAGGATGCATAGCGAACCTTGAACTGTGCATCTCAATGAGCACTTCTTTCCGAACCTAAGGATCGTTCGGTAAACAGAGACGTTTTTTATAGAAAACGGCCCCGTCTTTTAAGACCGACCAGTAAGGAAGGTCCTGTCCGCTGAGTAGAAGTTCTCGTTTCTCCATTAACATAGGGTCATTGGCTTGAGCAGCTGAAATCTTTCGAACTAGCTCAGAGTTGGCTGATAATTGAGAGAATCGTGATCTTGTTCCCTCTTCGATCAGTTGTAGGTTAAAGTTTTCCATCTCTGTAGCCAACTTCCCCATTTCAAAGTTAAGAGTGCAAGCAACGTACAATTTTCTACTCAGGGCATCAGCCACAACATTGGCTTTTCCGGGATTGTACTGGAGTTGAAAGTCATAATCTTTCAAGAATTTCAACCATCGTCTTTGGAAGAGGTTTAAGTATCTCTGAGTGTATATGTACTTAGAACTCTTGTGATCTGAGAAGGCCTCGAACCGTTCACCGTATAGGTAATGATGTCATAATTTCAGTGCAAACACAACAGCTGCAAGTTCCAAGTCATGTGTTGGGTAATTACCCTAATGAATCTTCAGTTGCCTCGAGGCATATGCAACAACTTGGCCTTCTTGCATTAGTACGACACCTAAGCCTTGGAGAGAGGCGTCGATGTATAATGAAAGTCCAATTGCATTTCTTGGAGTGATAAGTACAGGTGTCGTTGTGACGCATTTCTTCAATTCCTGAAATGATGTTTCACAGGCAGGATTCCAGATGAATCGCACCCCTTTTCGAGTGAGCTTGGTCATAGGTTCAACAATCTTTGAGAAGTCCTTGATGAAGCGTCTGTAATAGCCAGCCAAACCAAGAAAACTCCTAATCTGAGTAACAGTGGTAGGCTGCTTCCAGTTTAAAACTGCTTCAACCTTAGAAGGATCTACCTCAATGTCATTGCCTGAAACCACATGGTCTAGGAATTGAACTCTCTTCACCCAAAATTCGCACTTACTCAACTTTGCATACAGTTGGTGGATTCTCAAGGTCTGGAGGACTATCTTCAAATGTATCTTATGGTCTTCCTCGGTTGAGGAATATATCAAGATGTCGTCCACAAAAACCACCACAAATCGGTCTAAGTATAACCTGAAGATGCGATTCATCAAATCCATGAATGCAGCAGGTGCATTTGTTAAACCGAACGGCATAACCAAGAACTCGTAGTGACCGTACCGAGTTCTGAATGTCGTCTTGGTAATGTCCGACTCTCGAATCCGGAGTTGGTGATAACCGGACCGTAAATCAATCTTAGAGAAGTATTTGGCATCTCTAAGTTGGTCGAACAAGTCATCGATCCTGGGCAATGGATATCTGTTCTTGATGGTGACGTTATTTAACTTGCGATAGTCGATGCAAAGTCGTAACGAACCATCCTTTTTGCGAACAAATAGAACTGGAGCGCCCCAGGGTGATGAACTTTTTCTGATGAAGCCATTACTCTCTAATTCCTTCAGTTGTTTGTCTAATTAGACCAGCTCGACATTTGACATTCTGTATGGTGGAATTGAGATAGGCCCTGTCCCAGGTATGAGGTTGATTTCAAAATTGAATTCTCGAACAGGCGGTAGACCTGGAAGGTTATTTAGAAAAATTGTTGGGAATTCCGATATTATCGGGATATCGTGTACTTCGAGAGGGTATAGTGCTGGTGATTCATTTTCTTCACTAAGGGATAGAGCTCGAAGTTGTGCCTTGAGAAGTGCAATTGTTGATTTATGTATCCATTTCCTTGTTCCCTGAATCTTGACAAACTCTCATGTAGGTAAGGTTAACTGAACTTGCTTCTTCATACATTCGATCTTTACATTCAGTGGTTCTAGCCAGTCCATGCCGAGGATGATGTCGAAGTCTTCAATATCCATCACAAAAAGATCTGCATATATTAACTGTTTTGACATTCGAAGCTCACATCGAGAACACTGCAAATTCACGTCAGTACCAGATCCGAAAGGTTATGTGACATGGAGTGTGATGTTTGTCGATTCAGGATGCAGGCCTAAATGTGACGCTCCGAAAATTATTTCATCCAGCCCATAACCCAATTGCACTTTGCCCAAACTCTATGTGTTGCCTTGATATGGTTGGTGTTTGTTTGATGGTTGTTTAATGTTTGTATAGTTGATGCTTGATAATGTATATAAATATGTGTATTATAAATTGTATATGGGTCATGTTAAATTAAAGTATAATGCATATGTTATTATTTATGCATGGGTCCATTAAACCATGAATTGATATGGGTTAGGATTGATTGAATAAAAGGATAAATGAGAATGAAAATTTGGTGTATTAAATGGATTGGACATTTAAAATACATGGAAGCATGAGATTGGTTAAAGTGCATGTGGTTGGTATGGGAAGTATGAGACCAACACATGTGAAGGTTGGTGCATGAAAGTGGACAAGTGTCTCATGCCCACTTCTCTTCTCCAAGGAAGTGCTAGAAAGTGAGGTGAGTGGAGGGAATCAAGGAAGTGCTAGAATGAGTAGAGGGAATCAAGGAAGTGCTAGAAAGTGAGGTGAGTGGAGAGAAAGGAAAAAAATAAAAGAAAAAAAAGAGAAAGGAAAGAAGAAGAGAAAGAAAGAATGAGTTGCTTGAGGAAAATCTCTGCAACGTTTTCATCAAAGTGATGGATCTTCGGGATATATGGTCAGATTGAGCTCAAATTTTGTCATCAAGTTCGTAGCTTATGGTTCTGCATTCAGAATGGTGGAGATCTTGATTAGAGGTTTCATCTAAGAGATCTAACCTCTCAAACAAAGCTGGTCGGAAAGTCTAAATTTCTCGCGCCATTTTGTTCAAACTTATAGATCTCCTCAATCTACCGTTGGATGGATATAAAATTTGGGTTTGTAGTTTACAACTGATATTTCTACATTCTGAACGGTGGAGATCTTTATTAGAGTTTCTTCTGAGAGATCTAACCTCTCAAACAAAGCTGGTCGGAAAGTCTGGATTTCTCGCGCCGTTTCGCTCAAACTTACAGATATCCTCAATCTACCGTTTGATGGATATTAAATTTTTGTATGTAGTTTAAAACTGATATTTCTGCATTCTGAACGGTGGAGATGTTTATGGGTTTAGTATGTTGTGTGATATAGTCATCTGAGTTTGAGTATTTGCAGCAGGAAAGGAGAAATTGTCTGATTAGAGACTTGTTCATCAAAGATACTTATCTTTTCGGTCCACCGTTGGATTGGGCTGATATTTGGACAGAAGGTTTGTTTCTTCACATAATTGTACGGTTGATTTTGTGATTACATATTGTTGTTGGTAGATTGATACATCTGAACAGAATATTAAATGAAGAATTGGTAGGGTTGCTTGTATTAGACCTAAATTTAGAATATGAACTTAGACCTTTCCAAATAGCTTGCATATCAACTATGTTGACCTAGTTGTCATTGTTGATGAACCCATGATGCAAAATCAGTGATATACATGGCTGAACATGGTGACCTAGTGTAAATCGGCAATATGGCCTAAGTATGGAAAATTTCATATTTTAGGGCTTTTGATGCTTTTGGCCTAGAATCATTGAATTGATGCAACTTATGTTTAATTAAGCATGATTAGGGTTGATTATGCTACTGATTTGGTGGTTGTGACCATATCATGGGTTAGGCCTACTTGTGATCAAGTGACCCAATTTGGGCATGTTTATGCCTAAGGAATTAAAAATCAGTATTTTTTATTAATAGAATGGTTTATGAATGAGAACTATGCATTAGAGGCCTAAGTCATGTGATTTGAGTTGAATGATGGGATTAGATGGGATTTAGGCCTATTGTCTATGTGTGGGCTGATTTAGGGTTGATGTGTAATGTCTATGTGATTGAGCATAGAAATTGATGTATGGTAGGATATTGATGTATGTTTCAGGATCTTGATTGGGTTGATTCGGTTTGGTGGTCGTGTGTAGTTAAATACTCTCGCGAGACTTGGTTGTGAGTAGACTTCATTTATGATTATATCTTTTATGTCATCATATCACTTATATATATTGTATGTTGAAAGCATGAATGTGTTCTAAGGTTTTGAATGATGCATTGATTTGAGAAAATCTTATGACTTTGGTTGGGCCCATCTATCTGGCTAATAAGGAGATTTAACCTTGTCATAAGAGGGTTTTAAAAAGGAAATGATTGGGGTCAACGGTACAGTGAAATAAACGTGCACTAGTAACCCCAAATAAACATGATTGGGGTCAACGGTACGGTGAAATGGACATGCACTAGTAACCCCAATGAATGTGGAATGTGGATCCAAATTGATAAGCTTTTACTTGCATCGAACTTATTATAAATGCTTGATATCTATATGTTATGAGCTTTTAATCATGCTACACATTGACATGCATACATGATATTTATTGATGAGTATTGATAGCATATTTGAATTCTATTCACTGGGCACCGTTGGCTCACCCTCATTTTCCTCTTTCAGGTCCTTTTGTCCCAAATAAGGGCAAATGAGTAGTCATATCTTGAGGGCCTTGCCTGCGAGAGAATCAAAGGCCTCGATGTGAGTTGAGAGGCATTTTGATTGAACTGTGTTTTAAATTATGAAGTATTATATTTTGGATTATGTAATTATAACACTTACCACATTGTAGTATGGGTGAGTTGGGACTTGTTAGATAGACCATGTGGGCATATGACGATTTTTATTTGTACCCACAATTTTGAACTTTATGTGTATGTCAATTTTAATGAATTGTAGGGATCATGATTTTATTTATTGTTCATTTTTATAGATATCTCTTGTCTTGGATGATAAATACGGTTGGTAGTTTTGTTTAGTATCTTTTGATATTATGTCGTTGTTTGAGATAAGGCTCGTAGGGTCTCAACCACCTCACGGGAGTTGAGGAGTGGTCGGAGGTGCCTACGTCGGGCGTCCCGCCCCGGCATTCCGTACACCATTCCTTGCGGGGTTGGTGGTCCGGGGTGCGGGGTCGCCACACTAAATGTCTTACCAACACCGACGGTATAAAAGAATGCGTCGCACCTGAATCAAACAAAACATGCACCATTGTATTGAACAAAAGAAAGGTACCTTCAACTACATTATTGTCTGGGAGGGGTTGTTGAGCGATGGCAAATGCTCTGCCCTGATTCCGTTGACCTTGGTTCTGCTGGTTCTGCTGGTTCTGCTGGTTCTGCCTGGGTTGGGCATTAGCAGCAGGTAGTGCTTGGTGGACTGGAACAACAGGAATAGGTTTCTGAAGGTGCGGACAAACATATTTTACATGGCCCTTCTGGCCGCAGTTGGAACACGTCGGCTGATACTGCTGATTGTTCTACTGGCCATGCTGATTGTTCTGCTGGCCATGCTAATTGTGGTGTCGACCACCACCTCTTCCATTGCCTTTTCTACGGCCACCCCTTCCATAACGACCTCCGCAGCCATGATTACGAAAACCGTGATGGTTAGGGTTAGAAGGTTCAACTGCAGGTGTTGTGGCCTCATTCTTCGAAACAGGGGCTGGGAGGGTTGGGTTTTGATTGTAGTAGGGCTTCTTCTTGTTGCCCTGTTGCGAGCCCTGTTGGGAAAAAGTTGCAGGCCGTTTTCCCTTATTCATTCTCTGTTCCTATATGATCTTCTCTTGTTCAAAGCTCATGGCCTTGTCAACAGCCTCCTTGTAAATCTTGAGATCCAAGATCGACAAGGCTTGTCGAATGTCATGGCGAAGGGCAATATAAAATTTCTCAGTCTTATCTTGCTCCGTTGAGATGGTGGAGAGAGAGTAGACTGATAATTCTTTGAACTTGCCAGCATATTCCCTGACAGTCATGCTTTCCTGGTATAACTTAGCGAATTCCTGGCGCTTCTGCCTCTTCATAGTGCCAGGAAAATACTCATCAATAAACATTGACTCGAACTGTTGCCAAGTCATATCTGTTGTGTTGACCCTTGGGTCCTCTTTCACTGTTATCCACCATGTGTTTGCCCCACCAACAAGTTAGTAGCTCGCTAGTGGAATTTTTTGAGTCTCATCGACTTTCATTGCATCAAGAGACTTCATTGACTCATCCAGCCACTTTTGCACCTCATCAGCATCAATGGTGCTAGCAAAAGTAAGAGGTTGTAGCCTCTTGTACTTGGTAATCTGATCGGTTTGAGATTCCGATCCAAATCTTATAGGTGCCTGAACAGTGGAAACCTGACTAGCCGCGGTCTCACGAACGGCCGTTTGAACAGTGGCTTTTATCGCCTCAATAAATCCGAAGAAGAAGGTTTCCATGCTTGAAAGCATGGCAAAGGGTGCGGGTGGGGGTGGTATTTCCTGCCCAGATGTAGTGGCAGTGTCGGGTGTAACTCGTGCCGTCGGAGGAGGAGGCGGTTCCTGAATCTCAGGAGGTGCCTCCACTGCTGGACGGATAGTACGTGGCCTTCCTCTCTTCCTGGTTTGCATTTTCTCACTGGCAAGGAGAAAATAAAACCAAGATTTAGGAACTGTAGCCAAGTATAATGTTATAGTATGCTCAGCAACAATTTCGAGAGTACTGCAATATTAAAATCACCTATTTTTCTAAGTATAGTGTAAGGTTTTTTTGTTGAGGAATCAAATAATCTTATATATCTCGTATGTTTGGCCATGGTGTAAAAACAAGGTTAGAATGTTTATATAATAAGTACAAATCTTTGCAAGTATTTCAAATGATTTGGTTCTGGTCTTTGTAAACATACATATATATTTTATTGAAGATCCATACGAGTCATAAGCATTCTAAGATTTACCTCGGGAAATATCCTGATCTAACGTTCTATCGCAATCTTATGTATTCAAACTCTTACTCTTAGTCTTTTCGATCATTATCCAAGTTCGTGTGTCTCATACCACATGACTTTGGTAATAAGGGTGTTAACCAAGTTAAGTTGTATGAATACGGTCTCTAAAAACATCGACTGGATAGTAGTTCACTAATAGTATCTTCCAAGTTTACTCGTCCCATACCGTGTAAACTTAGTGATAATGTTAGTAATGCAACTTTCTCCAAATGTTTCTTTTCACACAAGGTCATGGGTTTTCTTACTTCCACATTTTATTTAGTATCTTCAAATTTTGTTGTGTCCCATACCACTCCAAAGTTAGTGATACAAAAGAAAGAATGGTTGTAAGTCGGCCCACCAAAGATAGTCTTAAACAAAACATTTCATTCATATATAAAAAAAAAAATTTTACCTGCCAGTAATCAATCTTGATTTTTCTGCCTACTACCGCTCCTTCTAGACCTCCTGCTAGGTACAGAACGACTACTACCAAAAGGTTGAGAATTTGCTCGCTCTACGTCGAAGTTTTGCCAACGTGTTAATATATCATTTTGAGTCTCTCTCATTTCAGCAATATTGGATGCCATTTCATTTAACCGTTCTAATGGGTTAGTCGATTGTCCCATTGGTGGTTGATGGGTCGATTGTCCCATAGGTGGAGGGTAGGTCATAGGCACTGGGGGAAAGTATTGGTTGTACGGGTGACTCATAGGTGAAGGGTAGTTGTTTTGATTGTACGGGGATCCCCTAACTGGAACCCCTTGGATATTTGAATTTGTTTGAGGTGAAAAGTTTTGAAACAATGGGCTCATTGGGATGTTTTGCCCTCCAAAATTTGGTGCCGCCCAAAATTTGTTGTTGGTTCACAGCAACTTGTGGAACTGGCCGATACGGTACCTCGGGAGTTGGAAACCTTTGGTTCGAAGTGTTTCCTTGAGTTGGCACGTTCCAGGTTGGTGGATTTGCTTGAGTATTTTGTCTATCTTGAGGTTGATATAGGGTGGCAAATAACTCTTTCTCAGTGAATAGTTGATCGGTTGGATCACTATTCGGGGCTGGGTTTGATGTAGGATTCTGATTTGGCTCATTATTCGATACTTCCCTGACAGGAATCTTGCGTCGACTTTTCGAAGACAACGTCCATGTTTGTTTCTTATTCGTTCGGCATTTCCTATTGTTGTGCCGAATACTTCCTCGTCAGTTATCCCTCCCCTCGTGACATATATCTTGAAGATAGAAGATGTTGTGACCGGCTCTGTGATCTATTTCGAAGTCTCATCGAAAGTGTTGATGTTTGCTTCGTATAACATCCTCATGATCAAGACTCCGTAACCAAGGAATTCCTTTCTCAAAGGGTTTTGAATCACCCTCAACATTTGTTGGATGATGATGTGTGGTAGGGAGACCTTTATTTCCTTCTCTATGCAATATAACACAAGAAGTTGGGCCCTTGACATAGTGCCTCTAGTCCCCCTTTCTGGCAAGATATTTCCGAACACGATCTTTCCAAGGCTGGCAAGAGATGGCTTAAGATGATTGTTTGGGAGGTTTGTGAACGTCGATTGAGTGTATGACTCTTTGGTGAGGAAATTGAACAATTGTTCATTAGACTCCGCGATTTCTGCAATTATCTGGGGTTCATGTAGATCAATAATTCTCTCCTCAATCGGAATCTCCATAAGTCGAGCAATAGTCTCGATGTTGATAGAAATTTTCATTCTCATGACTGTTGTCTCCAAAACAGGGTTGATCTCCTCTTCTTGAAGTTCCACACAATTCATGGCTTCGTAAAAGGATCTCACCATGTTGTAAGAGACGTGACCCTCAACTTTTGTTATGTTCAACCACCCAGAGTTGCGAGTTTGTCATGAAGGATCGGACGGAGGCGGAGATCTCTATTGTCGATGCTCCTCATAGTCATAACCTCCATTTTTAACAATTCCTTGAGTCTAGTAGGAATTGGTTCCCTTCTACTGGAAGTTGCTCTTTCACTTGAGGTCATTATCTGCTGAAAAGAAAATAAATTTGTGAAAGACACAAAATATATTCCTAACATTTTTAAGATTTATTCTTTGTCTGTTAGACAATATTTTCTATTTTTTCCTTGATATTTATGCTATCATCTAAATTTTTTTCATTAGCAATATGATATATATATATATATTTGAAATTAAACTATATAAAAAATCATATATAGTTTTCTTAGATATATATTTAATACAAATCATAACTATATATAATTCATATATATATATATATATATATATATATATATATATATATATAGTTCTAATTCAAAAGATTTTTCATCAATAATATGATATATATATATATATATATATATATATATATTCAATCATAACTATACATATAGTTTTTCGTAAATCATGACTATATATATATTTAAATCAAACTATATAAAAATCATTTAATTTTCTAGATATATATTTAATATAAATCTCAACTATATATACAATTGACATATATATATAGTTCTAGAGATATATATATCTAATAAAATTTTTCATCCAAAATTTTTTTCATTAGTAACTTGGTATATATATATCTCCTATATGCATAGATATATAGATATATATATTTAATCATAACAATATATATAGTTTTCATAAATCATAACTATATATATATATATATATTTAAATCAAACTATATAAAAATTATATAGTTTTCCAGATATATATTTAACATAAATCTCAACTATATACAATTGATATAGTTCTAGATATATATATATATATCTAATAAAAATTTTCATCCAAAATTTTTCATTAGTAACATGGTATATATATATCTCCTATATGCATAGATATATAGATATATATATTTAATCATAACAATATATATAGTTTTCATAAATCATAACTTTATATATATTTAAATCAAACCATATAAAAATCATATAGTTTTCTAGATATATATTTAATATAAATCTCAACTATATACAATTGACATATATATATATATATAGTTCTAGAGATATATATATCTAATAAAATTTTTCATCAATTTTTTTTTTTCATTAGTAACATGGTATATATATATCTCCTATATGCATATATATATATATATATATATATATATATATATATATATATATATATATATATATATATATATATATATATATATATATATATATATATATATATATATATATATATATATATTTAATCATAACAATATATATAGTTTTCGTAAATCATAACTATATATATATATTTCTAAACTATATAAAACTATATAGTTTTCTTAGATATATATTTAATACAAATCTTAACTATATATAATTCATATATATATAGTTCTAAAGATATATATATATCTAATAACATTTTTTTCTCCTAATTTGGTGGACTTGGGGGGCCGTGGACCGTACGCTCTGATACCATTAAATGTCATAAACCGGCGGTACACTCGCGGACGGGGCGCGCATTTGGAATAATAACAATGGTAATAACAGAGTGCGCAGGAGAAATATAATACAGTACAAGTCTGATTTAATTTAATTCAGAATTCATTTGTACATGAAATGGTCAAGGGAACATACTCCCCAAAATCCCCAATGAATAATACAAAGGGTACAAAATGTAGGCCCCATAAACCTGCACCCAGTCCACCCTAATTCCCTGTGAAAAATTAGATAATAATGGAGTGAGCTTAACGCGCTTAGTGGGTAAAATAGTTTATGAGTATAACAATTAATAAAGCATATTTCAATATCAAATATCTTAAATACACATGAGAGCATCATAATCAATCAATATATATATGTATGCATAACACCGTCTCATAATGGTTTGATGAACGTACATCACCTGAGTTCATGTACAGATGTCCTTCCCCAGGCGTAGCCAAGTTCTCACTGTACGTCCCTCCTCAGGAACGATGCTCTAGATTCACATACTGATGTCCCTCCTCAGGCATAGTCGGGTTCTCATTGTACGTCCCTCTCCAGAGAAATATAATGAATAAGGAGCAATGCTCCTAACTATTCCATGAATCATAAACCATATACGTCCCTAGGTGGTGATATGTATGATGTCAATGCATGAACTGGTCTAGTCTACTGGTCTGGTCTTTTCTTGACATTTAGACTGACTTTGGCAACGTCTGGTGATCCTTATCAGGGTTGGTATCACGACGTGCAAGGTTAGGACATTCAGTATTACTTGTATAAGCTGATAGCTTTCAATAAGACCAACTAGATCAGTGCCCAGTTGAGAGGTAAGACACAAGGTCTGCTTAAATATCAATCGCCTAGAGCAGTCCGCTGCCTCCCGTTCACTATTTTAAGTTACTGAGGACTAGACCGAGTCTAGTTGAGCCAGATTGACCACAAATCCGGCATTATAACAGCGTAATACATGAACTCCAAATATACAAGCATAAGTGCGACAGTATAAACATTATATGACATAATGCAGTGTAAATGAACAGTAAATATAATAATAATTGAATGTAAACTTTAATAAAAGTTATAAAACACGCAAACCTATGTTTCGTTTCCCACCTTCAGATAAAAACTTCTTCTTTTTCAGATCTGGCGCTTTCCTCCGGACAGAACTTCGTCGTATTGCACCGAGAATATCTAACAAAGAGTCTCAAATAGAGAAGAACTCAGAATGAGTGAAAATAGGAGGAAAAATCACTAGAGAATGTGATTTGGTGTGAGAAAATGAGGAGGGGAGGCTTCCTTATATAGAGGTTTTGGCGCCTGAACGCTCGGGCGGGCTGCCCGAATGTCCGAGCATTTCTGCCCAAACGATTTTTTTTTTTCGTCAAATACAGGGTATTACATTTTGTCAGTAGTTCCTTCAAGTGCCATTCTTAGTTGAAATTTATTCGAGAAGCTGAAATTGATGAATTGATTGCTTTAGGCGAACTTGAGACTGGTATAGGAGCGAATCAAATGTACACCTTGCAACGACCTGAAGCTACTCATTGGAGCTCCCATTTGGTGGATTGATTAAAATGTTTAGTTCAATTTCTACTTTGCTTGAAAAGTTGATTGACTTTGAACTAAATAACAATACACGTGGGGAAGCCAGAGGTGCGTATATAGATTTGAGATCCTTAATTTTGTGTTATCTAATTGTTGTTGTATGAAATCTTAGGAATCTATAATATGCTTTGTCAAGCTTTGCAATCGAAATCTCAAGATATTTTGAATGCTATGAATTTAGAGTCAACCACAAAATTGCTCCTTCAAGAGTTAAGGGAGAGTAAATGAGATTCCTTTTTGAAAAATGTAGTGTCATTTTGCCGTAAATATGAAATTGAAATTCCTGACATGAATGCACGTTATATGCAAGGACCAAGGCATTCTTGTCAGCAAAAGGATAATATCATAGTTGATCATTATTATCACTTTAGTATATTTAATGTTGTGATTGATTTTCAACTGATGGAGTTGAGTAGTAGATTCTCAGAGCAAACAATACAACTTCTTACTCTTAGCATGACATTGAACCCCATTGACGAGTTTAAGTTATATGATATTAATAATATTTGTACTCTTGCCAAGAATTTTTACTCTCAAGATTTTAGTAGCGATGACATTGAAGATTTGAGAAGCCAATTGAGCCATTACAGATTTGATGTTCTTTGTGGTAAAGAATTTTAGAATATTGATTCTCTTTCATAATTATGTGAATGTTTAGCAGAAACAAGGAGATCAGAAAACTACACTTTGATTTATAAGTTGATCCATTTAATATTAACTTTTTCTGTGTCCACAACATCAACAGAGCGAACATTTTCAGCTATGAAGCTTGTCAAAATATCACTTCGTTCTGAAATGGAGTATGATTTTCTTACAGATTGTATGATGATATATATTGAAAGAAAGATTGTTAATAGCATTAACTTAGATTCTATTATTGATGAGTTTGAAGGTTTAAAAGCTCGTAAAATAAAGTTTACATGATTTTTATAATTGCATTTTCTTTCCTTTTTTAGGTTTTATATTCTTGTGTTATGTATTATAATTCATGTATGCATTTGGAGGGTTAAGGTTCATTATGTCCCTCCCCTATCGAGGTGTATCTTTTATTTTTAATTAATGATTTTTTCCCGTATCATCAAGGTTTGTCTAAAAAAAAATTTAGCCCACCCGAAAAAAGAAATCCTAACGATGCCCCTGCCCCCTATGAGAAAATTTTACGTTTCTATATTTGCAAAGTCATGTACTCTCTCTAATTTGAATATTGCAATGTCTTACTTATTTTACTATCTTTTGAAAAAAAAAAAAAAAAACAATAAAGATATATACATGGGAAATTTTACTTATTAAACCTACAAATTGTTCATTTTAACCATGGGCATGACATGACAAAACTTAAATATTTAGATATAATAAGGAAAAAATTTGTATTTGTAGCTTTCCTCTCTCATATGATTAATTAGCTAGGTTCCCATGAATGATAAAGAGTGATCAGTTCATAATTTTTCTATGTATATGCAACATTGCTTGGATGTAAGTAAGAAAAAGTAATTACCAGTGAACCAACAAATAAATCTTACCCAACTATTGCCAATATTGACCAGAATACAAATCCAACATAACCAACTCCACACTGAACCTAACCATACAATGAATCCCTAAAAACAATGAATGAATACAATGTTTCCATGCATATAAACAATTTTAGCTATCCAAATCCATGTCAAATAGATACCCATATTCATCACCTCTTTTGAAGTGATCAATTACATTACTGGGAGCAATTTTCTCATTTGGTTCTTGAGGGAAAAGAAAATCAGGACTCATTCCTTCTAGATTTGGCATGTTACTTGGGCCATTAGCATTATTATATTGTGAGCCTTCGGAGAGGAGTACTTCATGAGGATATCCATGTAATTGCATAGTGTGATCTAGAAGGCCATATGAGACATCCATCATTGTCGGGTCGAACTCATTTTCGAAATTAAACTTGGTAGACAACTCTCCCTTATTGCTCTTGTGAAATACCCTACATAATACCCAATCCTGCCAATCAAAATAAATAGGTTAAGTATAAACTATATTCAACCATGCCCTATGGTAAATAAAAAATAAAAAATTATGTAAAAGATAATTATTACATTCAAAAGTCCTGTAGTATTGTCTAGCAATGCCTTTGACAACATGTTTCTAATGTTATTAAATGTATTTATTGTTATAGTATATATTTGAATAACTTAAATAATTAAAGTGGAACGTTTTTCCAAGATAAATCTAATTAATTAATGTTATTACATTAAATGTGAGTATTACAGCCAGAGGGGTGACAAAAAATTAGGTAAACTATAACATTTTTTCCCCTATTCTTAAACATTTCTATGGGAAAAAAAGATATTAATATCACTCTCACTTGGATTATATTTTTTCAAAAAAATAACAAAAAATTTTACTGAAATTTATTAATAGTGCAATTCACATGCAAAAATATTATAGCTAGAGAGAGAGAGAAAAAAAAAATGATGATAAATATAAAGAGGGTAGAGTAGAATGTAGTCGAAGAAGAATGAACCTTGGAAGAAGGAAGATGACTATGATGAAGATGAGGAGGGATGAGGTCCAAGCGAAACTCGTGCATGATCCAACCAGTTTTGATGCCATTGGGAGCTCTGTCACGGTAGAAAACCAATGTCTTCCTCATCCCTACAACTGCACCCGTGTTGGAATCGTAGACTGGCCTATCTTTACCAGTGGCTTTCCAATACCCATTACTGGTGGCTCGGTTGGTCCTCAGCCCCGTCGCATATTTCCTCTCTCTGTAGCTGAAGAAGTACCACTCCTTCCCACCCATCTTTGCTACATCTGATCATCCATCCATATTTATTTACATTATTATTCAATTAATTCATCATATATACATAGATGCATAATCATCAGTACCCTCTTTTTATTGATTAATTCTTATCTATTTATTATACTATATACTAGTATATATATATATATATATATATATATGCACATGTGTTGCCCATGATTTTTTTTTTAAATTAATCAATTAAAATTTTGGTTCTTTGATTAAAAATATTATAGCTCATAATTACAGACATAACTAATACTATTATTTTTAATTAAAAATATTAGAAATCATAATTATATAGACATAACTAATACTATTATTTTAATTTAATAAAATTATTAATGTCAATTATAAAAAGTAGATGAGTATTGAGAGAATAAAACAAAATATAAATATTCAAAAACGTAAAATAGCTAAATTTCATAGGAGACACATATAGGGAATTGGAGATTTTTCAATTGCTATTTCTACCCTGTACCTAATATTTAAAATAAAATACAATAGTAAGGTTATAGGGCCGACATGGTGAACTCTGTTCAAGCTTGTATTTTATATAGTATAGATATTAGAGAAAAAATGTATATGTATAGTTGTAGAAAAAGGATATACTCAATGATCGAACTCAATTAAGCCTTTTTTTTCCAACAATACGGGATTAGCTACATCCTCTACTTCACTCTATCCTACCACTAAATAGATACTTAAATTACAAATATTTCTATTTTTCTTAATTAAAAGATCGCTCTTTTTAATATTAGCATCTAAAGGTTTTAACATGAAAACATTAATGATAGTTTCAAAAAAAAAAATTAAAGTGGCTGTTAATATGACTTTCGTTGTATAAGTTTTTTTTTTTTTTTTTTTTTTTTTTTTGACAAGTGTTCCTGTCATATAGGTATATATTTTGTTTTATGACCATCTTACAGTGAAAGTGACGTTAGTTGAGACGGTGAGAAAGGCCGTGCATGATAAGCGTCGCGATGATTACGATGAAGATGTAAAAGTATTACATGTTTCGCATGCATGCAGGTCAACCAGGTGGCAGCAACCCGTCTAGCCATCAACCTAGGGATGATCGATCTAATTGGAGCTAGCCAGCCATGAAATATATATATGGGTCCTTACTCAAATCATTTCCAATCAAGACTCTGCTGCGGAAGAATTAACCCAAAATCATGCATCAATATATATATATATGCTGATGACATTATCATGGCCCCCCTCTTAAGGATGAGTATGCATTAATTATTATTAACTTTTCTGAGGAGCCGAACCCCACTCCAAAAATAATAAAAAGAGAAAAAAAAAAAAAGAGTATTATGAAACTTCAGTTTGCATGATTGGATATATATAGGCTGTATGGATAGAAGGAAAAACATGGAATTATCACCCTCCAAGCAAATTCAAAAGAAGAAGAAGAAGAAGATTATTGATAATTTAAGAGCAGATTTAACATAAACTGAAGAAAATGAGACTTTAATCTAAAATTATGTCCTCTAAAACTGAAAGAGAGAAGGCTTTGTATATAATTTATATATAAAAGGATGATGATGACCATGTAGATCCGATCCTCTAAGTGATAGCACTTAATGACTAAATAATCTAAAATTATGCCCTCTAATTAATGATAGCTCTCAATGACTAAATAATCATATGTGGCCTGCAAATTGTATAGAAATTGCATGACATATCATATAAATCCTGTTTCATTTAATTGGAAAAAAATTGTATATAGATTTTCTTGCTGGATTTGGCATATTGTTTTTATCTGAATAGAATAGAATAAATTGAATGTGCTTTCTGCATGCAAATGAATAGAATAATATTAACATTATTCCATTCCTATGGAAAATAATGATATATACGGTGAAGAGGAAACAAAGATATTGAAGAGAGAGAGAGAGAGAGAGAGAGAGAGAGAGATTCATTCATTAATTAATGAACTATAGCAGATTGAGAGGAGGAATAACTTGATCAAATTAATTAATTAAAGCAAATCAAATGAAGAAATAATATATAACTAAAATGCAATATGAATATATATATACCAACCTGGAAGTTGCCAAGGCTCACAAGTGTGCAAGTCCACCTCAACCATTGTACCCTTTGAGAGATTCTCATTGGCAATCTTGTTGTAGAGATAATGGCAGACCAGCTCCTCATCACTTGGGTAAAACCTGAATCCAGGAGGCAGTGTGGCCTCTATGTCCCTCAAACCCATTAATTTATTGTCTTGGAGCTAGGGAAAAATTAATATGGTTTTTTGAGTTTCTTTTGGATTATTTTTGGGACTTTAAATTCCTAATTAAAGATTTTAATTTGAGAGATGTATTATATATATATATATATATAGTATTATCATGAAGTTATATATAGAGAGCTTTGCTTGCTCTTTAAGAGGTCTCAAATAGGTGAACCATACTCACAAGAAATCTTCTCTAGCTAGGAGATAATATTGGATAAGAGATACTATAATTAATCAATTTTGCATTGATAGCTAACTAGGTTGCTAAGCTATTTTGTATATATATTCCTATGAAAACTTCTAATTTGTTCCGATTCATCAAATTGGTAGGGTTGGGTTCGCAATGGGCCCAATATATATATATATATATATTGAGTCTAGCTGGCTACTTGGGAATAATTGAAAGCAAGCTAATGATAAGATCAATATATATATATATATATAATTTATTACGTCCACACAAAATATAAATATTAATTCAATGTAAATGTGGTGTAACAATTTCCCAGTTTTATAAAAATATATAAATATAAAATGATTATCATGTGTAGGGCTGTTTCGTGTGTTGATATTTTTACATCACCAATAATTAGGTCATGACGTGGCCATAAATTGATAATATATATTGACTTGTGGCCCCAAAAGAATATCGGTTTTTGATTCAATCTTATAAATATATATATAAGGAAATTAATTACCTAGTGTTTGATCCCACCCATGTTGAGTCACCAGCGAATATTCTAGATCTTAGATGCAAATCCCTTATCTTAGAGGAGTCGTCTAAATTTAATTTTATACAAGATATAATTAAAAGGCTTAGTTTTCAGTTTTAAGAATATTTTTTTTTTTTGGTATCAGTTTTCCAACACCCAGCAGGTCTTTTTGTGTACTAAGTACGAAACGAGATGATAAAATTCATTCATATGCATATCTATCTATCTATCTATATATATATATATAACAAGTTCTTTTTCTTAGCTTGATGATTTAATCAGCAATCATGAAAGTAAAGACAAAGTGTTTTGTCCATGGAATTTGATAACAACTGATCCTACACATCAAAAGGGCAGAGGACATCAATGTGTAGAATAGGGATTGGTTCGCTTAATAATTTGCAATTGCTGACAGGTTAAAAATCATAGAGATTATCAATACCTCTTGCCAGCATATGCCCTAGATGTGATATATGTCTAAGATCACTAGCTTCTTTATTCCTTTGGATCTACATTTTCTTGAAATCAAGATAGCCTTTTTTATGAAAATCAATCATTTTGGTCATCCCCATAAAAAAATCATCCTTTTATACCAAAAAAGTAAGAAGAAAAGAAGAAAAAAAAAAAAAAACCAAAAACAAAGAGTGACATTAATACTAAAGTTGGATCAGACTCAAATGACATTAATATTAGATAACAATAAGTATATATAAAAAAGAAAAAGATAAAAACGATATACAATAAATTAAAGATCCTCAACTCAAATGCATCTTAAAGTATCGTAAAATCACTTTTGCTAACTCTCCCAAGATTATCTCATAAATTTACATTAGGTATATATATTTGAAAAGTGATTTTAAGGGAAAAACCATTTATCTATTACAACAACTAATTATGAGTGGAATCTTAGGTTGCATTTGATTTGTGATCCAAAAACATGGATACAAGAAAAAAAAAAAAAAAAAAAACTTAGAAAACGATGTTTTGTCGTTTCTTAAAAATAAGTTGCTTTCTATTTAAATTCTGAAAAATTTATTTTTCAAATTGATAAACCAAACGCATTTTTTAAGTTTTGAAAATTTTAGATACAAAAAATTGTATCTGAGTTCTAAATCAAACGCAACCTTATTCTTTTGACTCCTCACTTTACTTTAAATTTCTTTAGTTTATCTTTTTAGTTTTATTTTTTAACATTTCTATATCCTTGATCATTCTCACTTTTAAGTAAAAGAAGATATATTTAATATTTTTAATACTATCAAAATAAATTTATAAATTTTAAAAAGAAATTATCTCAATCATTGTGATAAAACTTTGTTTTTTAATTTAGTTTTAATCAGTTGTAATACTTTTTTTTTTTTTTTGGTAAGAATCAGTTGTAATACTTAAAGTATATTAAAATGTATACTATACCAAAATATTTCTAACACATGCAATGCATATGCCATAAACTAATAGTTAATTTCATACAAATATTTTCTTCATAATTAATCAGATTATTGAATGACTAACAATAAATAAAATTAAATGTGGCAAAAATATAGGACCAATGCACATGTCTTAAGTATTTTAACAATTTTCCTTGATTAAAAGTTATATATAGCTGATGCATTAGAACTTAAAAGGACAATATATATATGAAACCAAACATAATTATCTGTATATTATATTTATTGCAAAGGGTTTTCATTTGAGTATTTGTAAATTGAAATTACAATGTTAATAAGAATATTGATAATATATTAAAACAAAAGAGTGTTACTTCATGATATATAGTATTGCCCACTACTAATTTTTGTAAAGAATATGATTTGATCACTATATATATATATATATATATCTCAAATTATCTAGTATGAAAGCTTAGAAATAATACATACATATCCATACATAGAAGCTAATCAAAGATGTTGGGTATGATAAATTAGAGGTTCAGTATAGAAATTGAGTGAAGGCTTGACACAGTCCATCTGTACTGCCAATAATGCATCTTTCTCTTTCAGTTCTTCATTATTTTATTCACTTCCATAAGTTAAGGGCTCCTCCTAAACCATTCAAATACATCTCTTTCAAAAATGTTCTTTTTTTAACATTTTTTCTTAATTAGCTTTATTAAAGATTGAAACTTGGCTTCCTTGGATTCCATTTTCCAATCTATCTTTTTCCAAGGAATTGTCGATGTCACTCCAAACCGTTGTTGTAAATTACTATCACTTTCAATTATTGATAATATACAAAGGCAATATTTTTGTTGTATTGTTATTCTGTCTCTTCAATATTAAAATTCTTTTTTGTTTTCTTCAAATACATATGGAGTAGCCCATAAGCAATATTTTTCATGGATCATGATATATTGGTCCAAAAAAAATATATAATTTTGCAAGAGCACAGTATATATATATTACTACTATTACCGTAGAAGACCGTGGAGTTCTAGATCAATATTTAATTAGGACATAAAATGTGGGGACTTTTTGGCTTTATTACCTAATTATAATTAATTATAATTCCTTAAAAAATCACAATTTATTTTCCCACTTAATCATAGAGAGGATGATAAGGGGACTTTTAATTTCCTATATTTAATTAATAGTTGGAATTTGATCACGTTGATCATGTTGGCTGCCACCAGGGTGTAGCCAAGAATTTTATTTAGGGTAGGCTAAAAAACAAATTTTAGACAAACCTCGACAATATTAAAAAAATTCATTAATTGAAAACAAAATATACACATAAACCGTGGGTTAGCGGAACCGCCTTTGGTCAGGTGAAGCTTGACAAACTACAGAGTCGCAGACCTCAAAATGAGATGAAGTCTTAGTTAACAAAGGTGGAGGTGTGAAGTTTCAAGTTTGACAAACCAAAGAGTAAACCATAGATGACAAACTAATGATTTGTATATATTTATATGAATGACATTTTTGTAATATGTCAGAGTTTTTTATTTTTTACCTAGGCTCCAACCCAGGTTAGTGGATTAGTGGAATAGTGGCTCTGCCTCTAGCTACCACATAAGCAGCCAACTATGTTAAATAGCGGCTTTATAGTTATCTTCAGTTATCTAACTTAGATAACTACTTAATAGTTATCTTAAGCCAACAGATAACTACTTTCTAGTTATCTTATCTCCACCACATCCCAAATAAAGTGAATAGGATGAGAAAATCAAGGAGATTTTGATTCAGATTTGATTTTCTAATATGAATATAAAATAAGATGATGCGAACATGATGTAGTACGTTGAAAATAGATAGGAGATGATCTTCATTGACTTGAGAAAGGAGCTTTTGGATTGTGGAATGCATTAGGAGCCCTTTACAATGTGGTCCTAATCATCGTGACAACAGTAATTGTGTGGAGCACTCTCGAAATAAGTTTGGTAACGTTTCTGCTTCCCTATTTAATTCAATTTACGTTACTTGTATTTGAATGATTTTTACATTTGAATCAGTGTCAGGTTAACAAGAAGATGAATTCGAGAATCATGATCAGGGGTTCTCACGATGAGTGGGTGGCGAAGCACCAACTCTGACCTTGACATGACCGCATGGCTAGCCACTATGGGGGTTGGCTGCAGATGATAGGTGTCACATCCCGCCCGGACGCGCCTAAACCGGTGGGACACTCCTGGACGGGGCACGAATGCATTATAACAATAACTGAGTGCGCGAAAACACGATTAAGTACAAGTCTGATTTCATTAATTTTAGAATATATTTGTACATGAAATAGTTAAGGGAACATTCTCCCAAAATCCCCAATGAATAATACAAAGGGTACAAAATGTGAGCCCAAAAATCTGCACCTAGTCCACCCTAATCTCCTGTGAAAAATTGGATAACAACAGGGTGAGCTACACGCTCAGTGGGTAAAATAGTTCGTGAATATAACAATTAATAAAATAAACTTCATAATCAAATATCTTAAATACACATCAGAGCATCATAATTAATCCAACATGTATGTATGCATGGCACCTTCTCGTATTGGTTTGATGATTGTACATCGCCTGAGTTCACGTACAAATGTCCCTCCATAGGAGTAGCCGAGTTCTCATTGTAAGTCCATCCTTAGGAACGACGCTCTGGATTCACGTACAAATGTCCCTCCCCAGGAGTAGCCAGGTTCTCATTGTCCGTCCATCTCCAGAGAAATATAATGAATAGCGAGCATTGCTTCTAACTATTCTATGAATCATAAACCACATACGTCTCTAGGTGGTGCAATGCATGAACTGGTCCGGTCTTTACTTAACATTTAGACAGGATTTGGCAACGTTTGGTGATCCTTATCAAGGTCGGTATCACTACGTGCAAGGTTAGGATATTCAGTATTACTTGTATAAGCTGATAGCTTTCAAATAAGACCAACCAGATCAGTTTCCAGTTGAGAGGTGAGACACAAGGTCTACTTAAATACCAATCGTCTAGACCAGCACGCTGCCTCCCGTTCACTATTTAAAGTTACTGAGGACAAGACTGATTCTGGTTGAGCTAGATTGACCACTAATCCGACATAACAACAGTGTAATACATGAACTCCAAATATACAGGCATAAGTATGACAAGTATAAACATTATACGCAATAATACAGTGTAAATGAATAGTAGACATAATGATAAACGAATGTAAATTTTAATAAAAGTTATAAGACAAGCAAACCTATGTTTCATTCCACACCTTCAGATAAAAAATTCTTTAAGAACTGGCGCCTTCCCCCGGGCAGAACCGCGTTGCACCTCACAGAGAGTCTCAAAAGAGAAGACAAAAACTCAAAATGAGTGAGAGAGAGAGTAGAAAAATCACAAGGAGAAGTGATTTTGGTGTGAGAAATGAGGAGGGGGAGGGGTTCCTTAAATAGGAAAAATTGCGCTTGAAGGTTCGGGCATTGCGCCTGAAGGGCAGGCGCTTGAACGTTTGGGCAGGTGCCCGAATTTTTTTTTTTTGTGCAAACCTAGAGTATTACACTCTACCCCCCTTAAAAGGATTTCGCCCTTGAAATCAGTCTAAGTAGTCATGATGGCTATCTGTGTGAGATTCACTGCCGTCGTGATCGTTTGCTAGCTCAGGGTAGTGCCTGTATGGTCCCTGAATGGAACTATGGTCGGTGGAATCCTCAACATCATGAAACCATGAAGAGCAAATGGAGTCGGATTCGTCCTCAGAAGGTTCCAACCCTTGCTTAACAGATGGTGGTGTAGGGTTTTGCTGGTTGCATCGTTTAAGGGGAGGTAGGTTGAGCGGTGGGATGCTTTTTCGTGCTGTAGCTCGAATCCGGCCGCCTGGCAATTTTGGTAGAAGATCCTGCCAAGATGAGGGCACAAGATTGTTTTGGGCAAAATTGTTACGAAAAAAGCCATGCACGCTCTGGCGATAAGGATCGTTGTTTGTGTGGCGTTGGAGTTGGTGATGCAAAGTACTTGTGACTTGACTCAGATCCTGGAAGAGTCGCCACAGGTTGCCAAGGAGGTCATTGCGTGTGTGCATCACTACATCCATTGACATTATTTTTAGACATCTGCATAGTTATTCAAGTGAAACAATGTTTTAAGATATTTGTAAACAAAGTTCCATCATTTTATTGATAAGTGAAATAGTACAATGTATCACATCATCAATTATTACTAGAAAACAATTTACGGTATTTCTGTTTAATTGTTGCTTCTATTTCCCATGTTGCTTCCTTTACTCCGTGGTGATCCCAAAGCACCTTCACAAATTGTATGCTACGTCGCCTTAGTTCTTGAGTTTTTCTATCCATAATCTGTATCGCTCTCTCCTGATACCTATTTCCTTCCTCAACTCGAACTTCGACTAGAGGGATGATATGCGAAGGATCAGGACGATACTTTCGAAGCATGGATACGTGAAAGACATCATGAACCTTAGACATGGACAATGGAAGGGACAGACGATAAGCAAGTTTGCCAATACGTTCAATGATCTGAAATGGACCGATATACCGTGGGGATAGCTTGCCTTTGATCCCAAAGTGTTTGACACCTCTTGTGGGCTGAACTTTTAGAAAAACCAAGTCCTCCTTATCAAATTCTAGAGGCTGCCTCCGCTTGTCCGCATAGCTCTTTTGTCGACTTTATGCAACACGAAGTCGCTCCTTTACTAGTGTGATATTCTCAGAAGTCTCTTGAACTAGTTCAGGCCCCAACTGCGGTCGATCTGCCATATCTAACCAGCATGTCGGAGATCTGCAAGGGCAACCATAGAGAGCCTCGTACGGTGCCATGCCGATACTAGTTTCATAGCTGTTGTTGTATGCAAACTCAGCTAAATGTAAGTACTTTGCCCATTCGTCATGAAAGTCCAAAATGCAGCATCGTAACATGTCTTCCAAGATTTGGATAAGACGCTCTGACTGCCCATCAGTCTGAGGGTGAAAGGCGGTGCTCATGGTGATCTTAGAGCCCATTCTACTATGGAAGCTTTGCCAAAACTTTGATGTGAATCGAGGGTCTCGATCAGAGACGATCGTGAGTGGTATGCCATGGAGGCGTACGATCTTTCTTTCATATAGTTCGACAAGCTTGGCGGGGTTATCCGTGAACTTTATTGGCAAAAAGTGTGTAGACTTTGTAAGTCTGTCAATGATAAAGCAGATAACATCTTGCCCTTTATTATTTCGAGGCAAGGCCGTAACAAAGTCCATTGCGATGTTCTCTCACTTCCATTCTCCAATAGGTAAGGGCTGGACAAGTCCAGAGGGAAGTCTTCGTTCTACCTTAACTTGCTAGCAAACGAGACATCGAGCAACGAAGTGTGCAATTGCCTTTTTCATTCCAGAAAACCAGAATTGTCGCTTGACATCCTTGTACATCTTGTCACCCCAAGGATGCATAGCGAAGCTCGAACAGTACATCTCAGTGAGCACTTCTTTCCGAACCTCAAGATCTTTCGGTAAACAGAGACATTTTTTTATAGAAAACGGCCCCGTCTTCAGAGACCGACCAGTGAGGAAGGTCCTGTTCGCTGAGTAGAAGTTCTCGTTTCTCCATTAACATAGGGTAATTGGCTTGAGCTGCTGAAATATTTCGAACCAGTTTAGAGTTGGCTGATAATTGAGAAAGTCGTGATCTTGCTCCCTCTTCAATCAGTTGTAGGTTAAAATTCTCCATGTTTGTAGCCAACTTTCCCATTTCGAAGTTAAGAGTGCAAGCAACATAAGATTTTCTACTCAGGGCATCAAGCACAACATTGGCCTTACCGGGATGGTACTGGAGTTGAAAGTCATAATCTTTCAAGAACTCCAACCATCATCTTTGGCGAAGGTTTAGGTCTCTCTGGGTGTAGATGTGCTTAAGACTCTTGTGATCCGAGAAGACCTCAAACCGTTCACCGTATAGGTAATGATGCCATAACTTCAGTGCAAATACGACAGCTGCAAGTTCCAAGTCATGTGTTGAGTAATTACCCTCATGAATCTTCAGTTGCCTCGAGGCATATGCAAAAACTTGGCCTTCTTGCATTAGTACGACACCTAAGCCTTGGAGAGAGGCGTCAGTGTATAGTAAAAATCCAAGTGCATTTCTTGGAGTGATTAGTACTGATGCCGTCGTGAGACGCTTCTTCAATTCCTGAAATGATGTTTCACATGCGGGATTCCAGATGAATCGTACGTCTTTCCGAGTGAGCTTTGTCATAGGTTCAACAATCTTTGAGAAGTCCTTGATGAAGCGTCTGTAATAGCCAGCCAAACCAAGAAAACTCATAATCTGAGTAACAGTGGTAGGCTGCTTCCAGTTTAAAACTACTTCAACCTTAGAAGGATCCACCTCGATGTCATTGCCTGAAACGACATGGCCTAAGAATTGAACTCGCTTCGCCCAAAATTTGCACTTGCTCAACTTTGCATACAACTGGTGGCTTCTCAAGGTCTGGAGGACTATCCTCAGTTGTATCTTATGGTCTTCCTCGGTTGAGGAGTATATCAAGATATCGTCCACAAAAACTACCACAAATCGGTCTAAGTATAACCTAAAGATGAGGTTCATCAAATCCATGAATGCAGTAGGTGCATTTGTTAGACCGAACGACATGACCAAGAACTCGTAGTGACCGTACCGAGTTCTGAATGCTGTCTTGGTAATGTCCGACCCTCGGATCAGGAGTTGGTGATAACCGGATCGTAAATCAATCTTAGAGAAGTATTTGGCATCTCTAAGTTGGTCGAACAAGTCATCGATCCTGGGCAACGGGTATCTGTTCTTAATGGTGACGTTATTCAGCTTGCGATAGTCAATGCAAAGTCGTAACGAGCCATCTTTTTTGCGAACAAACAGAACTGGAGTGCCCCAGGGTGATGAATCTTTTCTGATGAAGCCATTACTCTCTAATTCCTTTAGTTGTTTGTCCAATTCGACCAGCTCTACATTTGACATTCTGTATGGTGGAATTGAGATAGGCCCGGTCCCAAGTATGAGAATTGGTTTCAAAATCGAATTCCCTAACCGGAGGTAAGCCAGGATGGTCATTTAGAAAAACTGTTGGGAATTCAGATATTACTGGGACATCGTGTACTTCGAGAGGGTACAGTGCTAGTGATTAATTTTCATCACCAAGGGATAGAGCTCGAAGCTGTGCCTTGAGAAGTGCAACAGTCGAGTTGTGTATCCATTTCCTTGTTCCCTGAATCTTGACAAACTCCCCCGTGGGCAAGTTTAACTGAACTTGCTTCTTCATACAATCGATCTTTGCATTCAGTGGTGCGAGCCAGTCCATGCCAAGGATGATGTCGAAGTTTTCAATGTCCATCACAAAAAGATATGCATATATTATCTGTTCTGACATTCGAAGCTCACATCGAGAACACTACAAATTTACGTCAGTACCAGATCCTAAAGGTGATGTGACATGGATTGTGATGTCTGTGGATTCAGGATGCAACCCTAAATGTCTTACCAATGCAGACGATATAAAAGAATGCGTAGCACCCAAATCGAACAAGACATGCACCATTGTATTGAACAAGGGAAATGTACCATGGACTACATTGTTGTCTGGGAGGGGTTGTTGAGTGATAGCAAATGCTCTGCCCTGGTTCCGTTGCCCCTGGTTCTGCTGGTTCTGCCTGGATTGGGCATTAGCAGCAGGTGGTGCTTGTTGGACTGAAACAACGGGAACAGGTTGCTGAAGGTGCGGACAAACATTTCTTACATGGCCCTGCTGGCTGCAGTTGTAACACGTCAGCCTCTGCTGCTGATGGTTCTGTTGGCCATGCTGATTATGGTGCTGACCACCACCTCTGTCATTGTCGTTTCGACGACCACCCCTTCCATTACGGCCTTTTCGGCCATGATTGCGAAAACCCCGATGGCCAAGGTTAGACAGTTCAGCCGCAGGTGTCGCCTCATTCTTCTGAACAGGGGCTGGGAGGGCTGGGTTTTGATTATAGTAGGGCTTCTTCTTGTTGTCCTGCTGCGAGCCCTGTTGGGAAAACGTTGCAGGTTGTTTTCCCTATTCAGTCTCTGCTCCTGCACAATCTTTTCTTGCTCAAAGCTCATGGCCTTGTCAATGACCTCCCTATAAATCTTGAGATCCAAGATCGACAAGGCTCGTCGAAGGTCAGGACGAAGGCCATTGTAGAATTTCTCGGTCTTATCTTGCTCCATTGAGATGGTAGAGAGAGAGTAGACTGATAATTCTTTAAAATTGACAACATACTCCCTGACTGTCATGTCGCCTTGGTATAGCTTGGCGAACTCCTGGCGCTTCTGTCTCTTTACAGCCCTGGGGAAGTACTCATCAATAAACATTGACTCGAACTGTTGCCAAGTCATGTCCGTGGTGTTGATCCTTGGGTCCTCCTTTAACGTTATCCACCACGTATTTGCTCCACTAATAAGTTGGTAGGAAGCAAGTGGAATCTTTCGAGCGTCATCTACTCTCATTGCATCGAGAGCCTTCTTTGACTCATCCAGCCATTTTTGCACCTCTTCAGCATCACTGGTGCCAGCAAAAGTAAGAGGTTGTAGCCTCTTGTACCTCGTAATCTGGTAGGTTTGAGTCTCCGACCCAGATCTCACAGGTGCCTGAACAGTGACAACCTGATTGGTCACGGTCTCACGAACTGCCGTCTGAACAGTTACTTTCATCACCTCGATAAATCCGGCGAAAAGGACTTCCATACTTGAAGGCATGGTAAAGGATGTTGGTTGAGGTGGCACTGCCTGCCCAGGCGTAGTGGTAGTGTCGGGTGTGGCCTGCGCTATCGTCGGAGGCGGGGGTTCCTGGTTCTGAATCTCAGGAGGTGCCTCATCTGCTGGACGGATAGTATGTGGACTTCCTCTCTTCCTGGTTTGTATTTTCTCACTGGCAATGAGAAAATAAAACCATAATTTTAGGAACTGTAACCAAGTATAATGTTATGATATTCTCAGCAACAAATCGAGAGTACTGCAATATAAAAACCACCTATCTTTCTAAGTATAGTGTAAGGTTTTTTTGAGGAATCAAATAATCTTATGTGCCTCGTATGTTTGGCCATGGTGTAAAACAAGGTTAGAATGTTTATATAATAAGTATAAAACTTTGCAAGTATTTCAAATGTTTTGGTTCTGGTTTTTGTGAACATACTTATATATTTCATTGAAAATCCATACGAGTCATAAAAATTCTAAGATTTGCCTCGGTAAATATCCTGATCTAACGTTCTATCGCAATCTTATGTATTCATACTCTTTCGCTTAGTCTTTTCGACTATTATCCAAATTTGTGTGTCCCATACCACATGAATTTGGTAACAAGGGTGTCAACCAAGTTAAGTTGTATGAACACGGTCTCTATAAAACATCGGCTAAAGAGTAGTTCACTAATAGTATCGTCCAAGTTTACTCGTCTCATACCGTGTAAACTTAGTGATAATGTTAGTAATGCAACTTTGTCCAAATGTTTCTTTTCACACAAGGTCGTGGGTTTTCTTACTTCCACATTTTATTTAGTATCCTCCAATTTTGTTGTGTCCCATACCACTCCAAAGTTAGTGATACAAAAGAAAGAATGGTTGTAAGTCGGCCCACCAAAGATAGTCTTAAACAAAACATTTTCATTCATATATAAATAAATTTTTACAATGCCAGTGATCATTCCTGATTTTCCTACCTACTACCGCTTCTTTTAGACCTCCTGCTAGGTAAAGAAAGACTACTAGAAGAAGGTTGAAAAGTTGCTCGCTGTTTTTTGACGTTTTGCATGCGTCTTAACAATGCATTTTGAGTCTCCTCCATCCGAGCAATACTAGATACAATCACATTTAACTGCTCAAATGGGTTAGTCGATTGCCCCATCGATGGTTGATAGGTCGATTGTCCCATAGGTGGAGGGTAGGTCGTAGGCATTGGTGGAAAGTATTAGCCGTATGGTAGACTCATAGGTGGGGGGTAGTTGTTTGGATTGTACGGGGATTCCCTAACTGGAACCCCTTGGACATTTGGATATGCTTGAGTCGAAAAGTCTTGAAACAATGGACTCATTAGGATATCCTGTCTTCCAAAATTTGGTGCCACACAATTCTATTGTTGTTGGTTCACAGGAACTTGTGGAACTGGCCGATACGATACCTCAGGAGTTGGAAACCTTTGGTACGTAGTATTGCCTTGAGTTGGCATGTTCCAGGAAGGTGGATTTGCTGGAACTCTTTGTCCATCCTGATTTGGTTGAGGTTGATTTAGGTTGGCAAAGAATTCTTCCTCAGAGAATAGGTGATTGGTTTGACCATTATTCGCGGTTGGGTTTGCCGTAGGGTTCTGGTTTGGCTCGTTATTTGGTACCTCCCTAACAAGAATCTTGCGCCGACTTTTTTGTTGACAATGTCCATTTTTTTCTCTAATTCTTTCAACATTTTCTCCTAAAGTCTCGCCAAATACTTCTTCGTCAGTCACCCCTCCACTGGTGACAAACGTCTTAAAGATAGAGGATATTGTAACCTCCTCAGTGATCTGTTTCGAAGACTCATCAAAAGTGTTGACGTTTGCCTCGTATAGCACCTTCATGATCAAGACTCCGTAGCCGATGAGTTCCTTTCTTAAAGGGTTTTGGATCACCCGCAACATTTGCTGGATGATGATGTGAGGTAGGGAGACCTTAATTTTCTTCTCTATGCAGTATAGCACAAGAAGTTGAGCCCTTGACATAGCACCTCTACTCACCTTTTCCTGCAAGATGTTGCCGAATACGATATTTCCAAGGCCGGCAAGAGGTGTAATACCCTAGGTTTGCACAAAAAAAAAAAAAAAACTTCGGGCACCCTTTTTTTTCCTATTTAAGGAACCCCCCTCCTCATTTCACATACCAAAATCACTTCTCTTTGTGATTTCTCTTCTCTCTTTCACTCATTTTGAGTTTTTGTCTTCTCTTTTGAGACTCTCTTTCCGAGACTCTCTGTGCGGTGCAACGCGATTCTGCTCGGGGGAAGGCGTCAATTCTTAAAGGATTTTTTATCTGAAGGTGGGGAACGAAAAATAAGTTTGCATGTCTTATAACTTTTATTAAAGTTTACATTCATTTATCATTATGTCTACTATTCATTTATATTGGATTATCGCTTATAATGTTTATACTTATGCCTGTATATTTGGAGTTCACGTATTAAATTGTTGCTATGTCGGATTAGTGGTCAATCTGGCTCAACCAGACTCAGTCTTGTCCTTAGTAACTTTAAATAGTGAATGGGAGGCAGCGTGCTGCTCTAGACGATTGGTATTTAAGTAGACCTCGTGTGTGACGCCCCAAAAATTATTTCATCTAGCCCATAACCCAATTGCATTTTGCCCAAACTCTATGTGTTGCCTTGATATGTTTGGTGTTTGTTTGATGGTTGTTTAATGTTTGTATAGTTGATGCTTGATAATGTATATAAATATGTGTATCATAAATTGTATATGGGTCATGTTAAATTAAAGTGTTATTATTTATGCATGGGCCCATTAAACCATGAATTGATATGGGTTAGGGTTGATTGAATAAAAGGATAAATGAGAATGAAAATTTGGTGTATTAAATGGATTGAACATTTAAAATACATGGAAGCATGAGATTGGTTAAAATACATGTGGTTGGTATGGGTAGTATGAGACCAACACATGTGAAGGTTGGTGCATGAAAGTGGACAAGTGTCCCATGACCACTTCTAGAATCCAAGAATGTGCTAGAAAATGAGGTGAGTGGAGGAGAGAATCCAAGAATGTGCTAGAAAATGAGGTGACTGGAGGAGGGAATCAAGGAAGTGCTAGAAAGAGGTGAGTGGAGAGAAAGGAAAGAAGAAGAGAAAGAAAAGAAGAGAAAGGAAAGAAAAGAAGAGAAAGAAGGAGAGAGTTGCAGGAGGAAGATCCCTGCGACGTTTTCATCAAAGAGGTCAATCTTTCAAATCTATGGTCCGATTGAGGTCAAAATTTGTCAGCAAGTTCGTAACTTATGGTTATTCATTCAGGTCGGTGGAGATCTTGATCAGTGGTTTCGTCTAAGAGATCTAACCTCTCAAACAAGGCTGGTTGGAAAGTCTGGATTTCTCGCACTGTTTCGCTCAAACTTATAGATCCCCTTAATCTACCGTTGGATGGATATAAAATTTGGGTATGTCATTTACAACAGATAGTTCTGCATTCTGAACGGTGGAGATCTTGATTTAGGTCTCTTCTGAGAGATCTAATCTCTGAAACAAAGCTAGTCGGAGATTCTGGATTTCTCGTGGTGTTTCGCTCAAACTTATAGATCTCATAAAGCTACCGTTGGATGGATATCAAATTTGGGTATGTAGTTTTGTGTGATATAGTCATCTTAGTTTGAGTATTTGCAGCAGGAAAGGAGAAATTGTCTGATTAGAGACTTGTTCATCAAAGATACATATCTTTTCGGTCCACCGTTGGATTGGGCTGATATTTGGACAGAAGGTTTATTTCTTCACATACTTCAATCTATACGGTTGATTTTGTGATTGCATATTTCTGTTGGTAGATTGATACATCTGAACAGAATAGTAAATGAAGAATTGGTAGGGTTGCTTGTATTAGACCTAAATTTAGAATATGAACTTAGACCTTTCCAAATAGCTTGCATGCCAACTATGTTGACCTAGTTGCCATTGTTGATGAACCCATGATGCAAAATCAGTGATACACAGGGTTGAACATGGTGACCTAGTGTAAATCGGCAATATGGCCTAAGTATGAAAATTTTCATATTTTGGGGCTTTTGATGCTTTTGGCCTAGAATCATTGAATTGATGCAACTTATGTTTAATTAAGCATGATTAGGGTTGATTATGCTACTGATTTGGTGGTTGTGACCATATCATGAGTTAGGCCTACTTGTGATCAAGTGACCAAATTTGGGCATGTTTATGCCTAAGGAATTGAAAATCAGTATTTTTGATTAATAGAATGGTTTATGTATGAGAACTATGCATTAGAGGCTTAAGTCATGTGATTTGAGTTGAATGATGGGATTAGATGGGATTTAGGCCTATTGTTTATATGTGGGCTGATTTAGGGTTGATGTGTAATGTTTATGTGATTGAACATAGAAATTGATGTATGGTAGGATATTGATGTATGTTTCAGGATCTTGATTGGGTTGATTCGGTTTGGTGGTCGTGTGTGGTTAAATACTCTCGCGAGGCTTGGTTGTGAGTAGACTTCATTTATGATTATATCTTTTATGTCATCATATCACTTATATATTGTATGTTGAAAGCATGGATGTGTTCTAATGTTTTGAATGATGCATTGATTTGAGAAAACCTTATGACTTTGGTTGGGCCCATCTATCTGGCTAATAGGGGGACTTAGCCTTGTCATAGGAGGGTTTTAGGAAAGGAAGAGATTGGGGTCAACGGTACGGTGAAATAGACGTGCACTAGTAACCCAAAATAAACATGATTGGGATCAACGGTACGGTGAAATAGACGTATACTAGTAACCCAATGCATGTGGAATGTGGATCCAAATTGATAAGCTTTTACTTGCATCGAACTTATTATAAATGTTTGATATCTATATGTTATGAGCTTTTAAATCATGCTACACATTGACAAGCATACATGATATTTATTGGTGAGTATTGATAGCATATCTGAATTCTATTCACTGGGCACCGTTGGCTCACCCTCATTTTCCTCTTTCAGGTCCTTCTGTCCCGAATAAGGGCAAAGGAGTAGTTATATCTTGAGGGCCTTGCCTGCGAGAGAATCCAAAGCCTCGATGTGAGTTGAGAGGCATTTTGATTGAACTATGTTTTAAATTATGAAGTATTATATTTTGGATTATGTAATTATAACACTTACCACATTGTAGTATGGGTGAGTTGGGACTTGTTAGATAAACCATGTGGGCATATGACGGTTTTTATTTGTACCCACAATTTTAGACTTTATGTGTATGTCAATTTTAATGGACTATAGGGATTATGATTTTATTTATGGTTCATTTTCATGGATTATCTCTTCTCTTTGATGATTAATACGGTGGGTAGTTTTGTTTAGTACCTTTTGATATTATGTCGTTGTTTGAAATAAGGCTCGTAGGGTCTCAACCACCTCATGAGAGTTGAGGAGTGGTCGGAGATGCCTAAGCCGGGCGTCCCGCCCCGGCATTCCGCACGCCATTCCTTGTGGGGTTGGTGGTCCGGGGCGCGGGGTCGCCACATCGTGTCTCACCTCTTAACTGGAGACTGATCTGGTTGGTCTTATTTGAAAGCTATCAGCTTATACAAGTAATATTGAATGTCCTAACCTTGCACGTGGTGATACCGACCCTGATAAGGATCATCAGACGTTGCAAAATCATGTCTAATGTTAAGTAAAGACCGGACCAGTTCATGCATTGGCATCATGCATAAGAACCACCTAGGGACGTATGTGGTTTATGATTCATATAATAGTTAGAAACAATGCTCACTATTCATTATATTTCTCTGGAGAGGGACGTACGATGAGAACCCGGCTACTCCTGGGGAGGGACATCTGTACGTGAATCCAGAGCGTCATTCCTGAGGAGGGACGTACAATGAGAACCCGGCTACTCCTGGGGGGAGACATTTGTACGTGAACTCAAGCAACGTACAATCATGAAACCAATACGAGACGGTGCCATGCACACATACATGTTGGATTGATTATGATGCTCTAATGCGTATTTATGATATTTGATTATGAAGTTTGTTTTATTAATTGTTATATTCACGAACTATTTTACCCACTGAACGTGTAGCTCACCTCGTTGTTATCCAATTTTTCATAGGAGATTAGGGTAGACTAGGTGCAGGTTTTTGGGCCCACATTTTTTGTACCCTTTGTATTATTCATTGGGGATTTGGGGAGGATGTTCCCTTAACTATTTCATGTACAAATATATTTTGAAATTAATGAAATCAGACTCGTAGTTAATTTTGTTTTCGCGCACTCCGTTATTGTTATAATGCATTCGTGCCCGTCCGTGAGTGTCCCGCCAGTTTAGGTGCGTCCGGGCGGGGTGTGACATAAAATAAAAGTGAAGTGGTGGAGTTAAGAAGAGAAAAAAAAAAAGAAAGTGTGCAAAAATTCAGCACCTGGGCACTGTGGCGCCCACACTAAGCGTCGGGTGCCCTGGTGAAGACTTGTGAAAAAAATAAGAAGAGAAAACAGAGACTGGGCACCATGGTGCCGATCCTGAGCACTGCGGCACTAGGGAGTCCGAGTGCAATTAGGATTTTTTGTGCGATTTTTATGTTTTTTTCTTTCCTTTTTGTTTAGACAATATAAATAGAAGTTGGAAAAGTTTATAGGGATTATTCATGGAGAGAAGAGGCAATTGAAGCATTGGAAGCAAAGGAAAACTATAGCAAAGCAACGCGAAGAAGTTAGATCTAGATTTGGTGAATTCGTGTTAGTTTAATCTTTTCTCCTTTTCTCCTTTGTATTTAATTTCTCTTCCTTTCATGATGTTGAACCTATTTGATTTTGAGTTTTTAGAAATAGTTATGGAGTAATTTTCTTTTCTAGGGTTTCAATTCGTTTTCATATGGATATTGGATTTTATGTATGATTTTAGATTTTAATTAATCTTTTAGAGTTTTTTATTTTATTTTAATTTGTTCTTATTGCTTCTAATTAATTGGCCTCTAATTAGATGATTTGTTGAATCTTTATGATCTTGAAAAAAATTATTTTAGATTTAAATCTGATTAAAATAACATATGATCAAAACGGGAGAAAGATATTGAGTTCATGTGAGATAGAAATATATTCATGTGACATGTGTAATCATTGAAGAGCATGATCTTAACGAATCTTGTTTAATTTAAATTTCATAGAAATATAAAAATTTAACTAATGAAGATATTTTTACTTGACCATCGAAAGAGGCTTGTAGATAAATTAGGTTCTTCATTAACAACTCTAATTAATTAATTAATTGAAAAATAATTAGATGAATCCAAGTGAAATATGAGGAAAAATTGCAATCCTAGGTTTCAGTAATTAATTGGTTAAGTGATTTAATTTTAATTGTTTTTGTTTTAATTTGAGTTTTAAATTTCTTTACTATTATTTTTGCTATTTGTTTAGATAAGATTAAATTGAATTAATTTTAATAATTAAGAATAAATTAGTGTCAATCTTTGTGGTAACAATCCTTAATTCACCACTCTATTACTTGTTTACGATATTGTGCACTTATAATTATTTCACAATACTAATGGATGGTTTCTATTTCTCTTAACAGTCTAGTTATAATCATTCAGTGGTTGATCTTAGTCCTTGCATGTTTCATCCGTATGGTCTGTCTTTTTGTCCTTTTCATAGTTGTCTTTTCGAGGTACCTCTAATTTGTTTTTCCTTTTTATTGCAGATTGACTTATTTTTACTTTATTATTCTCTGGCAGACAAATAGTACTTCTCTTGGCAACAACCTAGTTCATGTTAATAAAGCTAAAGATGTCATCACTAGTATGTTAGCAAAGGGTTCAACCCTTAAACAAGATGCCATTAATAGAGCTAAAACATTTGTTGGAATTTGATCATGTAGTTGAAGATCTTAGATTTTGATAATGTTTATCATATTTAGATTATTGTTATCTTGAGTTATCTAAGTTGGATAATCCCTTAATAACCACCTTAAGATAACTACTGCTTGATAGTTATCTCATCTCCACCACATCCCAAATTGGAGAGAATAAAAAATATTTGATTATCTAGAATGCCTATAAATTAAGGGGATGTGAACATGGTAGAAAACACAAAAAATTATAGAGAATTTTCATTGAGTAGAGAGTGAGACTTTTGGACTGTGGAATATGTTGGGAACCTATCTAATTAATTCGATTTACATGATTTGTATTCGAATAATTTCTACATTAGTATCAGAGCATATATGGGTGTTCTCGTGTTGATTGATGTATCAGTGTTATTTTTTCCTTTAAAAAAAGAAAAATTCGGTGCGTTTTTTTTTTACATAGAGACAAAGTTATTATTATTTTTTTCTGTGAAGTTTTTTCTGTTAAAAAAAAAAAAGGTTTTCGGTGGGTTTTTTATAAACACAGATATCGAGTTTTTTTTTTGTGACAATTTTTTTTGTTAAAATATCTATATATATATATATTGGCCTCACACTTTTTGCCTGAATTTTCGCGGGCATCCGGCAAACTTACCAGCCGATGAGCATATCCACATGATCTCTGAAGTGAGGTCTTCTAAACGGACCCATTTGCATGTCTAAAGATTTGCCACAGTCACAAAGAGACCCTCACAAAAACCAGTCGATTGAAGACTTTTAAAAAATAAAAATAAAATGAGGTTGTCAAATTTCGGCAGGACCTCTGGCCGATGACACCACCTGCATGTTCGCTGGTTGCCAGAGGTCCGACTGGACTTCTTTCTGACAACAGTGAGGTAGCGTTGTGGTGGCGTCGTAACAACCACAATGCTGGTTTGCAGCTAGGTGGGGAAGATGACCCACGCGGGTCATCGCCAACCCGACCCGACCCTGTTTGGGTCATTCCGACCTAGACATTAAAAGGGCCCAGAGACCCAGGCTAAAAAAGAAAAGGTTAAAATGGGTCTCGTCCAGGCCTAGATCAGGGCCTGAACCTAGACCATTTGCAGGCCCGACCCCACAAGAGTCGGCCCAACCCAACGGTCCAGACCAACCCGCACCTGTCTGGACCGGGTCAACAGGCCGGTCCACCCGAACTGGTCTGGTCCGTTTGAACCGAATTTATTAAAAAAAAAAATTGGTTAGTTAAACTTGATGGTTTAAAATGAAGGCCTTCTGGTGTTTTTTGGCAAAAGCCATGAAGTGGACCATGACATATTTTTGCTTCATTTATACATTTGTACAGTTACATTTATTAGATTCATGTTGTAATATCAAAATCTGTAATACGTGTTGTGATGTAACATGAACCATTAAATTTTGATTGTTATATTCATATCATTAGCTCATGTTTTTTTTCAAAAACAGATGAATTGTGACATATGGTGCAATTACCCCAGTTTAGACAAAAAATAAAATAAATTTAAGTTCGGGTCGAGTGTAATACCCCTGAAGGTTCGGGCATTCCTTTTCCTATATAAGGACCCCCCTTTCATTTCTCACACCAACTATTCTCTCTCTCTTGCTCTCCTTGTGATTTCTCTCTTCTCTTTCTGAGACTCTCTTCACGATGCAACGCAGTTCTGCTCAGGAGAAAACACCAGTTCAGAAGGAGATTTTATCTGAAAGTGGGGAATGAAACATAGGTTTGCATGTCTTATGACTTTTATTAAAGTTTGCATTCATTTATCATTATGTTTACTATTTATTTACATTGCATTATTGTGTAAAATGTTCATACATGTCATACTTATGCCTGTATATTTGGAGTTTATGTATTACACTGTTACTATGTTGAATTAGTCGTCAATCTGACTCAACCAGACTTAGTCTTGTCCTCAGTAACTTTAAATAGTGATCAAGAGGCAGCGTGCTGCTCTAGACGATTGGTATTTAAGTGGACCTCGTGTCCCACCTCTCAACTGGAGACTGATCTGGTTGGTCTTATTTGAAAGTTATCAGCTTGTACAAGTGATACTGGACATCCCAACTTTACACGTGGTGATACTGACCTGATAAGAATCACCAAACGCTGTCAAATCCTGTCTAATGTTAGTAAAGACTGAACCTGCTCCTGCATTGACATCATATATATGTACCACCTAGGGACGTAAGTGGTTTATGATCCACAAAATAGTTAGAAGCAATGCTTACTATTCTTGATATTTCCTTAGAGAGGGACGTATAATGAGAACCCGAGATTTCCTGAGGATGGACAATTTGTACGTGAGTCTAGGGCGACGACCTTGGGGAGGGACGTACGATAAGAGCTCGGGTTTACCTGGGGATGGACATCTGTACGTGAACTCAGGGCGACGTACAATCATGGAACCATTATGAGACAGTGTCATGCATATACATACATGTTGTGTGTATTGAAATTTTATTATGAAGTTTCATTTATTAATTGTCATATTCACGAACTATTTTACCTACTGGGCAATAGCTCACCCCGTTGTTATCCAATTTTTTACAAGAGTTTAGGGCGAACTGGATGGAGGTTTTTGGGCCCACATTTTGTAACCCTTGAATTATAGAGAGATTTTAGGAGGATGTTCCCTCAATCATATTTTGTACAAAAAATACATTCTGAAATTAATGAAATCAGACTTGTACTCGATTGTGTACCTACGTACTCGGTTATTGTTATAATGCATTCACTCCCCGCCTGTGAGTGTTCTGCCGGTTTAGGTACGTTCGGGCGGGGTGTGACATTTAATGGTATCAGAAAGAAAGGTCCACGGCCCGCCCAAGTCCACCAATTAGGAGAAGAAAATTTATATTAGATCTATATATCTTTAGAACTATATATATGAGTTCTATATAGTTAAGATTTATAATATATATATATATATATATAACTTGTTGCTAATGGAAAATTTGGATTTAATGATAGCATAAACATCAAGAGGAAAATAGAAAATATTGTCTAACGGATAAAACATAAATTTTAAAAATGTTAGGAATATATTTTGTGTATTTCACAAGTTTTACCTTCCTTTCAGCAAGATAATGGCCTCAAGTAAAAGAACGACTTCCAGTAGTCAGGAACCAATTCCCACAAGGCTTGCGGAACTTTCTAAACGGGAGGTTATGACTATGAGGAGCATTGACATGAGAGATCTCCGCCCCCGTCCTATCTTTCACGATAAACTCACAAAGCTGGGATGGTTAAATATAACAAAAGTTGAGGGTTACGTCTCCTTCAACTTGGTGAAGTCATTTTACGAATTCATGAATATCGTGGGACTTCAAGAAGATGGGAACAACCATGTCTTAGAGACAATGATCAAGGGAGCAAAGATTTCCATTAGCGTCGAAACTATTTCACAACTTGTTTTATACCATGCCCAAGCATACGAGGCACATAACATTCTTTGATTCCTCACCAAAAACCTTACACTATACTCAGAAAAATAGGTATTTTTATATTGCAAAACTCTCGAACTTATTACTGAGAATATCATATTATTATACTTGGCTACGGTTCATAAAACATGGTTTTGTTTTCTTCTTGCGAGTGAGAAAATGCAAACCAGGAAGAGAGGAGGCCATGCACGGTCTATTCAGTAGAGGAGGCACCTCCTGAGATACAAAATCAGGAACAGCCGCCTCCAAGGGCAGAGCAGGCCACACCCGACACTACCACTACTTCTGGGAAGGCAGTCCACCTCAGCCCACACCCTTTTTCATGCCCCCGGGCATGGAACACTTCTTCGCCGGATTCATTGAGGCGATGAAGATGACTGTTCAAACGGTCGTTCGTGAGACCGCGGCCAACCAAGTGGTCACTATGCAGGCACTTATTCGATCTGGGTCGGAGGCTCAAACCAACCAGATTACGAAATATAAGAGGCTACAACCCCTTACCTTTGCTGGCACCATTGATGTGGATGAAGCGCAGAAATGGCTTAATGAGTCGAAGAATGCTCTCGTGGCTATGAGAGTCGACGAGGCTCGAAAGATTCCATTAGCTTTCTACCAACTTGTTGGTGGAGCTAACACCTGGTGGATAACAGTGAAGGAAGACCCAAAGGTCAATGTAACGGACATGACTTGGCAAGAGTTTGAGTCGGTGTTCATTGACGAGTACTTCCCTGGCCCTGTGAAGAGGCAGAGGCACCAGGAGTTCGTCAGGTTGTACCAGGGCAACATGACAGTTTGCGAGTATGTTGTCAGGTTCAAGGAATTATCGGCCTACTCTTTCTCCACCATCTCAACAAAGCAAGATAAGGCCGAGAAATTCTATAATGGCCTTCGTCCAGACATCCGACAAGCCCTGTCGATCTTGGATCTCAAGAATTATAGGGAGCTTGTCGACAAGGCAATGAGCTTTGAGCAGGAGCAAAGAATGAATAGAGGAAAACAACTTGCAACATTTTCCCAATAGGGCAACAAGAAGAAGTCTTACTTTAATCAAAACCCAGCCCTCCCAGCCCCGGTACAAAAATATGAGGTAGCGGCACCTACGGCAGAAACTTTTAACCCTGGCCAGCAGGGTTTATAGAATCATAATAGAGGTGGCCACAAAGGTAAGGGTGGCCGCCGTAATGGCAATGACAGGGGTGGTGGTCAGCAGCACCACAATCAACATGGCCAGCAGAACCATCAGCAGGCGCCTGGACAGCAGAGGCTGACGTGTTTCAATTGTGGCCGACAGGGCCATGAAAAAAATGTCTGTCCCCAACCTCAACAACCCCGCAGCCTGTTCCCGTTGTTTCAGTCCAACAAGCCCCACCTGCTGCTAACACCCAACCCAGGCAGAACTACCAGAACCAGGGGCAAAGGCAATAGGGCAAAGCGTTTGCTATCGCTTAGCAACCCCTCCCAGACAACAATGTAGTCGAAGGTACATTTTTCTTGTTTAATACAATGGTAAGGCATTTAGGGTTGTATCCTGAACCCACAGACATCATAATTTATGTCTCAACACCATTAGGATCTGGTACTGACGTGAAATTGAAGTGTTCTAGATGTGAACTTCGAATGTCAGAACAGATAGTTTATGCAGACCTTCTAGTGATGGACATTGAAGACTTCAACATCATCCTCAGCATGGATTGGCTCGCACCACTGAAAGCAAAGATCGATTGTTTGAAGAAGCAAGTTTAGTTAACCTTGCCTATTGGGGAGTTTGTCAAGATTCAAGGAACGAGAAAATGGATACACAACTCGACTATTGAACTACTCAAGGCACAGCTCCGAGCCTTATCCCTTGGTGATGACAATGAATCATCATCACTGTACCCTCTCAAGGTACACGACATCCCAGTTATATCTGAATTCCCAACGGTTTTTCTGAATGACCTTCCTAGTCTACCTCTAGTTCGGGAATTTGATTTTGAGATCAAACTCGTACTAGGGACAGGACCCATCTCAATTCCACCATACAGAATATTCAATGTTGAGATGGTCGAATTGGAAAAACAACTGAAGGAATTGGAGAATAATGGCTTCATCAGAAAAATTTTATCACCCTGGGGTGCTCCAGTTCTATTTGTTCGCAAGAAGAATGGTTCGTTACGACTTTGCATCGACTATTGCAAGTTGAATAACGTCACCATCAAGAACAGATACCCTTTGCCCAGGATCGATGACTTGTTCGACCAACTTAGATATGCCAAATACTTCTCTAAGATTGATTTACGATTCGGTTATCATCAACTTCGGATCAGAGAGTCGAACATTAATAAAACGGCTTTCAAAACTCGATACAGTCACTACAAGTTCTTGGTGATGTCGTTTGGTCTAACAAATGCACCTGCAACGTTCATGAATTTTAATGAACCACATCTTCAGGTTATACTTAGACCGATTCATTGTGGTCTTTGTAGATGATATCTTGATATATTCCTCAACTGAGGAAGATCATAAGATACATCTGAGGATTGTCCTCCAGACCTTAAGAAGCCATCAGTGCAAAGTTGAGTAACTGCGAATTTTGGGCGAAGAGAGTTCAATTCCTAGGTCATGTGGTTTCAGGCAATGGCATTGAGGTGGATCCTTCAATGGTTGAAGCAATTTTAAACTGGAAGCAACGTACCACAGTTACTCAAATCTGGAGTTTTCTTGGTTTGGCTGGCTACTACAGACGCTTCATCAAGGACTTCTCAAAGATTGTTGAACCTATGACCAAGCTCACTAGGAAAGACGTGCGATTTATCTGGAATCGCGCCTGTGAATCATCATTCCAGGAATTGAAGAAGCGCCTCACGACGGCACCAGTACTAATCACTCCAAGAAATGGAGTTGGATTTTCACTTTCAACTCCAATACCATCCCGGTAAGGCCAATGTTGTGGCTGATGTCCTGAGTAGAAAATCTTATGTTACTACTTGCACTCTTAACTTCGAGATGGGGAAGTTGGCTACAAAGATGGAGAATTTTAACCTATAGCTCATCGATGAGGGAGGAAGATCACGACTCTCTCAATTATCAGCCAACTCTGAGCTTATTCGAAATATTTCAGCAGCTCAAGCTAACGACCCTATGATAATGGAGAAATGAGAACTTCTACTCAGCGGACAGGTCCTTCCTCACTAGTTGGTCTCCAACGACGAGGCTGTTTTCTGCAAAAAAATGTCTCTGTCTACCGAACGATCCTTAAGTTCGGAAAGAAGTGCTCATTGAAATGCATTGTCCGAGGTTTGCTATGCATCTTAAGGAAGACAAGATGTACAAGGATGTCAAGCGACAATTCTGATTTTTTGGATTAAAGAAGGCTATTGCAGACTTCGTTGCTCGATGTCTCGTTTGCCAACAAGTAAAGGTAGAACGCAGACTTCTCTTTGGACTTCTCCAGCCTTTACCTATTGGAGAATGAAAGTGGGAGAACATCGCAATGGATTTTGTTACGACCTTGCCTCGAAATAATAAAGGGCAAGATGCAATCTGGGTTATCATTGACAGACTTACAAAGTTTGCACACTTTTTACCAATAAAGTTCACAGATAATCCTGCCAAGCTTGCCGAATTGTATGAAAGAGAGATCATACGCCTCCATGGCATACCACTCACGATCATTTCTGATCGAGACCCTCGATTCACATCAAAATTTTGGCAGAGCTTTCAGAGTAAAATGGGCTCCAAGATCACCATCAGCACAACTTTTCACCTTCAGACTGATGGGCAGTCAGAGCGTCTTATCCAGATCTTGGAGGACATGTTACGTTGTTGCATTTTGGATTTTCATGAGGGATGGGAAAAACATTTACATTTGGCTGAGTTTGCATACAACAACTACCAAACCAGTATCGGCATGGCACCATATGAGGCTCTCTATGGTCGCCCTTGCAAATCTTCAGTATGTTGGTTAGATATGGCAGATCGACAGCAGTAAGGGCCTGAACTAGTTCAAGAGACTTCTGAGAAGATCACACTAGTAAAGGAGTGACTTTGTGTAACACAAAGTCGACAGAAGAGCTATGCTGACAAGCGGAGACAGCCTCTAGAATTTGACAATGGGGACTTGGTTTTTCTAAAAGTTCAGCCTACAAAAGGTGTCAAACACTTTGGGATCAAAGGAAAACTCTCCCCACAGTATATTGGTCCATTTCAGATCATTGAACGTATTGGCAAACTAGTCTATCGTCTATCCCTTACATCGTCCATGTCTAAGGTTCATAACGTTTTTCACGTATCCATGCTTCGATAGTATCATCCTGATCTTTCACATATCATCCATCTGGTCGAGGTTCAGGTTGAAGAAGGAAATAAGTATCAAGAGAGAGCGATACAGATTTTGGATAGAAAAACTCAAGAACTAAAGCGACCTAGCATACCACTTGTGAAGGTGCTTTGGGATCACCACGAAGTAGAGGAAGCAACTTGGGAACTAGAAGAAATAATTAAACTGAAATACCTTGAATTGATTTCTAGTAATAGTTGATGACGTGATGCATTGTACCTTTTGACTAATCAATGAAATTGCGGAACTTTGTTTACAATATCTTAATATATTGTTTCATTTAATTAACCATGCAGATGTCTAAAAACAACTCAGACAGGAGTAATGAGTCATACACACCATGGCCTGCTTGGCAACCAGTAGAGACTCCATCAGACTCTGATGCAAACCACAACTTCTTTGCATCACTAACTCCCTCGCCTTAGCGGCGCGTATGGATTTATCGTAACAATATTGCCCGAAACAAACCAATGCCCTCATGCTGGCAAGATCTCCTACCAAAATTGTCAGGCGACCGAATTCGGGCAACTGCACGAAATAGTATTCTGTCACTCAACCTACCTCCCCTAAAACGCTGCAACTTGCAGTACCCTACGCCGCCATCTGTGAGGCAAATAACGAAACCTTCTAATGACGAATCCGACTCCATTTGCTATCTATTGTTTGATGATATTGAGGATTCCACCGGCCACAATGCTATTCAGGGGCCTTACAGGCACTACCCTGATCTTGTCAATGATGACGACGGCGGTGAATCCCACGCAGCTAGTAATCACCACTACATTGACTAAATTTCAGGGGCAAAATTCCTTTAAGGGAGGTAGAGTGTAATACCCCCAGTTTAGACAAAAAAAAAAGAATTAAGTTCGGGTTGAGTGTAATGCCCCCGAAGGTTCGGGCGTTCCTTTTCCTATATAAGGAACTCCCCTCCCTTTCATTTCTCACACCAACTCTTCTCTTTCTCTCTTGCTCTCCTTGTGATTTCTCTCTTCTCTTTTTGAGACTTTCTTCGCAGTGCAACGCAGTTCTGCTCAGGAGAAAGTGCCAGTTCCAGAAGGTGATTTTATCTAAAGGTGGGGAACGAAACATAGGTTTACGTGTCTTATTAATTTTATTAAAGTTTATATTCATTTATCATTATGTCTACTATTCATTTACACTGCATTACTGTGTATAATGCTCATACTTGTCATACTTATGCCTGTATATTTGGAGTTCATGTATTACACTGTTACTACGCCAGATTAGTGGTCAATCCGACTCAACCAGACTTAGTCCTGTCCTCAGTAACTTTAAATAGTGAACGGGAGGCAGCATGCTGCTCTAGACGATTGGTATTTAAGTGGACCTCGTGTCCCACCTCTCAACTAGAGAAAGATCTGGTTGGTCTTATTTAAAAGCTATCAGCTTGTATAAGTGATACTAAACATCCTAACTTTAGACGTGGTGATACTGACCTAATAAGAATCACCAGATGCTACCAAATCCTTTGTAATGTTAGTAAAAACCGGACCTGCTCATGCATTAGCATCATACATAAGCACTACCTAGGGACGTAAGTGGTTCATGATCCACAAAAAAGTTAGAAGCAATGCTCACCATTCTTGATATTTCCTTAGAGAAAGACGTACAATGAGAACCTGGGATTTCGTGGGGATGGACATTTGTACGTGAATCTAGGGCGACGACCTTGGGGAGGGACGTACAATGGAACCCGGGTTTTCTTGGAGATGGACATCTGTACGTGAACTTAGGGCAGCGTACAATTATGGAATCATTACGAGATGGTGTCATGCATACATAAATGTTGTATTGATTATGATGCTATGTTGTGTATATTGATATTTGATTATAAAGTTTCCTTTATTAATTGTCATATTCACGAACTATTTTACCTACTGGGCAATAGCTCACCTCGTTGTTATCCAATTTTTCACAGGAGTTTGGTGGACTGGGTAGAGGTTTTTGGGCCCACATTTTGTAACCCTTGTTAATTATAGGGAGATTTTGGGAAGATGTTCCCTCAATCACATTTTGTACAAAAAATACATTCTGAAATTAGTGAAATCAGACTTGTACTCAATTATGTACATGCGTACTCGGTTATTGTTATAATGCATTCGCGCCCCTCCTGTGAGTATTCCGTCTGTTTCGACGCGTCCGGGCAGGGTGTGACATATGATTTTTTACAAAGATCTTTACATCTGTACGATTACATTCATGATAGGACTTCAACATGATGATAAATTTGTAATTGTATGCACGATGTGATCTTAACCATTGATTTTTCCATTATTAAAATGATAAAATTGCAACATGAATTAGACATTGTTGTGAATAATGAACTTATCAAGTTCTTCATTCTCTTTCCATCTGTATGGATGATTGTCTTGATATTATTGTGTAATGTTGAGCTTTGGTTGTGGGGTATTATTGAATGACATGTTTGGCGCAAATTATTTAAGTAATGGTTATTTGATTTAGAGAAATAGGTGATGATTGTAAACAAAAGTGAGCTTTCGAACCTATTCTCTAAAATTATTTATCATTGACTTAACTAGAATTTTGCGGCAAACATAAATGTGTGTATTAATGGCCGCTAGTATTAATATGTGTTATCATAATGTCTATATTTTACAGCTATGGCTACTGCTTCCAAGAGTATTATTGCTGACTTGAATAAGGGAGAAAAGTTGAACGGGGACAACTTCGACATTTGGCATCGAAGAGTCCAGTTCATACTAGAGGAGCAAAAGGCTTTTGAAGCCTTAACCCATACCATGTCTAAACCTGAACGTGGGAACACTGCTCAACATAGGCGAAATATGGAAGCGTTTCAACAGTGAAAACGCAAGAATAGCCTGACACGCATCACTCTACTAAGTAATATGACATATGCCTTGATGTGCCAATTTAAGTAGTATGACATTGCCCAAGAGATGTGGACTGCCCTTAAAGAGAAGTTCAGGATGACCTCTGCAACTATGCTGCGACAACTAACTATTAAGTTTGACAAGTATGTAAAATGACAACATCATACGATGACACAACATCTATGTGAAATGTCAAACGTGATTCGTAAATTGAGCAGTGTTGGGCATGTTCTCACGAATGAATAGCAGATTCATGTAGTCATCCGCTCTCTTCCACAAAACTGGGAACATATGAAGATCACTTTGATCCATAATGATGAAATCAAAACATTTGAGAATATTGCTCGACATGTTGAATTAGAGGCTGAGCGCTTGGAAGCTGCCAAAATCTCTATTCAGGCTTTGGTTGCTGAATCAACTGATTCAAAGAAAAGAAAGAACCACCAGTTCACGAAAAATACAAGAAAGGGTAGGCAAGTTCCAATGAATGGAAAGGTTACGAAACTGAATAATAACTGTCACAAAAGGGGCAGACGTGGTGGTAAGAAGAAGGATAAAAATGATATAAAATACTTCAACCGTGGTAACTTTAGTCATTTTGCATGTGAGTGCACTGAACCACGAAAAAAAAAGGTAATTTATTCTACTTTTTCTCAATGTTTTGTTTCTAGTAATTGTTTGCTTGTTGAATCTCATCCTATGTGGATAATTGACTCAGGAGCAACATACCATGTGACGAAAGACTGTGGAGTTTTCGTAGAGTATCATCGGATCCAGTGAGAGCTCGATGGATCTATGTAGGAAACAGTACCAAAGTTGAAGTCAAAGGAATTGGCACTTGCGAGCTGGTATTGCGTGGTGGCCAGGCCCTACTCTTACATGATGTCCTCTATGCACCTGACATCTGACAAAATTTAGTTTCAATAGTTGTCCTTCTAGGTTTAGGTTTCAATTTAAATTTTAATGCTACTGGTGTAACGTTATATTTAGGAACTCAATTTTATGGTTATGGTCGTTTTTCTGATGGTTTTATTGTTCTTGATACTGATCACATTAATTAAATAAATGGTAATAGTTTCTCTCTTGTTACATCTTCTTCAAATAATGTTTTGGATGTTAATGTATGGCATGTTAAATTAGGACATATTGGGCATGATAGAATGAATAGACTTGCAAGAGAAGGCCTTTTAGGCTCTCTGTCAAAAATAGACTTACCCATATGTACCCATTGTTTGGCTAATAAAACTACTAGAAAACCATTTGGTCAAGCTTTCAGAGCCGAACAACCTTTGAGTTGATTCATTCTGACATTTGTTGACCCATAAGTGTACGGGCACAACATGGTGCTCTATATTTCATCACCTTCATTGATGATTTTTCTTGCTTTGGATACATTTTCTTGATATCCCATAAATATGAAGCATTGAATTGCTTCAAGAAATATGTATCGCTAGTAGAAAACCAGCTTGATTGGCATATTAAAGCGTTACTAACTGATCGAGGTCGTGAATACCTTTCTGATCAATTCAAAGAATTCTGTGATGAAAAATGGATAGCTAGACAACTAACAATCCCAGGCACCCCGCAACAAAATGGTGTTGCAAAACGAAGGAACAAAATTTTGTTAGACATGGTTCGATCAATGATGTCTCAAGCCAATTTTCCAATTTCTTATTGGGGAGATGCTTTGATGACTACTGTGTACATTCTTAACTGTGTTCCTTTTATCAGTACCCTCAACTTCTTATGAGCTCTGGATGAGTAGAAAACCTGATTTGAGCAATTTGAGATCCTGGGGATCGGCTGTGTATGTACACTCACCATCCCAACGATATGAAAAATTGGGACCACGAGGCAAAAAATCCAAATTTATCAGATACTTTGAACACTCAAAAGGGTATGTGTTCAAAGGTGAAAACGAAGATCAAGTATTCACATAGTTCGAATCTAGAGATGCCACTTTTGTAAAGAACAACTTTCCTAGCAAACGTGAAGGAACTGAGTATCTTCCCTTGTACGAATTAGATCTAGAAAATACTGATCCTAATGCGCCAACGGAGGCAATCAATGATGATGCTCATGATGAGCTTCATTTGAGTAGGAGTGCTAGATCACCCCCTATTGTTATTGAGGGCTAGTTGTGAAGAAGTACTCGTAAAAGCATTCCTCGTCGTCGTTTTGAGATCAAAGGAGAAGATTTTATGATAGCTCCACATGATGAAAGTAAGCCAAGAACAATACAATAAGCTCTTTCATCTGATGATAGTGATCAGTGGATGAAAGCTATGAAAGAAAAAATGGAGTCAATGCGGATTAATCATGTCTGGGACTTGGTTGATCTTCCATTTGGGCGAAAAGCAATAGGGAACAAATGGGTTTTCAAAATCAAACGCAAAGCAAATGGATCCATTGAGAGGTATAAGGCACAATTAGTCGCTAAGGGTTATACCCAACAAGAAGGAATAGATTGTGAAGAAACATTCTCACTAGTTGTGATATTTGTATCTATTCGACTTCTTTTAGCTATCGTTGCATATTTGGACTTAGAATTACATCAAATGGATGTAAAAACATCATTTTTGAACGATGAACTGGATGAAAAAACTTATATGCAACAACCTACGGGGTTTGTTGCTAAAGACCAAGAGTGCAAGGTTTGCAAGCTCAAACGATCAATAAATGTTCTTAAGCAATCATCCAGACAATGGTATTTGAGATTTCATCAAGCTGTGTCATCTTATGGATTCACAACGACTGATGAAGACCATTGTGTCTATATTAAACGTTCAGGAACATATTTTGTCTTCTTGTCCTTTTATGTGGATGATTTTCTCCTTTCTGAGAATGATATGACATTCATAATCATGATTAAAGATTAGTTGTCTTCCACATTTGATATGAAAGACATGGGCGAGGCAAACTTCATACTAGGTGTAAAAATTCATAGAAATCGTTCAAAAAGAATGTTGGCACTGTCTCAAGGACAATATATTAAAACAATCCTTGAACGATTCAACATGCAAAATTGCAAGCCCATAGATACACCAATCACAAAAGGAATACCTCTTAGTCATGATATGTGCCCTAAAATGTTTTTTGAATTAAAAGATGTCAAAAGTTCTTTACGCCAGTGCTATTGGAAGTTTGATGTACGCAATGATGTGACTCAACCAATTATTTGTTATTTAGTCAATTTAGTCAGTCATTATCAAGTAAATCCTGGAGAACATTGGAAGGCAGTGAAGAGAATTTTGAGATATTTGAAAGGCACAATGGACTTGTACTTATGTTATCATGGTAATGACATGCGTTTATATGGCTACTCCGATGCTGATTGGGGCGATGACCATAATGAACGCAAATCTACCTCAGGATATGTTTTCTTGCTGAACAATGATGCAATATCATGGAGTGGCAAGAAGCAGACGTGCATTGCTCTATCTATCATGGAAGCTAAGTTTGTAGGTTGCTCTACAGTTGTACAAATGGCTATTTGACTTCGACGGTTTCTGCAACATTTACAAGTAGTTCATGGAGCATCGAAACCTGTTACTATCTATAGTGATAACCAAGCTGCAATTGCCTATACTAGAGATCCCAAATACCATGGCAAGACCAAGCATACAGACATTAAGTATAATTTGTTCGAGATATAATAGCACAATGAGAAGTTTGTATACAACATATTTCTACACATAGGATGATGGTTGATCCATTGACTAAGCCAATCGCTAGAGATGTTTTCCTTGCACATGTTAAATCCTTGGGTTTGCGTAGGATAGAATCAATTTTTTATGTAACAGACTTATTTCATTAGACCGTTTAAAAATTTCTCATTGTTTATTATGGTTGTTTGTATTTGATCTATTATTACTAGCACGAACACACACAACAATATGTTCACAGGCCTGATTGGCTTACTCACATGAGTAATCGCCTCTGGCGCTTCATGCAGAGCGAGCATAGATGAGACATTTGACTAATGTTGTTTTGAATAGCAATCGACCATTTTATAATGATATGTCACCTTGATTGGAGTCAATATGAAGTCTATTTTTTAGGACCAATAATGGATTAAGCCACTATCCATTAAGCTTGTTGTTTGGAACCAGGTACGAGATCCTTTAATTGGCGCATTAAACTGGATATGCGAGCTCTATACTGGAAAGACACGTGACTGGAACGCAGGGTGTGAATCATCATTTCAAGAGTTGAAAAAGTACCTCACAACAGCACCAGTACTGATCACTCCAAAGAATGGAATGAGACTTTCACTATGCATCGACGCCTTTCTACAAGGCTTAGGTGCAGTACTAATGCAAAAAAATGAAGTTGTTGCATATGTTTCTCGACAATTGAAAATTCATGTGGGAAATTACCCAACGCACGACTTGGAACTTGTAGTTATCATATTCACACTGAAGATATGGCGGCACTATCCATATGATGAACTGTTCGAGGTCTTCTCAGATCACAAAAGCCTTAAATGCATCTACACTCAAAGAGACCTCAACCTCTACCAGAGAAGATGGCTAGAATTTTTAAAGGACTATGACTTCGAACTATAGTATCATCCGGGAAAAGCCAACGGTTTGGCTGAGGCCCTAAGTAGGAAGTCATATTTTGCAGCCTGCATTCTCAACTTCGAAACCAGAAAGTTGGCTACTGAGATTGAAGAATATAACCTTCAGATCATTGACGAGGAATTGACTGCCAACTCCGAGCTCATTCAAAAAGTCTCTGCAGCCCAAGCCAATGACCTGAATTGATGGAGAAAAGAGAATTCCTTCGAAGCAGACAAAACCTCCCTCATTGGTCGATCTCTGATGAAATAGCGTTATTCTACAAGAAACGTATGTGCATACCGAATGACCTTGAGGTGCGAAATGAAACACTCATCGAAATGCATTGTTCTAAGTTCGCTATGCATCCTGAGGGAGATAAAATGTACAAAGATGTCAAGCGACAATTTTGGTTCTCTAGTATGCAAAAAGCCATTGCAGACTTTGTTGCATGTTGTCTCACATATCAGCAAGTAAAGGCAGAACAAAGACTTCCTTCTGGCCTTCTCCAGCCCTTCCCAATTGGGGAGTGGAAGTGGGACAACATAGCAATGGACTTTATCACTCCCTTACCTCAGAATACCAAGGGCCAAGACACTATTTGGTAATCATTGACAGACTTACAAAGGTTGCACACTTTATACCAATCAAGTCTACAGATAACCCTACCAAGTTAGGGTAATTATACGAAAAAGAGATCGTACGCCTTCATGGCATTCTACTTATAATCAATTGTGGTCGAGACCCTCGATTCACATCTCGCTTTTAGCAAAGCTTCCAGAACATAATAGGCACCAAGATTACCATGAGCACAACGTTTCACCCCCAGACTGACGGGCAGTCATAATGGTTGATCCAAATCCTGGAATATGTGCTACGATATTACATATTGGACTTTCACGATGGATGGGCGAAGTATTTACACCTGGCTGAGTTTTCAAACAACAACAACTACCAATCTAGCATTGGAATGACACCATATGAGGCCCTCTATGGTCGCCCTTGAAGATCTCTAATATGATGGTTGGACATGGCAGATTGACCTCAGCTTGGGCCATAACTAGTTCAAGAAACCTCTAAAATGATTGAACTAGTCAAGGAGAAGCTTCGTGTGGCACAGAGCCGACACAAAAGTTGCGCCGACAAACAAAGACAACCCTCGAGTTTCAGGTTGGGAACTATGTTTTTCTAAAAGTCGAGCCTACAAGGGGTGTCAAACGTTTCAGAATCAAAGGGAAGCTCTCTCCACAATACATCGGCCCGTTTGAGATCATCAAACGCATTAGAGAATTAGCCTATCAACTTTTCCTTCCCTCATTTATGTCCAGAGTTCATGACGTCTTCCATGTATCCATGCTACGAATGTACATTCCTGACCCCTTATATGTTATTCCTCTAGTTGAAGTCCAGATCGAGAAAGGAACAAGTATCAGGAAAACCAGTACAAATTCTAGATAGGAAGACTCAAGAATTAAGACGTCGTAGTATACCATTAATAAAGGTACTTTGGGATCATCACGAAATGGAGGAAACAACTTGGGAACTAGAAGAAACAATCAAACAAAAATACCCTGATTTGTTTCCTAGTAGTAATTGATGATGTGATGTATTATATTCGTCAATAAAATTATCTAACTTATAATGTGCTAACATCTCGTCTCATTAACTAACCATGCAAATGTCTTGTTTGGGTTGTTGCCCCATTCGATACAAGTGGATTTCGGCATCACGTACTTGTCCCAACATGATAGCAAGAAACCCAAATATCATAAAAACAAACAAGATAAAGTTACAATTAAAAAAAGCTAGCTTCAAATATCATAAGCCTAGCACTACAACAAAATATTTTTTTAACAACATAAAAATTATTATTAAAAATGATGTCATTAAATATTTTGAAGTTTTGATTATATTTAAGAAAACGTTATTAAAATAATTAAAACTTTATAATTAAAATTTATTATTTAATATTACTAAAAAAGAAACACAATTTTTTATTAATTTATTATATAAAATTTAAAATATTATTAAAAATTTGTATTAGATTTTTCAAAATATTAATAAGATTTGAAAACAAATAATATTTTAGTATTGAAAAATGAACGTTATTTTTAAATCATTGTTTTTAGGAAAACAAAATCACATATAGTAAATTTTGAAATAAAAAAAAAAATAGATATTATTAAAAATTTTAATATTTAATGATTATTTTTTTAACAACATTTGTTGTATTGTTAAATATTTATTTTTTTTGTAGTGTAGCATATGATTAAACTACCATGGGCCTTGTGAGCTCCAAGTAATTTATCAAATAAATTGATAAGCCAAGCAAAATAATAGCTTCATTCAAAAGCACAGTTTAAGTTTAGAAAGTCAGAAATAAAGGATCTTCCATTTCATATATTTCCTAGAAACAGAGTCTTCAGCATAAAGATCCAAATCCAAATTAGACCACAAAGGGCAGGAATTCAAAGACCATTAACACTTGGGCTGATTTTAGCCATCAAGTTAACCATTCTATGTAAGTTATGCGAGAAGGTAATACTCAAAAATCTAACTACACTAACGTTGAAGCTCCATATACAAATAGTTTAGTGAACATGAGTCATTGATGTTGAAGGTGCAAATCACATCACTCCCGCTGAATACTTTTCCAAGAACATGCGGAATTTTTATTGGCAAATACTTTATAATTAGATATAGGCTTATGAGAGTGATTGCAAATTCTCATATATATCTTATTGAATTAGTGATGTATATATACACAATTTACAGGATAAGGAGAAGGAAGTTTCCCAAACCTTATTAAGGAATAAATCTAATATGAATAGATTTTTCTATAAACAGAATTTCACAATTAGAAAGTAACTATAATTACGTCAATTAGTTAATATAATTATGTCAATCAATTTATTCCTTTTATATGCCCCCGCAACATGGAGCTCCGGAAGGAGAGTCCAATCTTGTCCTTGAGGTTGAGAAACTGAGTGCGAGGAAGAGGCTTGGTAAGGAGATCCACAAGTTGATCAGCAGAGGAAACATGAGCTACATGTAGAGCACCACTCTGTACTTGTTCACGAATGAAATGGAAGTCTAGGGCAACATGTTTCATGCGAGAGTGAAACACATGATTTGAGCATAAATTGGTGGCACCAACATTGTCACGGTAAATGACAGGTGAGTGCGGGACTTGCACTGCAAGTTCAGTTAATAAGGAGCAGATCCAATGTAATTCAGCGGCAGTCGAAGCAACAGATTGATATTCAGCCTCTGTAGAAGAGCGGGCAAAGGTGCGTTGTTTCTTTGAGCTCCATGAGATGGGATTGCGTCCAAGGTACACAATATAGGCACTGGTGGAAGTGAAATCATCCTTGTTACCAGCCAAGTCTGCATCAGAAAATGCATGAAGAGACAATGACGAGCTATGGTGAAGAACTATACAATGATCTATTATCCCACATAGATAGCGAAGAAGACGTTTGGCAGTATTCCAATGGTTAATAATTGGTCGATGCATAAATTGAGATAGTTTGTTTACAACAAAGGCAATGTCAGGCCGAGTGAGTGAAAGATACTACAAGCTACCAACAACAGTGCGATATTCTGTTGGATCGAATAAGGCTGATCTGGACAGAAGACTGAGCTTAGAATCTGTGGCCAATGGAGTGAGTACCAATTTTGCATCAGTCATATTAGTGCGAGCTAGAAGATCACTAATGTACTGTCTCTGAGAAAGAAGTAACCCATGCTGGTGTGGAATCACCTCAACGCCAAGAAAGAATGAGAGAGTACCAAGATCCTTGAGGGAAAAACGGTGAGCAAGAAGAGCAATAAATCGATGAACAGTTGTTGCATGATCCCCTGTAATAATTATGTCATCAACATAGACCAATAGATATATCATTGTACCCCCATGATTGAAAATAAAGAGTGAGGTGTCAGCCAGAGAGTTGCGAAATCCATTAGTGACCAGAAGCTGTCGCAACTCATGATACCAAGCACGTGGAGCTTGTTTGAGACCATAGATTGTTTTTTTAAGTTTGCAAATGTATTGGGGATGATCTAGATCGATGAAACCCGGTGGCTGAGCCATGTACACATTCTTAGTTAGATGACCTTGAAGCAAGGCATTATTTATGTCCAGTTGACGAAGATACCAGCCACGACTAACTGCAATTGTAACGTTCGTACCTTAGGATGACGTCATTTTTACCTGTTGAGTACCCGTATACGTATGCATATACATATTTGATGCTTGACGCGCATAGGTTCGAGTGTCTTTCCATGTTTTTATATCTTTTAGAGTGCGCATGAAGTTTCGAAACCATCGGAGACCCGTTCAGTGTCTAAACATGTCAAAAACAGTGTTTTGGATCAGTGGAGCTCGCTCCATGGAGGAAGAATTTATGTCACCGATTACATTAAGGAATTGATCTCCTAGATCCGTTGTCCGATTGAGATGAAATTTTGTCAAATTATTTTTGTCTAATAGATATTCATTATGAACGGTGAAGATCTTGATCGGAGTTGTCTACTGTGAGATATAAGACTACAAACATTGTTTCTGAGATTTAAGGGATTTTCTTGCGCAGTTTTGATCAAACGGTTGGATCTCGCAATCCCACCGTTGGATTGAGTTAAAATTTTACCATAACGTTTCAACGGTTAAGATGTTAATTTGGTGGGTCCTTTGCAAGAAATTGATTATCTAAGTGCAAGTAATTGCAGCAGGAAAATCTATTTTTTGGCAGTTTTTCATGTGGGCCCAAACTTCTCTATTTAAGCAACTAGTATCTAATTTTCGCTCATTTGCTCATTTTTCACTTAGAAAAGAGGGAAAAGATATGGAGAAGAGAAAAGGAGAGGGAAGCTAGGGTTTTGGTGATGTTTGCTCAAAAATCCCTAAGGTTTGCATATTTTCGTGGTTTTCTTCCTTTAATCTCTTTAGTTTAAGCATGTGAGCTGTATTTTGACCAAAGCAATGCCATGGGTTTTCAGTTGAGGGTGTTCCAAACCTAAGGTTCCTTTGCATGTATGTTTTTATGAACCCTAGTGTTAAATGGAGGTCGTTGATACCATTTTCCTCAAGTTCTCACTTGGATTTGGTGGAACCCTTTGTAAATGGACCTACACTTGGTTCATGGCCTTAGACTTTTCCAAATGGCTTGCATGTCATCTATGTTAGGTTTATGGACACTAAAAACTGATCCATGTATTTTGGTAGATATTTCCATGGTGAAATCATTGGGTTTAGTACAAATGGCCCTTGCTTGGTTCATTGACCTAGGGTTGAGAACAAGCCTTGCATGTCAACTATGTTGACTTAGTAGGCATTGTTGATGAACCCATGATGCTAGATTTGTGACGCCCCAAAAATTATTTCATCTAGCCCATTACCCAATTATATTTTGCCCAAACTCTATGTGTTTGCCTTGATATGTTTAGTGTTTGTTTGATGGTTGTTTAATGTTTGTTTAATGTTTGTATATTTGATGCTTGATAATGTATATAAATATGTGCATTATAAATTGTATATGGGTCATGTTAAATTAAAGTATAATGCATGTTTTATTATTTATGCATGGGCCCATTAAACCATGAATTGATATGGGTTAGGATTCATTGAATAAAAGGATAAATGAGAATGAGAATTTGGTGTATTAAATGGATTGGACATTAAAATACATGGAAGCATGAGATTGGATAAAGTACTTGTGGTTGGTATGGGTAGTATGAGACCAACACATGTCAAGTTGGTGCATGAGAATGGACAAGTGTCTCATGCCCCATTTCTCTTATCCAACACATGTCAAGTTGGCGCATCAGAATGGACAAGTGTCCCATGCCCCATTTCTCTTCTCCAACACATGTCAAGTTGGTGCATGAAAATAGACAAGTGTTTCATGCCCCATTTCTCCTCTCCAACACATGTCAAGTTAGTGCATGAGAGTGGACAAGTGTCTCATGCCCTACTTCTCTTCTCCAAGGAAGTCCTAGAGAGTGAGATGAGTGGAGGGAAAGGAAAAAAGAAGAGAAAGAAAGAGGAAGTTGCTTTGAGGGAAGTCTCAGCAATGTTTTCATCAAATAGCTGGAACTTGGTGCTATATGGTCAGATTGAGCTCAAACTTTGTCAGAAAGTTCGTGTCTTATGGGTATTTATTCTGGTCGGTGGAGATCTTGATTGGAGTTTTCATTTGAAAGACATAACCTCCCAAACAAAGCTGGTCGGAAAGTCTGGATTTCTCGCGCAATTTAGATCAAACTAATAAACCTCCTAAATCTACCGTTAGATGGATATGATATTGGTGAAGGTGGTTCAAAACTGATCTTTCTGCATTATTAACGGTTGAGATGTTGGTGGGTCAAGTATTTTGTGTGATATAGTCATCTGAGTTCAAGTATTTGCAGCAGGAAAGGAGAAATTGTCTGATTAGAGACTTGTTCATCAAAGAGGCTTATCCTTTAGGTCCACCGTTGGATTAAGCTGACTTTTTGGATAGAAGGTTTTCCTCGTAACATACTTCAATATGTACGGTTGATTTTGTGATTAAATATTTCTGTCGACAGCTTGATACATCTGAACAGAATATTAAATGGAAAATTTGTAGGGTTGTTTGTATTAGACCTAAATTTAGAATATGAACTTAGACCTTTCCAAATAGCTTGCATGTCAACTATGTTGACCTAGTTGCCATTGTTGATGAACCCATGATGCAAAATCAGTGATATACATGGCTGAACATGGTGACCTAGTGTAAATCGGCAATATGGCCTAAGTATGGAAAATTTCATATTTTAGGGCTTTTGATGCTTTTGGCCTAGAATCATTGAATTGATGCAATTTATGTCTAATTAAGCATGATTAGGGTTGATTATGCTTCTGATTTGGTGGTTGTGACCATATCATGGGTTAGGCCTACTTGTGATCAAATGACCCAATTTGGGCATGTTTATGCCTAAGGAATTGAAAATCAGTATTTTTGATTAATTGAATGGTTTATGAATGAGAGCTATGCATTAGAGGCCTAAGTCATGTGATTTGAGTTGAATGATGGGATTAGATGGGATTTAGGCCTATTGTCTATATGTGGGCTGATTTAGGGTTGATGTGTAATGTCTATGTGATTGAGCATAGAAATTGATGTATGGTAGGATATTGATGCATGTTTCAGGATCTTGATTGGGTTGATTCGGTTTGGTGGCCGTGTGTGGTTAGATACTCTCTTGAGGCTTGGTTGTGAGTAGACTTCATTTATGATTATATTTTTTATGTCATCATATCACTTATATATATTGTATGTTGAAAGCATGAATGTGTCCTAATGTTTTGAATGATGCATTGATTTGAGAAAACCTTATGACTTTGGTTGGGCCAATCTATCTGGCTAATAGGGAGACTTAACATTGTCATAGGAGGGTTTTAAAAACGAAAATATTTGGGGATCAGAACGGTACGGTGAAATAGACGTGCACTAGTAACCCCAAATCAACATGATTGGGATGAGAACGGTACGGTGAAATAGACGTGCATTAGTAACCTCAATTCATGTGGAATGTGGATCCAAATTGATAAGCTTTTACTTGCATCGAACTTATTATAAATGTTTGATATCTATATGTTATGAGCTTTTAATCATGCTACACATTGACATGCATACATGATATTTATTGATGAGCATTGATAGCATATTTGAATTCTATTCACTGGGCACCGTTGGCTCACCCTCATTTTCCTCTTTCAGGTCCTTCTGTCCCGAATAAGGGCAAAGGAGTAGTCATATCTTGAGGGCCTTGTCGGCGAGAGAATCTAAGGCCTCGATGTGAGTTGAGAGGCATTTTGGTTGAACTGTGTTTTAAATTATAATGTATTATATTTTAGACTATGTAATTACAACACATTACCACATTGTAGTATGGGTGAGTTGAGACTTGTTAGATAGACCATGTGGGCATATGACGGTTTTTTTGTACCCATAGTTTTGGACTTTATGTGTATGTCCATTTTGATGGACTGTAGGGATTATGGTTTTATTTATGGTTCATTTTTATGGATTATCTCTTGTCTTGGATGATTAATACGGTTGGTAGTTTTGTTTAGTGCCTTTTGATATTATGTGGTTGTTTGAGATAAGGCTCGTAGTGTCTCAACCACCTCACGGGGGTTGAGGAGTGGTTGGAGATGCCTACGCCGGGCGTCCCGCCCTGGTATTCCGCACGCCATTCCTTGCGGGGTTGGTGGTCCGGGGTGCGGGGTCGCCACAAGATCAGTATTTTGCATGGCTGAACATGGTGAATTAGTGTAATGTTGGCCTAGGCCATGTGATTTGAAAAATTTCAATGAATTTGGAGATTTTGACCTAGACTTGGTCAATTGATGAAATTGACTTGGCAAATAGTCTAATTAACCCTATTTATGATTGAATGCCTTGTATTACAGTGGTTGGATCAACCTATTGCATTTAATTGGGTTAAATGGGGTTAATTTGGTATTAAATGGTTGAATTGAGCAATATGGGATTAGCTCATGGGCATGACCATTTTAGAATCTTAATTGGATATGTAGTTGGGTTTAAACATGGTTGTTTGGCACACTTTTGACTGATTTTCAGTATTGTGTAAACCATATCGTTTGCAGGGATTTGTGAATGATCTAAGTAACCCAAATAGGCCAATTGGGGATTGAGGTGCATTGGGGTAATTGTGGCATTCTAGTGCTTTCTTGTGGTTGGAATTGGATTGGCTAAGTCTAGCCAATCAAGTTGTGAGTGTTTCTTTACTTGTGATTTATATATATGGCATTGTAGTATAAATGAGTCTTTAAATGCTTATCTAATGTAGTATGCATGATTTAATGGTTCATAAAATGTATTTGAGCATAGTCAGTTGGGAAAACAATGTGGGATGGATCTCCTAGCATGGGATTCTCTTTTAGGAAATTCCATTGAGGTTGGATGGTGATCCCCAATTGTGGACCTTGTAGAGGGTTTTATGGCTTATGTAGATAAGATCGCCTAAACATAGTATATGTCTTGGTGGGCTGATCTTAATAGCTACACGACCCCAGAAATCCTATTAGATTATGGGTAAGAGGTCGATTGGGCAAGGGGTGTCGCGCACTCCGGCCTTTGGATTGACACTTACTCAGGAGGTGTCTAGGATTGCATGTGCATGTTTATAAAATGATATGCATTGTCTTGGTTATGACATGATGCATTATATTTGGCATGTATGTAATCTTGTCTATCACCATGCTATTTAAATTATTTTTAATGATCTTGCAATGTTTTATTTAAATGCATATATATGTTGCCACTTGTAGAGGACATTCACTGAGCTTGTTGTAGCTCACTCCTCATCCCTATCTTTTCAAGATTGGATAGGAAGGGGAAAGGGAAAGCTTAGCTGCGGAGCATTTCCTGTACCTTTGTGATGTAGGTGTTAGTATGTTTATTTGTATTTTGATAAATTGTATCAAATAACACCTAATGTTTATACTTAACATTTAGATGGGTTTGTATTGTGGTTAGGTATAATTTTGTACTTTTGAACATTATGGACTTTGAGGAATTTTCTAGTTGTCATTTTGGGTATGTATTAGATTGATGATCTTATTTATGTCCATTTGCTTGATGTTGTTTTTGGGATTGTGGTATGTGGTTAGAAGGCTTATCGGGATGCCTTGTATATCAAGGGAGGATATACTCGGGGATTCATGCCGGTCATGACGTCACAAATAGTGGGTCGTGACAGCAATGATAAGAACCAGGCGTACGGTGGTAGGTTTGACCACTGGGCTGAAAGTATCATGATAGTCTAGGCCTGGTCGTTGATGGAACCCTTTTGTAACCAAGCGAGCCTTATACCTGTCAATAGAACCATCCATAAGTCATTTTATACGAAAAATCCACTTACAACTGACTAGATTTTGTGCTTGATCTGGTGGAACAAGCTCCCATGTACCATTGCGAACCAAGGCATCATACTCCTCAAACATAGCCTGACGCCATTTGTGATCTTTGAGGGCTTAGGCGGTGGTGGTGGGTACAATATCCAGTTTGGTGGAGAGTTTGGCAGTGATATTAAGTTTTTGAATGGGTTTGCGAATGTTATTTTTGGCTCAAGAGAGCATGGAATGTGTGTTTGTGGGAGCAGGTTCAACAGGAGTGGTGGTGGAGTGGTGCGAAGTGGGGTAGGTATGTAGAATGGTTTGGTCAGTAGGTGATTCAGGATGACGTGAGGTAGGTAGGATTACATTGGGACAAGCATCCTCCGAGGGTCATTCCGTAGAAGGCATGTCGAGTGACCGGGACATCGGTGAAGAGGGAAGAGTGAAAAAGGGTGGGAGCCAAGTAGACACAATTTCTGGTTGTGACCGACCAAGTTGACTATGAAGCAACGTGAAAGGAAAGATGTTCTCCACAAATTTGACATGACGGGATATGAAATCCTTGAGTTTTGTGGATCAAGACAGAGGTAGGCACTTTGTGTTTAGGAGTAACCAATAAAAACACAAGGAATAGATCGGGAATCAAGTTTGTGAGTAGCATAGGGTCGAAGCCATGGGTAGCATAGACACCCGAAAACTCGTAATTTGGAGTAGTTAGGAGCTGACCCAAAAATTTCCTCAAAGGGAGAGCCAAGAGCAAGTGTGGGTGTAGGCATACGGTTTATAAGATAGACTGTTGTGGCAAAGGCATGATTCCAATATGTTAGGGGCATAGAAGCATGAGTGAGTAAGGCGGGGTCGGTCTCAACTATGTGACGGTGATGACGTTCAGAAAACCCATTGTGTTTTGGAGTGTGTGGAGGAGTGGTGAGATGAGAGATCCCGCTAGTGGATAAGAGATTAGTGAGAGCTTGAAATTCCCCCCCATTGTCAGTGTAGAGAGTGATAATTTTCTGATTGAAGAAGTTTTCCACAAGTGCTTTAAAACGTATGAAGACATCATAGACATGGGATTTTTGTTTGAGTGAATAATACCATATATATTTCGTGAAGGGATCAACAAAAATAACATAGTATTTGAAATCATCATACGTATAAACAGGCGAGGTCCAGACATCAGAAAATATAATTTCTAAGGGTCGAGAAGAACTGAGAGTGAATGTAGAAAACGACAATTTATGACTTTTGTTGCATTGAGAAACATTACAATGAGAAGACTCAAAAAAATGACTGGACAATGGTAATTGAGAGCTTGAAATGATGTTATTTAAAATTGAAACAGAGCGGATGACCTAACCTATTATGCCACTCAGATGAAGTGGTCTTGACACTTGAAAAGGCAATTATTGGTGGAGATTGAGAAGAAAACTGGAGAGATGATGTTGGCCACTCATATACGCCATCCTTAGTTGGACCTTTCAAAAGTGTTTCCCCCGTGCATAGATCCTTCACATAAAAAGCAGAGGGTAAGAATTCAATAAAAGCATTATTAGAGGTACAAAATTGATGGATAGAGATGAGGTTTTTTTTCATGCTCGGAACACATAGAACATTATTTAAGATGAAGTTATGAGAAGGAGTAGAGAGGAAAGTGGAACCCATGTGGGTGATAGGGAGGCCCGTACCGTCACTGATCATAATGTCGTCAGTGGCCGTATAAGGAGTGTGGATGGAAAGGTTGCTCAAGTCAGTGGTAACATGATGAGATGTTCCACTGTCAAGTAGCCAAGTCGGCAAGTCAGTGAAGGAGGTTGCAGCATAGTTGGCACAGGGCTGCCATGGGGCTGTTGGTTGTTGAGAAGGTGGTTGTGGTGCCGGTGGAAGATGGCCTTGTGGTGAAGGGCCAACAACGATGTGAAAGTTGGGGCACCTAGTAGTTTTGTGCACTTGAGTGTTGCAAGCCTGACTGTAACCAAGATAGGGCCTCGGGGGTAGGCGGGTCCCACGTGATTGAGTAGACTTTGACCACATACTGGGTTGTTGTTGGGAAGAAGAGCCGTGAGGGGATGGAGGGCGCCACGATTTACTCCGCTAAATGGTTAGATTGGCGGTGGCTGGAAGGGATGCCTTCGTTGGTTGAGATTGTCATAGAGAGTTCTCCTTATTTAATAGCTTTTCATGAAGTTCATCAAAGGAGATGGGGTTTTCATGAGCATTAACATCCTCAACTATAGGTTTATAGTCATCATCAAGGCCATCAAGGACCTCATCAACAAGATCCTCCTCAGATGGCAAGTTCATCAGCACGACCATGTATAAGTTGCATGTATTCGGTGATGCTCCGAGATCCTTTAACCAGAGTTTTGAGTTGATCCTTGATTTGCTTGATGTGTCCTCTAGTGGGTCTTGCATAGGTGTTGACTAGAGTATTCCAGGCATCCCTCGAAGTGGTGGCACGGGTGAGTAGAATGATGATGGGATTAGAAAGAGAGAGCCGACAAGGGCATTGAAGACCAGTTTGTCTTGTCGCATCCATGTTTGATGTGTTGGATTTGGTGATGCAGTTCCATTGACCATGGCGGTGACAGGTGGACATGGTGTAAAGCCATCTATGTAACCTTCAAGATTATATCCCATGAGTATAGCATGAAATTGAAGTTTCCATGACAGATAGTTGGTGGAGGTGAGATTGATTTGGTTTTGGGAGGAGATATTTATGGCAGTTAGAGGGTGATTGGGTTCGTGTGTGTTGGGAATAATTGGGTGAGAAGGTGATGATTCTTGGGAAGTTGTTGAAGCCGTTGAAGTTTGCAGAAGTGGAGGACCGTTGTTACAGGATCTTGTACACAAACTTTAGGAGAAAAAAAAAATGAAATGAAGAAAGAGAAAGAGGTACAAGAGAGACGACTGGGAAGAAGAGATCAAGAGTGCTCTGATACCATATAGGCTTATGAGAGTGATTGCAAATTCTCATATATATCTTATTGAATTAGTGATGTACATATACATAATTTACAGGATAAGGAGATAAGAGAAGGAAGTTTTCCAAACCTTATTAAGGAATACATCTAATATGAATAGATTTTTTTTTATACAGAATTTCACAATTAGAAAGTAACTATAATTACGTCAATTAGTTAATATAATTCCGTCAATCAATTTATTCCTTCTACATTAGATGCCTCTTGTAATATACACTAACGAACATGCGGAATTTCTATTGGTAAATAGAACTGAAGATGATCAAGATCAGAGGATTGGAATACAAGACCTTAATTCATGATGCAAAAAATCATTTTTTTTGACAGAAAATTTGATTAAAAATAACAAACAACAAGGACAAAATTAATTACAAGAACACATAATTTTCAAAAATAATAATTAAAAATAGTAATATCTGTTTACCGGAGATGGAGACTGGCCAATTTACGGTGTGCACTTGCACAACCAGGAACTAACCTGGTTGCTTCTTCAAAGAGCTTGAATGCCTCCAGAAAATCTCCTTTTCTGTAAAGCTGGTCCCTGGTGGTCAACAATTCCGGCAACATTTTACAGGAGAAAATGAAAAAAAAAATTGTTTTTCTTCAAGAAGAAGACGACCAAGAAGAAGAAAAAGAAGACCAAGAACAAGAAGAAGCTCGGAGTTTGATTTGAAATTAGGCGCAATGCGGTTAAGGTATCATTTTTAACTCTTTTTAAGCTTTTTTTTTTTAATAAATTACTAGCGCCCTAAATTTTGTACTTATATATAGATACATACATCAATCTTATATTTAACTTTTTATTTTTATTTTTTAAATATCATTTTAACTCATTTTTTAAGTTTTAAATAATTTAAATTTTATTTAAAGATAAAATGTTTCCAATTTATATTTTTTATTTTAATTATTAGGGCCCTAAATTTTGCCACTAAAATTAATATATATATACACACGTCAATCTTATATTTTATTTTTTATTTTTTTTATTTTAAATATCACTTTAACTCATTTTTAATTTTTTTAATAAATGGAATAAACAGATGAAGTTCTTATTTGCATATTAAGAAGGAAAAAGTGGCGATGGAAACTTGTAGAAGATCGAATCAGTGTCAAATCTGAATTATGGGGGTAAATTAATTTAATTTAGATAATCTAAATTATGGAGGGATGTTGAAATTGTAAATAATCTAAATTATATTTTGTTTCTAATTAAGAATTAGAAAGTTAATTTTTGTGTTAGAAATTAGTAGGATGAGTAAATTAGAAGTTTGTGAAATTAGGAGTTAGTTTAGAAAGTTGTGAAATTAGAAAGTTGTAATTGGTTAGGAATTAGTCACTGGTGTCTATAAATATACCACCATACCCTAGGTTGTAAAACAAGACGTTTTTTTCTTTTTTTTCACAGGTAAAACAACAAGAAGTTAAAAGAGAATCAAAGTGTAGTCTCCCCAAATTTTTTTTTCTTTTAGAGATCTAATAAAAACTACACTATATAGTATATAGTACATGGCAATTTGAAGCATTTAATACAGTATGAAAAATCATGTGACACTATTTTAATGTAGTGCTGCACCAAAAGCTGATTTCAGATGGACTAAACTACTATTACTCCTGCAAACTAATGTTACAACACCAGATGAGCTCTTAAGAATGTACAAATTAAGGTGGCCAGTAGATCATTCAAATCTAAACAGAACACTGTGTAACTTCCTCAAATGAAGTCGAAATCTGGGTTGGGGAAAACAGTTACAAGTATTAATTACGTACCCGACTGGAATATGGTACAAATGTACCGGATTTCGCTGTTATGTGTCGCTTGCTCAGTTGGCTATCAGCCTGTGAAAGCACTGAGAAAAGAATGGATTAGGCCATTGCTAATACCCAACTTAGAGTACCTGGAAAATGCTGTGGTTGTGCAAGGAAAACCTAGCATGAACATATGTTAAATAGCTACAAAAGGGTGGAAGCATTTTGAAATTTCCTTGCTCAAACTGCAAGAAATCCAATACACAATTGTTATTAGCATTTGGTTGGATTTGTAGACTTGTCCCTCTTGAAGCAAGCAGGCCCCAAGTGCCAAGTGGGTGTGAAGAAAAGAGAGTAAAAATGTAACCCCTGAAAAAAAAAAAAAAAAAAAAAAAAAAAAAAAGGTTTCAAACATGATCCTGAAATCACGGCGGAAATTCTGCCTACATCTCGCCTGGAATCTCACCGAGATCTCGCCCAAAATTTCGCCGACATCTTGGCTGAAATCGCGTCTCGCTCTGTCTAAACCCAATCGCACAAGCCTCGCTCTTTCGAAACCAACGCACAAGCCTCGTCTTTCTCTCAAAACCCTCTCTCTTCTCTCTTCCTTTCTCCGCCAGCGCACACCGCGACTCACCGCCGCTGCAACTCATCACCGCCTCTGCTCTCTCGCTCTCGTCAGGTCTCCCTCTCAACTCTCTGCTCAAAACCCCAGTGCCTGAAACCCTCATCCCGCTCGCTCTCTCTCTTCTCCACCACTGATCTCATCTCGCCGCCCCCTCTCTCTCTCTTCTCCGCCATCCGCCATTTTCCCCTGCCCTCGCCTCGCCTCCGATCTCTCTCCTCCGATCTTTCGATCTCTCACTCTCTCTCTCTGAATCTCTCTCTCTCTTTTCTTCTCTCCACCATCCCTTCTCTGCAACTCACACCACACTCCTCCCTTCTTCCTATTTCACTATTCAATTTTAATTTTTTAAAAACATCCCACACACCCCTTCTTCCTTATTTCACTATTCAATTTTAATTTTTTTAAAACATCCCACACACCCTTTCTTCTTTAGTTCACCATTCAATTTTAATTTTTTAAAAACATCCCACACACCCCTTCTTCTTTATTTCACTATTCCAATTTAATTTTTTTTAAACCTCCAACGGCACACACATATTATATATTATATATGTATATTACATTTTTCAAAAGCGTCACACATCACCACACCTTATGTATATACCACATATTGTATGATATCATGTTATCACCTATTATATATTATATTATATATATCACACCTTTTCAAAACCACCACACCTTATATTGTATTATATCATGTTATACCATACACATCATTATATCATATCACAAGGCACTATAATATGTTATTATATATATATATATCACATCACAAGGCACTATATATATATATATATACTTAGTTTAAACATCACATCACTATATATATGTATATATCTCTACACTCATAAACGTTTTTATGAGTAATTATATTAACAAACGTGATATACGTGTACAGGTTGAGTACTACGCATGACGAGGAATTTAAGTAATTTGGAATTTAGCGATTCAGGTGGGAATGATTCTAGGCCTTCATAATATTTTATTTTAATATATAGATAGGAATGTTAAATTAATTAGGTCTATAGTATTATTAGATTGATTATGCATGCCTATGGTACATGATTTTATATATACAATGTTGTGATGGTTTAGCCATGATGATATGTGTGTCAACATGATTTTTATTCTGATCAAATGATAATTGGATGCATGAAATTCATGTGGTAGTTAAATTCATTTATAAATTATAATGCCTGATAATGAAATGTATGACTTGGAATATTGGCATAGTAAAGTTCATGCGTGAATACTATTGTAATTGACTTTGTGACATGATACCATGTGTAATGGAGTTTGAATACATTTTATGAATGCACTTAATATCGTACTTATACCGTACGTATGGCGTGACATCACTAAAGAACACAATTAAGATAAGAATTACACATATGGGGCAGTTATTCTAAGGAATATCGCCAATGTTTATTATAGGGCAGTTATTCATGATGAATATCGCCAACGAGTTCTAATTTTTTGGTTGTGCCACCCTGAGTTTGATTTCCTAAAGGTACGTGATTTAGAACGTGATGAAATTCTCGATTCAAACAATCTAATGTTGCAACGATTAATGTGTGAAACTTGTTTGAAATGTTCTTGTGTATGTATCATAATAAAATATTGTGAATTGTTTAGATGACCCACTGGGCTTTCAAGCTCACCCCTATTTTTCATATGCAGGTGCTTAGGAGAATAAAATCGCGAATTCGTGACATAGTTCAGAGTAGTAGGGGTGGGTTAATTAATTGGTATTGTGGTGATAGGACTAAATATTTTTATTTGATTTTTAAAGGTTTATTATTTGAATGGATTGTATTGATGATCGAAATTCAATAAACATTATTACGGTTAGTAACGGCCCTGTGATTTATTTCACGTGTGAATGCCTTGGACTTGAATCCTATTGATGAATGTATTTAAATGTTGTGTCCATAATGGATGGACAATGGCAAGTACCCTCGTATGAAGATGAAGATCGTATAAAGAATTAAAGGTATTCGTTTATCTTAACCAGTAAGTTGGTTGGAAGAATATAAATTCATAGTTTTGCAAATTTTATTATCTATAAAATGGTTATGGGTTAAGATAGACAGATACGAGTAACGTCTCGATTTTCAGTGATATTTTTATATAAAATTAAAATATTCATTATTTTACAAAAAAAAATTAAGTTTAGAAAATCGGGGTGTTACAAAAAACACTTGACATGATTTAAAGTTTTTGTAAAGAGAAGAAACTTTGTAAAGAGAGAATTTGTACTGAAAGCGAAGGGGTTTAGGGAAGATGGATAAGATGGATAATGGGTTGTGTTTCTTCAGTAACTTATTCGGTGATGGTAAATGGAAGACCGAGCGGCAAGTTTAATAGGGAAAGGGGGATTCGACTGGGTGATCCCTTATCATCATTCCTATTTATATTGGTGGCTGATGGTCTTAGTAGATTGATGTCTCGGGCGTGTCAGACAGGTTGTGAGAGGATTCTCAGTTGGATCCAAGAAGGTAGAAGTATCACATCTCTAGTTTGCAGATGATACGATCTTATTTTTGGAAGGTGATGAAGGTAATGTTGAAAGTGCATTACAAGTACTACACTGCTTTTCTACTTTGTCGGGTTTGAACATAAATTTGGCTAAAAGCCAAATTGGTGACATTAATATAGACTCAACAGTTCTCTATGGCATAGCAGAGAAAGTGGGTTGTTCAATAGGAGTTTGGCTTATGCAGTATTAGGGCCTTCCTTTGGAAGGTAATCCGTCACAAGCAATCTTTTGGGAACCGGTGATCACAAAAATATCCAAGAGATTGGAGGGGTAGAAGAGAACTTTTCTCTCTAAGGGAGGAAGATTGGCGCTAATACGGTTGGTATTGTCAACTTTACCAACCTATTATCTGTCTATATTCAAGATCCCAAGTGGAGTGGCTAAGAAGGTAGAAAAGATGTTGAGATCCTTTTTTTGGAATGGGATGGATGCCTGTAACCAGTTACATTTGATGAATTGGGAGGAGGTTCAAATGCCTGTTGCAAAAAGGGGGCTTAGAATTGGGAGTGTGTCCAAAAGGAATGTTGCCTTAGTTGCAAAGTGGATTTGGAGGTTCGTCACAGAAAAAAATCCTTGTGGTTTCAAGTGATCATTAGCGGACACGGTGCAGACGTGATTGGGGCTCAGTCTACTAGGGTCAATAGATCTTCTTGTCGCAGTCCATAGAAGTTCACATGGTCGTTGGGTATGGGTGTTATACAGCACATTACTCCCTCAATGGGTGATGGTACTTCATTCAGATTTTGGGAAGACATATGGTTAGGGGATACTAATCTCTTTGTTTCATTTCTTAGGATTTTCCACCTTTCTTCTCTCCATAACCATCCTATTGTGTCCTTTTACAACCCAAATGCCCTCCCACTTAATCGATGGAACCTTCACTTACTTAGACCCTCTCCCCCTAGAATCCAAGATTACCTTAATCTACTGCTTGAAAGATTAGAATTCATTTCCCTTTCCTCCAATCATGACCATTACCAATGGGCCCTTGACTCATCTCAAAAATTTACATGCAAATCCTATTTCGAATTCCTTATCGATGTACCATCTTCTGCTATTTCACCTACAACATCACAAATATGAAGGTAGGCATTCCATCCAAAGTTAAGGTTTTTGCCTGATTAGTGGCCCATAACAAAATCAACACTAGCGACGTGCAGATGCGTTTCCCCTCGTTTTGCTTGTCTTCGTATTGTTGTATACTATGCCTTCAGGATGTAGAGTCTTCGGAGCACTTACTATTTTGGTGCCCAGTTGAGAAGCGAATATGGTCCAATTGGTTCACATTTTCCCAAGGGAAAATTCATATACCTAGGGGTTGTGTTGAGGGTTTGACTTTCTCCCACCAAAGTCAAATTCTGCAACGTGAAAGAGAAGTGAATCTAATTGCATCTTATGCTACCATATGGAGTTTGTGGTTGGAGCGTAATAGTAGAATTTTCCAAAATAAGGTGAAAGCAGATTCAAGACTTTGGGAGGATATTAAATAGTTGGCTTGCTCTTGGGTGGCAGCCTCTCCATGTGCAATTGGTACTCTATTGCTCAGTGGTGGAGGAATTGGGAGTCTTGTGTGTAACTGGGGTATTTATGTTGTATATAACCTGGGTGTTTTATTTTACAGTTCCTACTAGAAGATGTAGGGTGTTTTATTGTGATTTACTTACTGTAGGAGTCAACATAGTGCTATGTTTTGTAACTTTGTAATTATTTCTATCATACTAATATATATACAAAATATTTGTTTCTTGCATACTTTTCATTGATTCTTGAGCTCATATTTATACGAGCGCGCACATATATATATGGAGAGAAAATCTCTACATTCCATCGATTGATTTCTCTCAATTATAGCAACTGCTACAAAGAATCTTTCTAAATATTTATAATTAACCAAAAAAGGCAGAAATAAGGATAATCTTTCCATAATTAATTGCGGTAGCCAAGATGGAATGATTTATACAACTAGCTAAGAAGAAGATATGCTCTGTTTAACATTCCCCCCTAAAACTAATGGTGTGCTATGGCGAACCATTAGTTTATCACGATAGCGTGAGGAAGATAAACCTTTTAAAGGTATTAGTAAAGGTCTCATTCTCTCGTACATCCACTGGGAAACCTATTGAAGAGAGACTTCTTAATACAAATTTAGTGGACTGATTAGAAATTGGGAAGAGAGATGTATAAGAAAGAACAAAAGTCCCAATATAGAAGGGTCTCCATGTGTCCACGTGGCTAACGATAAGGTAGGTAACAAGTTTTGATAAAACGTGATGCGTTTACATTTCATGTAAATATATATAATTTAAAAACAAAAATTAAATAAATTAAAAAACACACCCAAATTGAATTCTTAGGTTTTTTTTTTTACAGAATAAATTAAATAAACTTTGAAAATATAAGACTTTTATTTGGAAAAAAAAATAGTATTACTAAATTGTAGATAATTAATGATTACGCATTAATTATTCATTAACAAACAACAAATGATTATTTATTTGTGTGAATAGTTTGTAAAATTTTAATTATTATTTTTGTAATAAGATAATATAAGCATAACAATTATTATTATTATAACAAAATTAAATAAAGCATAATACATAAAAAGTTACTATTTTTGTCAAATAATGTAATTTAGTTATAATTATTAATAGATTATAAAGTAAGGGAGACTTTAAAAAGAAGTTTAAAAAACTGTAGGTGTAGATAATAATATTGGGATAGGGGAAGAGTCCTCTAAGGAGTAGGAGATAAGATGGTGTTGAGAGAAAAACTATCTATATCCCAGCAGAAGAAGATGAGTCGTTATATGATACTTAGAAGAGAGGAGATAGAGAGAGTTCGTCTTTTAATTAAGCACGTACGTATTCCTTTCTTATTTTTTAGAAGATGTGCAGGGCAGCCGATTAGGGTTTCTATTGAGACAGAGATGAAGCAGCAACAAAAGGAGCAGCAGATTTGGGTTAGTTTCTCAAATGATATTCTCTTGAAAATCCTCTCAAAATTATCAGTGAAATCTCTTTTACGATTCAAGTGCGTCTGTAAGTCTTGGAACAATTTGATTTCCGACCCTTATTTCGCCAAACTTCAGCTTAATCAATCAATCCAAGACGAGAACTTGGGTGTTATTATAGATGCTCTTTCTTTCAATACTACCAAGAAGTGCTTATATTATTGTATAGATCATGATCATGAGCCTAATGCATCTATTGCTGAAGGCACTAATCATCGTCAATCAACAAAATTGATGCATCTTTATTTTAAGCTTTGGAAGTCTTCTGATCATCATCAAACTAGAACTGTTTACAACACAATCTGCGGTTCTTGCAATGGATTGATATTACTAAGAAACAAGGACTTTAGAATTGCTCTATGGAATCCATCCACTAGAGATTTCAAGGAGTTACCAAACGTTGTCGATGCTTTAGATGATGATATTGCTGTAAAAGTGGAATCATCATCAACATTAATATTGAGACTTGGATTGGGATACGATTCAACCAATGATGATTACAAGGTGATATCCATTTTTTCCATACCTGATCATCATTCTGGCAGCCGTACTGAAACACACCATGCCTCAGTTTATTCGCTACTATCAAATACATGGAGATCATCATCAAGAACGATCCAACAAGGGAATATTATAAATTATGAGAACATACGGGATTTTAGTTCTACTGGAAAATATTTGAATGGAGCAATTCATTGGTTAAATTCTACTTTTCTCTTCACTGGCTATGACAAAGAAATAAGAATAACGTATTACGAAGTTGGGTCAGAAAAGTGGAAATGGTTTGAAGCGCCTAATCCACATCAAATTAATGAATTTCTTTATCTGCAGTTGTTTGTGAGGAGAGAACGCCTTTGCATTGTTTGCAATTATACTTCAGAAGACATTGCTGAAATATATGAGATGAGAGAGTACGGTGTGAAAGAATCATGGTGTAAATTATCAACAATTTCGCTACGGGTAATGTTAGGAGAACGTCTTGTATGGACAAGTATGTTGTGCGTTATGAAGAAGGGCAAGTGGCTGTTGTTGAGGCCTCGTAGATCAGAATTACTGGTTTTATATGACCCTAAAAATTGCAGTCTTGAAGAGATCAAGATTGAGAGTCAAGGTTGTGATCAGAATGAACTTCATCTTTACATTCTTTTTAATGTTGAGACGTACATAAACAGCCTCGTGACCCTCAAACCGAGTTCTTATTATCAATTATATTGAAATTGTTACTTCGGTAGTTTGTCTTCATATAATGATCTTTTTTTTTAATATAATATCATTGTTGACTGTTATTGCTAGCTAGTAATTTATAAACAAGCTAGCTAGGGTTTTGAGAGTTAATTAATTACTTTGATCATGATCAGGTCATCTTCCATGTTATATAGATATAATTAGTATATAGTCACTAATGCAAGAATATATGTAATCTTAATTATATATACTAGTGCAAGTGTGTTGCACGTGATTAACAGTTATATTTTAAAATTTATATTTATTTTATTTTATTTTAATTTTAAAGATATGTAAAGGATTAAGTTTCATCGGTTGCATTTATTGATTGAAACAAACATAGAAAAAAATTAAGGTAGAAACTGAAAATGTAAGTTGGTTAGATTAATTTGATTGTTCCAAAAATACCCCTTTAACGATTTATAATATGGGTTGAAAATCAAAATTTCTAATAGATTAAAAAGGGTATTATTGGGATTATGATAAAAGTAGCACACAGTCAATAATAACTAGTCTACGAGCACATGTGTTGCACGTGAATAAAAGGAAGTTGTCTTATATTTACTAACATTATAAAAAGTAAAAAGAAAAAGTAAAGAAAATTTGTTGCGGCTACTGCACAGCAAGCAACTCTTTCAGTGTGTGAATGTTTTTCTGAAGAAGTGGGTTGGGCAAATTTGTAACTTTTTAGGAAGTCGTTGAGTTTTACAAAAAGCACTTATTTCTTATTTTTTAAGTTAAATGTAATTTTAGTTGAGCATTAATAAATAATGGGTACTTTTGGTATTTTTAGAAAAAATGGCACATCGTCGTTACAAAGTATTCGCTTTATATATAATATAGATATATATATACACCAGGATACAAGTTTTACTCTCCTTTTTTTTGTTAATTGCATGTGTTTTTATTTTCTGATGACTTGGTAGTAACGATTCAATTACGAGGCATGAATTACATCTATTTATAGATGTAGTTACAAGCTTCATTATATAAATAATACTACTTGCATGGGAAATATTTGAATGAATAATTCATAGGTTGAGTTGCAAGCTCAAGAAAATTGTGTATTTTGGATGTGGATCAGAAGAGAGGAATGAAGTTGAAGTGGCTGGTGAATGTAACATTTCCTCCATATGGATTTGTTTCTGAGTTAAAGGGTCCTTTGCATTGTTTACAAATATATATATTATACTTGGGGACATGGGATTAATATTGATGTACTGCCAAGATATACAAAATGAGAAAGTATGGTGTGAAGGAATTATGGATCGTATTAGATACTAAAGTATTCTCTCTCTTTTTCTATATTTTTATCAAAAAAAAGAGCAAGATTTTTGTAGCTGCAAAATCATTAATAAAAAATTTTGATTCCATGAGTTACCAAATTTCATTTGTGTGCCCCGTCAAAGGCTTCTCACATGTGCCTAGATCACGTAATTCAGTTGCACATTTCCTTGTTAAGTTTGGCTTAACAGTTGTTGACCAAGTTGTTTGGGTAGGAGAGGTCTCCCAGTGGCTAAGTCATGTAGTCCATATAGATTATATAGATTTTGTACCTCCATCTCCGTTTTCGGAATGAATATACCCGTTTTTACTCCCGAAAAAAAATATCATTTTTGTACCTTTTTATACAAGAATTGTAACCCATTAATGTTGAAATATAATATGTTCAATGATTTACATCCTTTTTCACTAAAAGTTTCCTTTTTGCGCTTTTCAAACAATGTCATCAACTTTGCAACCCATTAATATGTAAGTTTATCCAATAGTTTATAAAATTTATTTGTGTAAAAAATTGTAAAAGATAAACTTTTGTGTAAAAAAGTGAAAATTAAAAAAAAAATGGTAACCCATTAAATAAAACTCCCGCATTAATGGATTGCATTACAAAATTTTGCTCATGTTTAGATGCAAATATAAGAAAATGAGAAAATAAAAAAATTAATGACTCGCCTAATGATGAGTAATGCTACATTAACACCCTGTTGGACCATCAGCTCGGCACACCACGAGCTGGCATACGGGTCCATTTAGATGCTGAGCTGGCGATGTCCGAGTCAAAATAAGCAACGCCCTGGTCTGACGACCAAAAAGAGTAGGAAATACTAAATGACGGTAGCTCGGCCTAACCGAGCTATCGTCCCATTGTGTAACCCGAACACGACTAATGGAAGATCAGACCATCCAAGGAACAACAGCTCGGCCCACGCCGATCTAGTCAAGAAGAGATCCAATGTAGACTTTCGGGATATGCTGTCATCGATAGCTCGGATGTCGGACACCTCGGTTTAATAAGGAAGCGACATCGAGGCCGACCTCAGTGTAAATGTTTTCTAGTACAACACGAAGAGGATCTCGAGATATTCGAGATAGAAACGTATGCAACAGTTATCACAAATCAGGGATAAACTACAATCCGCAGCTTGGGATGAGACCTACTTCATTTGGGATGGAAAAACCTATAATCCCAGAGCATATGTGCTTGACAGCTCATCATGCCTACTATCAACCAATCGGGAATCGACATGTGGCACATGCCTAAGGAGCAACTAGCCACTCCGGCCAGAAGACCTCAAATAACCCATTATTCCCCTTGAAAAGGTATGAAAAACTACACACTCTAAATCCTGTGCAAGATTTCTTATTAAAACTAGCACTGACTTAGGCATCGGAGAATCTTTGGCCGACACCACAGCAGTGTTCCTTACGAGAGCCTTTTTTCTTTCGCTCGTACTGTCTTAGATTCCGGTCACTCGCGATTTCAAATCGACTCGTCTCCTCAACAAACTAATAAATTCGATGTTGGTCAAATTCTGCACCAACATTTGGCACCGTCTGTAGGGACGACGAGATTTGAAAAGACCGGTAAAGCTCTCCTATCATGAGTCAAGAAGCAGACCACATTCATATAGAGGAACCAGTAGCTTCACCGAAACCGCCTCTTCTTAAACGGGGAAGGCCATCGAAGAAGAAGAAGAAGAGCTCAGCTCAGAAATCTTCGAGGTTGAGCAATATTGAGAAGAATGTCGAAAGACTTTCCCAGATAGTGCTCGAGCGGCAGTTCGAGCAACGAGCAACGCATCCCATCATGCCAGCACGACAGGCAGACCCCGGGAGAAACACCGAGAGTCGTTGCCAGAGCGTGAGCTCAAAGCCAAAGCCAGTGGAAAGCAGTGGCCAACTCCCAGATGGGTCCAAACAGAAGTCCCTTTCTATCGGAGATCTCTGACACTCCATGAAAGCTAGGAAGAAAGCAAACGAGCCAAACTGTTCCCAAACCCAGTCATTGCTTAGGAAAAAAGCTCGTCGTCGAATTCCAAGATGGTCGTCCCACCAGGTCAGCCCCGATCACATCTGACAGGCTGGTCACCAACAGACCTTCTAGGTCGGCATCGACTAAGCCGGCTGGTGTAAAGTCACTTCTTTCGAAAACTAGATAATCTACTTCCGCTAGGTCAGCCCGGACGATTCAATCGAGGTTGACCTAGTCGAGAAGAAGCGATCAAGCCCGGCAGAATGAGGAATACAAGGTTTCCCTTCGCCTTTCATAAAATTGGTGTTTCAGGCCCCGCTGCCTAAGAATGTCAAAATGGCAGAGGTCAAAACATACAAGGGTAAAATATATCCAAGGGAGCATGTCGAAAACTACAAGTCATAGATGGAATTCAAACCATACGACGACACCACGATGCGCAAGGGATTCCAGATTACCCTTGGAGGACCAATTAGAAAGTGGTACTGAAAGCTGAAACCGGGGTCTATTTGTTCGTTCGGACACTTAGCTTACAAGTTCATCGAACACTTTTCTGAAAAAAGGGAGCGAAAGAAGCCGGTAGACAACTTGTTGACCATCAGACAAAAGCAAAGGGAAAGTTTGGAAGATTACCTCGAGTGGTTCGATGACGCGCGAATTGAAATAGGCGATTGCGACGATGCAAACGCCTTTACAGTCAGCCTAAGGCCAGAGCCATTCCATTACTCACTGGGGAAGAAAAAAGCTTAGACCTATAAAGAGATCCTAGACCGAGCTGAGGACAAGTAAACTGATGCTAAGAATGAGGAAGATGATCCCTCTAAAAGCTCAAAGAAAGAGAAAAAGGGAAAGCATAAAGATGAGGGAAAAGAAGACGACATAAGAGGTAAGAGGTCAGACTCGAACCAGCGAGGTCAGAAGAAAAACCTTCAGAATGTATATTCGACTTACACTCCTCTAGCCACCTCGATGGAGCAGATCCTCCTAGAAGTACAAGACAAGGATTACCTGAGGTGGCCAAAGAAGCTCAGCACCCCAGCAAATCGGTGAGACAAAAGAAAATATTGTCGATTCCACAAGGACCATGGTCACAACACGGATCAGTGTTATGACCTCAAAGAGGAAATCAAGGCGTTGATCCGTCGAGGTGTATTGGTGTGGACAAATGATCCCGTGTACAAGAGACGTCCTTGTGTGGTGGTGGCTGTACCGGGATGGGACAATATTATGGATCCATAATGGCTGGCATTCGCCCCGAGGGGGTGCGCCCACACCTGGGTAGGGGCACGCTGTGCAACCCAGGGTGCGACAAAAAGGCCTCATGTATCCCGGTACAGCCACCACCACACAAGGACGTCTCTTGTACACGGGATCATTTGCCTAACACTATTCACCATGAATAGTACAGGGCCTCCCCCAGATTCGAACTCACAACCTCATAAGGTTTGATTTCGCAATCTGAGTAACCACTGAGCCAATGGTTCAGTGGCCACTCGGTTGCGACGGGAGACTCCCTGAGGGGGAGACCCTCCCTGTTCGCTGCGGTGTGCAGGGGGACAAAGGACACTGCAGTGCGCTACAGTGGAGACAATATTATGTATACGAAGTCCTGACAAAAAGGTCTTATGTATACATGAGGCCTTTTTGTAACGTCTAGTCCGTTACTAGGGCCCTGTTGGGTATCGCGAATTCGGCTATATGTGACAATATTATAGATCCATAATGGCTTAGGCGTTCGCCCAAAGGGGGTGCGCCCACATCTGGGTAGGGGGCACGCTGTGCAACCCAGGGTGTGACACGAGGTCAACTCAAAAATTATGTGAAGAGCTCGGATCAGGAAAGAGCTTAATCTCCTGAGCGAAGAAGAGATGATCAACCAAGGAAAATTCGAACGATTTTTGGAGGGGACCTCGGCAAGATGACAAATCGGGCTCTAAAGGCTTATGTCATAGCAGCCCGTGCCGATGCCCTGAACATGACCTGCCGACCGGAGAAGCAGAGAAGAATTGACTTCGCTATCAGTTTCACAAAAGAAGAGGCTTGGGGCATATGTTGACCTCACACCGATGCTTTGGTGGTGACAATGGATGTCACGAACCACAAAGTCCATCGAATATTTGTCGATAATAGGAGCTCGGTCGATATCCTCTATTGGCCAGCCTTCGAGAAGTTGAGGCTTACGAAAGCTCAGCTCACCCCGGTCGACTTCCCATTAATTGAATTCACGGGGTGTCACACCCTGGGTTGCACAGCGTGCCCCCTACCCAGGTGCGGGCGCACCCCCTCGGGCCGAACGCCTAGCCATAGTACCACATAATATTGTCCCATCTCGGCCAGCCACGCCACACAAAGACGCCGGACACCGAGATCATTTATCCATATTATTCACACTCCCATGAATAATATAGGGCCTCCCTAAATGGCTCAATGGATACTCAAGTTGCGAAATCTAACCTTATGAGGAAGAGGTTGCGAGTTCGAACTTGGGGGAGGCCCTATATTATTCATGGGAGTCTGAATAATATGGACAAATGATCTCGGTGACCGGCGTCCTTGTGTGGCGTGGCTGGCCGAGATGGGACAATATTATGGATCCATAATGGCTAGGCGTTCGCCCCGAGGGGGTGCGCCCGCACCTGGGTAGGGGGCACGCTGTGCAACCCAGGGTGTGACGTCACGCCCTGGGTTGCACAGCGTGCCCCCTACCCAGACGCGGGCGCACTCCCACCGCAACGGGAGCGAACGCCTAGCCATTATGAATCCCATAATATTGTCCCATCTCGGCCAGCCACGCCACACAAGGACGCCGGTCACCGAGATCATTTGTCCATATTATTCACACTCCCATGAATAATATAGGGCCTCCCCCAAGTTTGAACTCGCAACTTCTTCCTCATAAGGTTAGATTTCGCAACTTGAGTATCCATTGAACCATTCAATGGATACTCAAGTTGCGAAATCTAACCTTATGAGGAAGAAGTTGCGAGTTCAAACTTGGGGGAGGCCCTATATTATTCATGGGAGTGTGAATAATATGGACAAATGATCTCGGTGACCGGCGTCCTTGTGTGGCGTGGCTGGCCGAGATGGGACAATATTATGGGATTCATAATGGCTAGGCGTTCGCTCCCGTTGCGGTGGGAGTGCGCCCGCGTCTGGGTAGGGGGCACGCTGTGCAACCCAGGGCGTGACAAAAAGGCCTTATGTATACATAAGGCCTTTTTGTCACGCCCTGGGTTGCACAGCGTGCCCCCTACCCAGGTGCGGGCGCACCCCCTCGGGGCGAACGCCTAGCCATAGTACCACATAAATTTGGCTCAATGGGTACTCAAGTTGCGAAATCTAACCTTATGAGGAAGAGGTTGCGAGTTCGAACTTGGGGGAGGCCCTATATTATTCATGGGAGTGTGAATAATATGGATAAATGATCTCGGTGTCCGGCGTCCTTGTGTGGCGTGGCTGGCCGAGATGGGACAATATTATGTGGTACTATGGCTAGGCGTTCGCCCCGAGGGGGTGCGCCCGCACCTGGGTAGGGGGCACGCTGTGCAACCCAGGGTGTGACACGGGGGATGGAATAATGTCGGAGGGAATGGTCGTTCTTCCAGTCACAGCTGAAAAGGAGGAACACAGTGTTATGGCCATGGTAGAATTCCTTGTTGTGAAAAGATCATCAGCTTACAATGTTATTGTTGGACGACCTCTCCTCAGTGAACTCAAAGTTGTCATATCTACATACCACCTCGCTCTCAAGTTCATAGTTGAACACGGGGTAGGTATAATAAGGGGCAGGCAGAAGGAGTCAAGAGAGTGTTATGCAGTGGTGATGGAAAGCAAGAACTCCAGATGGTCGACCTTCAGACCTTCTGAGAAAGAACTCATATAGGTCAACATTGTCTCTAATCACGACCTGGACCCGAGGGAAAACATTCCAAACTTAGAAGCTCAGGACGAGTTGAAAGAAGGCCCTATCACCAAAGATACATCTAAAACGGTCATGGTTGGGATCGGTATGAGCTCGGAATTAACTGACCAAGTTGTCCAAGTATTGAAGGAGTTCAAAGACATTTTTGCCTGGTCTTATGATGACATGTCAGGCATCTCCTCTAATGTAATCGTTCACCGTCTCAATACAGATCATAGGGCAATGCCGACACTATAAAAGAGAAGAGTTTTGAGCACGAAACGAGCCCAAGCCCTCAGAGAAGAGGTTGATAAGCTCATCCAAACTCAGTTCATCTGAAAAATGTCATACCTAGATTGGCTAGCCAATGTCGTGATGGTTGAAAAGGCGAACAGGAAATTGAGGACCTATGACTTCACAGATCTAAACAAAGCATACCAAAAGGACAACTTTCCTCTTCCGTGAATAGATCAACTCGTCGATACCACCGCAGGTCACGAGCTACTCAGTTTCACGGATGTGTACTCGGGGTACAACCAGATCATGATGTACTACTGAGATGAAGAGAAGACTTCGTTCATTACTGATCGAGGTCTGTACTGCTACAAAGTTATGCCCTTCGGATTGAAAAATGTCGGAGCTACTTACCAGAGGTTAGTGAATCGTGTGTTCAAAGATAAAATTAGGATGAATATAGAGGTTTTTGTCAACGACAGAACGTGAGGTCAACAGCTCATCCCGATGACCTCAGAGATGTATTTGAGACCATTCAGCGTTACAACATGAGACTCAACCCAATCAAGTGCATGTTTGGGGTTACTGCAGAAAATTCATTGGTTTTCTTGTCAACCAAAGAGGGATTGAAGAAAATATGGACAAGATCCGAGCTATAATAGAGATGAAACCGTAGCGGACTATAAAAGAGGTGCAACGCTTAACGGGTTGCATCACCTCACTTAATCGATTCATGTCAAAGTCCACAGATAAATGTTTCCCCTTCTTCAAATTGATTAAAAAAAAGACCGTGGAATGGGACGATGAATGCGAACGGGCTTTCCAAGAGCTAAAGGCCTACCTCAGCTCATCACCGTTATTATCTAAACTGATCCCGGGAGAAAAACTCTTTATCAACTTGTCTATCTCGGATACAGTTGTGAGCTCCGCCTTGGTCAGAGAAGAGCAAGGTGTTCAAAAGCCTATCTACTATGTGAGAAAATCTCTCCTCAATGCAGAAACAAGGTATATCGAAATGGAGAAGCTCATTTTCGCCTTGATCACTTCGGCCCGAAAACTCATGCCATATTTTCAAGCGCATACGGTGGTGGTGTTCACACGACAACAACTTCGGCAAGTATTGCAGAAGCCGGAGACCTCTGGGAGATTAGCAAAGTGGTCTGTTGAGCTCAGCGAATTCTACATCGAGTACCAGCCGAGAACTTCAATCGAAGGTCAAGCACTAGCAGACTTTGTAAAAGAGTTCTCGTTTAAACAAAATGAAGAGGATGACACCGACACCGAGCTAGAGCTAACGTGGAAGTTGTTTGTCAATGGTTCATCGTGCAAGCAGGGAAGTGGAGCTGGCATCGTATTAGTTTCTCTGAAAGGAGAAAAACACCTAGCAGCTCTTCGCTACGGCTTCTCCGCTTCTAATAATGAATTTGAATACGAAGCCCTTCTGGCAGGACCTCGGATGGCAATCAATTGGGAGGTACGCAAGGTGGCAATATGTTGTGATTCGCAGCTGGTAACAAACCAAGTTACAGCTGAATATCAGACGAAAGATGACTGCATGCAAGCCTACCTGCAAATGGTGAAACAGCTGTTGGCCAAGTTTGAAGAACATGAGGTCATACAAATCCCGTGAGCAAACAATTCCCTAACCAACTCTCTCTCAAAGCTCACTTCATCATCCGAGGATGAGCTCATCCTCCCAATACCGGTGGAATACCTTCATACCAAGAGCATAAAGGATGGAGATCAGGTCGGCTTCGTTGAGTCCAGCTCTTCCTAGATGGATCCAATTAGGGCATTTTTGAAAACATGAGAGCTTCCGGAGGACAAAGTGGCGGCCAGGAAAATACAGCGACTGGAAGCAAGATATGTGATGATCGATATAATGAGCTATACCGACACAGCTACAGCTCACCATACCTCAAGTGTTTACGAGAGGAACAAGCACAGCTCGTCTTCGATGAAGTACACTTAGGAGTATGCGGTAATCACACATGATGGAGAATTCTAGCTTATAAAGTACTCCGTTTGGGGTACTATTGGCCAACCATCAGCCGCGACGCACTAAAAACCACGAGGAGCTGCGATAGCTGCAAGCGACATGCCCTACTTATAAGAGCCCTCCAGAAAATTTAACTCTAATTCAAAGCCCGTGGCCTTTCGCTCAGTGGGGGGTATACCTGATCAGGCCTCTGTCGATATGCAAAGGTCAAGTGAGGTTTGTCATCGTAGCAATAGACTACTTCACCAAATGGGCCGAAGCAGGACCATTAGCTCAAATAACTGAGCAAAAGACCACAAAGTTCATCTAGCAATCGATCATATGTCATAGTGTCAAACAACAGAAAACAGTTCGATAATTCAAAGTTCAGATCATTTTATGATAAGCTCGGAATCTGCCACTTCTTCTCAACACCAGCTCACCCTCAAGCAAATGGGTAGGTTGAGGCCATAAACAAGATCATCAAACATACGTTGAAGGAAAGAATTGTAGAGAAGAAGGGCACGTGGGCCGAAAATCTTCCACAAGTATTATGGTCATACAAAATGACCTCGAGGACGGCGACAAGAGAAACACCTTTTTCTCTAGCCTTCGGAATGGGACCAGTAATCCCAATAGAGCTCGGAATCCCAACCCTGCGAACATCTCATTGTGATGAGATGAAAAACTTCTAGGCTCAAGAGGCCAAGCTCGATCTGTTAGAAGAAAAGAGAGAACAATCTCTGGTCAGGTTAGACGCCTACCAAAGAAAAATCTTGAAGTACTATAACTTCAAAGTCTGTAATACCCAGAAAATCCATCCAAGAAACTCAAGAATCTGGACAAAAAAAAAAAAAAAAAAGTTGCATCCAGAGAATTGAACAAAAAAACAAAAATGAAAATTTGATCAAGCAAAAACACTCCTAAAGCTAAAGAAATTTAACGCTGAAACTAAAGAGGGAAAATAAATCCATCAAGGAATCTCGAAAACAAGATCCGGAAATTTCGCCGACATGTCGCCGGGAATCTCGCCGAGATCTCGCCGAGATCTCGCCGACATGTCACCGGAACCTCGCCGAGATCTCGCCGAAATTTTCGGATCTCGCTCTCCTTAAACCCAAATCGCCGAAACCTTCGCATCTCGCTCTCTAAAACCAAACGCGCGACTCTCACCCGCTCGAAAACCTCTTCTCTTCTCTTCCTTCTCATCTTGCCGCTGCAACTCCTCCAGATCTCGCCGTCGCCGCCTTCCTCCCTCTTCTCCGCCACAGATCTCGCCTCTCTTCCCTCCTCCGCCACTGATCTTGCCGCACTCTGTCTTCTCTTCGCCGATCTCTCGCTCCCGATCTCTTGCTCACGGTCTCTCACTCTCGATCTCTGCATCTCGCCCTCACTCTCTTCTTCTCCTTCTTCTTCTTCTTCTTCTTCCTCTTCTCCTTCTCTTTTTCTCTTTTCCTCCCCTGTTTTTCTTCCCTTCCGCCTGCAACACATCTGTTTTTTTTTTTATGTTTTCTTTTTTTTCTTTTTTTTCTTCTTTTTCTTTTCTCTTCTTTCCTGCAACTGATTTGATTTTTTTTTATTTTATTTTCTTTTTCTTTTTTCTTTTCTTTTACACAACTATCAATGTTATACAATATATATTCCTTATTTTTGAGCAATTAAAATGTTGTATAATATATTTATATATATATATCATACATATAATATCACACATACAAGTGTATATTATTTTTTTAAGCAACCAAAATATTGTATAATATATTTATATGTATATACATATATATCATATATACAACACGTTATTATTTTTTTAACATTGCAATTCAAGTATTATTAATTTTTAAGCAACCAAAATGTTATATATTATGTTTATATATATATCATACATACAATACATTATTATTATTATTATTATTTTTAACATTGCAATTCAAGTATTATTAATTTTTAAGCAACCAAAATGTTATATATTATGTTTATATATATATATCATACATACAATACATTATTATTATTTTTAACCATTGCAACTCAATTATTTATTTTTTAGCAATCAAGATATTATATAATATATTTATATGTATCATACATATTTTTTTTTACCAAGTGTTCTTATTTTTAAAAACATTACAACTCAAGTATTATTATTATTTTTTTTAACAATCAAGATATTATATAATATATTTACATGTATCATACATTTTTTTTAACCAAGTGTTATTAAATTTTTTTAGCAACCAAAATGTCATAATATATATATATATATATATATATACTTAGTTTAAACATCCAACCACTATATATATACATGTATATGTATATATCTCTACACTCATAATTGAGTAATTATATTAACAAACGTAATATACGTGTACAGGTTGAGTACTACGTGTGACGAGGAATTTACGTGATTTGGAAATTAGCGATTCAGGTGGGAATGATTCTAGGCTTTCATAACATTTTATTTTGATATATAGATAGGAATGTTAAATTAATTAGATCCATAGTATTATTAGATTGATTGTGTCTGCCTATGGTACATGATTATATATATACAATGTTGAGATTGTGTGATCAAATGATAATTGGATGCATGAAATTCATGTGGTTGATAAATTTATTTATAAACTATAATGTCTGATAAAGAAATGTATGATTTGGAATATTGGTATAGTGAATGCGTGAATACTGTTATAATTGATTTTGTGACATGATACCATGTGTAGTGGAGTTGAATGCGTTTTATGAATGCACTTAATATCGTGTTTATACTGTATGTATGGTGTGACCTCACTAAAGAACACGATTAAGATAAGAATTACACATATGAGGCAGTTATTCTAAAGAATATCGCCAATGTTCTAGTTTTTGGGCTGTGCCACCCTGAGTTTGATTTTCTAACGGTACGTGATTTGGAACTTGATGAAATTATCGACTCAAATAATCTAATGTTGCAACGATTAATGTGTGAAACTTGTTTGTAATGTTCTTGTGTATGTATCACAATAAAATATTGTGGATTGTTTAGATGACCCACTGGGCTTTCAAGCTCACCCCTATTTTTATATGCAGGTGCTTAGGAGAATAAAATTGCGAGTTCGTGACATAGTGCAAAGTAGTAGGGGTGGGTTAAGTAATTAGTATTATGGGACTGAAGGTTTTCATTTAATTTTTAAAGGTACTCATAAAGGTGTTCTTCCACCACCCCACCAAATTTGATATTTGAGTGTGGAAAACACTTTATGGATGTAGATCTAGGCCTAGGAAAGTCGTTTCTACCATTAACAAGCTCAAAAGAGCTCATGCAAGCAAAAATACTTCCAAACCTTGGCTCATGGCATTCCATAGATCAAAATAGAGCTCATATGCATAAACCAAAGAGATTTTAGGAAGAAAGAAGGTGAATCACGCAAACCTTAGGAGAAAATCAATCACGAGCACACCAAACCCTAGCTTTCTTCTTATCTCATTTTCTTTACCTCTTTTCCTTCTTTTCAAACCAAAAAATGAGCAAATGAGTCGTGCAAGTGGTTTTATAAAAGCTAAAATACAATTTGGGCCCACACTTAGTAAAACACACTTAAATAAATAAATAAATAAATAGTTTTCCTGTTGCAATTACTTGCACTTAAATAATCAATTTCTTGCAAACGACTCAGTAATTTAACATCTTAACCGTTCAAAATGTTTATGAGTCAGTTACCAACCTTTTGGTAAAATTGCAGCTCAATCAAACAGTGGGAATCCAAGATCCAGCGGTTTAATCAAAACTGCACAAGAAAATCTGCAAATCCGAGCAACAATGTTTGAAATCTTATACCTCACAGTAGACAACTTCGATCGAGATCTCCACCATCCATAATGAAGATCTATCAAAGAAGAATAATCTGCCAAAATTTCAGCTCAATTGGATCACGGATCTAGGACATCAAGCCATTGATGTAATCGGTGACAGAAATTTCTTTCTCTCCATATATATGTATATTTAAAACTTTCAATGTTCCGCTCTCGGCCATTCCGAAATCAAAGCAAGACATACCTTATATGAATTTTTTTATGTAAAACACGTTTCGGAAGCAACCGTGAGGTCCGCATCACTATTTGGGGCACGCATCTCAAGGTCATAGTCAATTTGGCCTTCTTAATTCCTAAGGTAAGGGCAACTGGAACGTTACCAAATCGGGTCCATTTGGCTTCTAAGCCTAAGGAATTCCGAACCAAGAAAATATGTGAAGTTTCTACGAATCATACACGTATAGATGATGTCAGCCTGGGGTACAGGGCATCACACGAGATATTCGGGATAGAAACATATACGATAGTTATGACAAATCAAGGATAAACTACAATCTGCAGCTTGGGATGAAACCTACTTCATCTGGGATGGGAAAACCTATAATTCCAGAGCACATAAGATTGACAGCTCATCATGCCTACTATCAACTATTCGAGAATTGACATGTGGCAGATGCCTAAGGGGCAGCTAGCCACTCCGACCAGAAGACCTCTCCTATAAATAGCACATTATTCCCTTTAAAAGGTATGAAAAACTATACACCCTAAATTATGTGCAAGATTTATTATTGAAACAAGCACTAACTTAGGCATCGGAGGATCTTTGCCCGACACCACACTGGTATTTCTTATGAGAGTCTTTTTTTTTTTGTTCGTACTACCTCAGATTTCGGTGACTCACGATCTCAGGTCGACTCGTCTCTTCAACAAATCAATAAATTCGATGTTGGTCAAATTCTACACCAACACACACAAAATGTGCATTCAAAGTGTAAATATCACCTATATCTAAAAATAAAGGTTTTGTGGCTAAAATATTTAATTATGAAATATTTTGCTGGTGAAGATTTTTCTCATCAATTAAATTTCTGAGTCCAATGCAGATTTTATTCTATAAACTGAAAATTAAGAATAATGAACAATGAATGATTATTTCCCCGTACCTATCCCCTATTTATAATATTAAATAACCCTTTAATTGTAATTTGACTTAGTAACTACTAATATAAACTTCTTTAGACATTTTCATTTTTTTAACAAATAATGTTTAAAACAACTTTCTAATTAACAATTATTTCTTCATCATTCCCCTTGTTGTTGGAAAGAATTTGATTTCATGCGAAGGCTAGACAAATTGATGATGAAAATGTTGACATTGGGATTATGCAGAAAAATATGATTTCAATCGTGGCATTATGTAATTCTGGAAATAAATACTTCGAATCCAGTTGTTTAATCCAAATTAAAATCAGGTTGAACTCAAATCGATCTAGTAAAGTAGAAGGGATAATAATAGTAGTTATAATTGTCTCCAAAGGTAGGCTGAGTTGTTTTAACGTTTTAGAAAAAACCAAAGTTTCTTTTTTCTTTTTGATATGATGATGATCCTTTTTTCTTTTTCTTTTTTTGAATATAATATCATTGACCGTTGTTGCTAGCTAGCTAGGGTTTTGAGTTAATTAATTACTTTGATCATGATCAGGTCATCTTCCATGTTATATAGATAATTAGTATATAGTCACTTATGCAAGAATATATGTGATCTTAATTATATATACTAGTAGATGTGTGGATGCATTGCACGTGATTAACAATTATATTTTATAATTTATATTTATTTTATTTTAATTTTAAAAGTGTGTAAAAGATTAAGTCTCATCGGCTATATTTGTTGGTTGAAACAAACATAAAGAAAAAAGTAAAAACTGAAAAGATGGGTTGGTTAGATTAGATTGTTCCAAACATACCCTTAACAATTTATAATATGAGTTGAAAATCAAATTTTCTAATAGATTAAAAAGAGTATTATTAAAATTATGATAAAATCAATAATATATATATACACACACACGGGATACAAATATATTACACTTGGGGATATGGGATAAATATTGTTGTACTGCTAAAATATATAAAAGAGTATGGTGTGAAGGAATTATGGATCATATCAGATACTATATAGTATTCTCTCTCTTTTTTCTATATTTTGATAAAATAAAAAAAGAGCAAGATTTTTGTAGCTGCAAAATCATTAATAAAAAATTTGATTTCATGAGCTACCAAATTTTATTTTTGTACCCCATCAAAGGCTTCTGGCATGTGCTTAGATCATGTAATCACTACAAGAAATTAGCCTTTTTGCTACACTTCAAAAACATTGCAAAAAAATATATGATGACATATGTGTAGTGTCAAAAATAGAGGTGTCATTAAATATATTATATTTTAGACACTATAGAGTGAGACATTTAATGACACTTTGAAAATATTATTATTTTATATATAAGAATACTTCAGAAACGTCATTAATAAATACATTCAATGACAATTTTAAAGTGTTGTCATTTAGTACGTAAGAACATTTCGTCATTAATAAATATATTTAATAAAACTTTTAAAATATATTTATTTATTATATAAGAGCAATTCAAAAACATCATTAAAAAATTTTAATTACATTGAAAAATGTTGTCATAAAATTTATTGAGACAATTAAAAAATGTTATTATTTTTTTATTGTATTGTCATATTTTTGTATATTTAGCTTTTATATATCCAGATCTTCTTTTACCTATTTCAATTATAATTATATCTACTTAATACAAATTGAAATTATCACAAAATTATAAAACTTATAATGGCATTCTATTCTCACAAAAATATACAATAATATTCTCTAAGCACAAACCCACTTAAAAAAACTAATATTTCTCCCGTACAATAAGAAGTTAAACAACATGTGTTAACAAATTTTGTAAGTTTCTTGAACATGTTCAACATGCCCAATATCTCTTTCAATCTTCTAAATATCCATAAGATCATTTGAACCTACAAAAAAATAAAGTAAGGTATGAATGAAATTAAAAAAATAACACCTGTAACAAAATATATAAAATAAAATACAAGAAAAAAATATTAAATTTGAACTCAAAACTTCACATTGCTTCACTTTAAAAAGATATAAATATATGTCAAAAAAACATATAAATAAAAAAAATTTATTTTAAATTTATTTTAAATTAAATATAATAAACATTATATTTTATTAAAAGAATAAAATTATTTCATTAAAGTAATATATTATTTTTGTCAAAAATAATAAAATTATAACCACAGCCCCCAACTAAGAAAGTGGTTATGTCCGGCATGTCCCCACTTATTATTGGCATGCTATAATGCCCCAGGGTGGATAGACGAAATAATGCTACATGGAGGTTGAAGGCTCGCGAGTCGTGAACTTCTTTTTCAGAAGAAAAAAGCAATACGGTATCTGGGATATAAACATCGACTAATTCGATGCTAGCAGTCATACTAAGACAGAAGATGTAAAATTGCATGCCAGACACCTAAGTAGTAGATTTTTTTTTTTTTTCAATAAAAATAAATTATTGTTCTTAATAGATAAAATAATTTTATTATTTTTAAGATAAAATAATTTTATTCTTTTTGATAAAAGAATTTATTATTTTAATGAAAAGTTATATTATTTAATGAAAATAGTTTATAATTTCATAATTTTTATTAATGTTAACAAAGAAAACTTTATTATTTTTTAATAAAAACAACTTTATCATTTTAACAAAAATAACTTTATAATTTTTTTGAAAAATAGTTTTCTAATTTTAATAAAAATAAAATTATTATTCTTAATAAAAAATTATTAGTCTTAATAAAAGATAATTTGTTATTCTTAATATAAAATAATTTTATTATTTTTTATATAAATAATTCATTATATATTTTAATGAATTTTTTTATAACTTTACTATTTTTAATATTTCTGATAAAAATAACTTTCATTCAAAAAATAAATAACAAAAATAAATTTATTATTTTTTACTAAAAATAACTTTATCATTTTTAACAAAAAATAAAATTATTATTTTTAGTAAAAATGATTTTATTATTATTAATGTAAATAAGTATTTATATGATATAATTACAAAAAATTATTTATTTTAATATACATACCCTTTCAATTGAGGATATGATAACATTTTAAAAGCGTCATCAATTGTTATGGTATGATAAAACGCCATTATATCTACTTACAACGACATTTTATAACTGTCTTAGGAGATGAACATTTGTGACATTTACCAAACGTCATCAAAAATATATAATATGAAGTTTTTATATAAAACGTCGTATTAGAAATTTATAAGAAGTTAATTACGACGTTTTTTACTAAACATCATCAAATGTATATTTTAATGATATTTTTTTTAAATGTCATCTTTCAAATGTAGTAATAACCATATTTTCAGTAGTGAATTCAGTTGTACATTCGTTCGCTAAGTTTAGCCTATCAATTGTTAACCAAGTTGTTTGGGTAGAAGAGGTCCCTCAGTGGCTAAGTCTGTAATACCACCAGTTTAGACTAAAAAAAAAAAACAAAATTGGAACTTCGGGCACTGCCCAAACTTTCGAGCATCCTTTTTTCTATAAAAGGAACCCCCTCCTCTTCATTTTCACACAACTCTCCCCTCTCTCTCTCTTTTTCTCTCCTTGTTGGTTCATCACTCTCATTGTGAGAAAGACTCTCATCGCGATGCAAGGCGGTTCTGCTTGGGAAGAGGCGCCAGTTCTAGCAGGAGATTTTATCTGAAGGTGAGGAATGAAACATAGGTGTACGTGTTTTATGACTTTTATTAAAGTTTTCATTCATTTATCATTATGTCTACTGTTCATATCTGTCATACTTATGTTGTATACTTGGAGTTCATGTATTACACTGTTACTACGCCGGATTGGTGGTCAATCTGACTCAACCAGACTTAATCTTGTTCTCAGTAACTTTGAATAGTGAACGGGAGGCAGCTTGCTGCTCTAAAAGATTGGTATTTAAAAGGACCTCGTGTCCCACCTCTCAACTGAAAACTATTCTGGTTGGTCTTATCTGAAAGCTATCTGCTTGTACAAGTGATACATGCATCCTAACAACGCACGTCGTGATGCCGACTCTAATAAGAATCGCCAGACGTTGCCAAACTCTGTCTAATGTTAGTAAAGACCAGACTCGCACGTGCATGGTCATCATATATAAGCACCACCTAGGGGCGTAAGTGGTTCGTGATATACATAATAGTTATTGAAGCAATGCTCACTATTCCTGATACTTCCTGAGGAGGGACGTACAATGTGAACTCAGGATTACCTGGGGAGGGACATCTGTACGTGAACTTCACTCAGGGCAACGATCTTGGGGAGGGACGTACTATGTAAACCTGGGTTTACTCGGGGATGGACATTTGTAATTGAACTCAGGGCGACGTACGATCACGGAACCATTACGAGATGGTGTCATGCATACATACATGCTGTATTGTTTATAATGGTATGATGTGTATATGTGATGTTTGATTATGAAGTCTTCTTTATTAATTGTCATATTCACGAAGTATTTTACCTACTGGGCAATAGCTCACCCTGTTGTTAACCAATTTTTACAGTAGACTATGGTGGACTGGGTAGAGGTTTTTTGGGCCCACATTTGATGACTTGTATAATGGCCTTTAGAAGGACCTCCTTCCCCGCCCCCTTCCCATTGAGAACACATTTTTTTGCCACCCATTCAACTATTTTTCAGATTCTTTCTATGATGGCTTCAAATGAGCAAATCTTATTTTTTGCCATCATGACGGTAAGCCCAAATATTGGAAATGGCAGTCAACTACTACAATATGAAGAAGATCCTAAATCTTTTCGTGGTCATTTGTGGGCACATTCACACTAAAAAATAATGTCGATTTGGCCAAGTTGGTTTCTTGACCAGAGGCATCTGCATATGATCTCCACATGTCTTTCAACCTGAGGCAATCATCTGGTTCTACTTTGGTGAAAAGAATACTGTCGTCAGTAAAAAATAGATGGGATATCATTGGTCCACCTCTACTCAACTGGATTCCAGATAGCAAGTCTTGACTTTCTGCGTGATGAAGTAGATCTAAGAGTCTCTCTGCACAGATAAGGAACAAATACGAAGACAACGGGATCACCCTGCCTAAGGCCTCTCTGAGGGGAGATGTGCCCTTGCACTTCAACATTACCTGTCGAAGCCTAGAGCATGCAACATAACTTCAATGAACGCCCACTCAACTTTGTCATACGTTTTACTCATGTTTGTTGGCCTAGTACAACTGTCCAAGAAGGGGGGTGAATTGGACTTGGTGAATTTTCGCATTACCTTACGGTTGATTAAATAAACAAAATATAATGCGTAGTAGATAACAACAAAATCAAAACAAATAAAAACAAGTGCAAGAAGTAAATATGAACACAGAGATTTAGAGTGTTTCGACTCCCCTCGAGTCTGCGTCCACTACCCAACCACTTCGATCAGGAATTTCCAATCCACTATTGGCTAATTACTTATAGGCGGATTAAAAGCCTTTTACACTGAGCTTACACCAAGGCTTGACTCAAGCCTAAACAACACTAACTTACACGAGGGCTTGGTTAGAAAGCCACAATCTAGCCTACACTAGGGCTTGGCTAGTAAGTCACAACTTGCAACCAACTTATGGGCATGGTTACGTGCCGTACAAATAAGGTGTCACACCCTGGGTTGCATAGCGTGCCCCCTACCCAGGTGTGGGCGCACCTCCTCGGGGCGAACGCCTAGCCATAGTACCACATAATATTGTCACATCGCCATGTAGCAACCCAACTGCAGCTGGTCTACATCGAAACGATTATTTGTCTGCCACTATATATAAGGCCTTTTTGTCACGCCCTGACCGTAGCCAGAACGCGGGCGCACCACCGCAGTGGAGAAATTGGCTCAGTGGTTACTCAGAATGCGAAATTAGACTCCTTAAGGGAGGTCTCGAGTTCGATTCTGGGGGAGGCCCTGCACTGTTCATGGTAAATAGTGGCAGACAAATAATCGTTTCGATGTAGACCAGCTGCGATTGGGTTGTTACATGGCGATATGACAATATTGTGAGATACGGGGCTGGCGTTCTCCACTGCGGTGGTGCGCCTGCATTCTGGCTGCGGTCAGGGCGTGACATAAGGTATAGTCCCAGTTGACTTAAACACGTCAACAATACATTAAGATTACAATAATATAGAGAAGTGATCAAAATCACTCTCAACAATGAAAACTTACAATATTGAATGGATAAACATATACTATTCCAACCACTTATGATTTTAAATGATGCAAAGTGTTGAAATAGTTTATTTACTCAAATGCACTCGATTCAAATATATGCAATGTAGAACAGTGAATCGATTATGCACAATCAAGCAATATGTTGATTCTAAACAAATATAAGTTCAATTCACAAGAATCAATATACTATGATGATCAAGATTTGATGATTCTAAATGAGTATATATTTAAGAACAAGAATCAAACAAATCAAGTATCGATTAAACACTTCGATTCAATAGGATATGATATTAGCACATGAATCAAAACCACATACAATCTATGAAACCACTAAACAATGTATTTTGATAGGAAGAACAAGATAGGGTTTCACAAACTCAACTCAATACAAAATCAATTTAAGATAACAACATAAGCACAAAAATTGATTTGCATATACCAAAATCACTATAATCAAGTTTAAAGTAATGTATACCCCACAAGGTAAGATTTAAGCACGAGATTCTTCTTGTGTGAAGTTGGTTGCTCGAAAACACGATCAAGACTCAAAGATTGATGTTGAAACTACTAAAATCGTCTTGTACACTTGCACGAGAGAAACTTCAAAGTTTCTCAAGGTTTAGAAAAAATGTGGAGAAATTTTCGGAAGCTTGGATCAAATAGTCAAATGTGTTGAACTTTTGCTTGAAAGATGTTTGAAATAAGCTTAAGAACTTGTTTTGGACGAGTATAAATACTGGAGAAAAATCGCATAAGTTCTCTCAAGTTTTGCAAAAGTTGCTCTTCAAATGAGAAAGTGTGGTATTTATAAACAAACACCACACGGAGGTACATGGCGCGTTCCTCAAAGCAAGAGCACATTTCTGGTTTGAAATCTGAAAAGTTCTAGATTTCCCAGGAGTGCATTCCTCAATGTGTCCGTTGGGTATAGGAACAAGTTCCTTCAATTGCTCACAGTGTACAGCTATTCATGTGTGTACATTGTCAAGGAATCAATGTATTATACCGTTACTCTACTGAATCAACAATTGATTTAATTAACCAGACTTAATCTTGTCCTTGGTAACTTTAAATAGTGAACGAGAGGCGGCTTGCTGCTCTAAAGACTTGGTATTTAAGCGGGTTTATTGTGATCCCACCTCTCAGTTTGGGGACTAGTCTGGTTAATTTTATTGAAAGCTGCTTACCTTGTGAAGGTAATACTAAATGTCTAAATAAGTCATGTTGGTACAACCGATCCTTATAGGCATCATCAAAACTACAAATCAGACAGAAATACAACAAGCGAATAAACAACTTGGCAGGTTCTAGCTCAGTACTTCCCCTCCAATTCATCACTGTTTGATGTTGGTCAAATTTTACATCAACAATTATTATTATTATTATTATTTTAAATAAGAAACTCAATTTGTTTTCTTCTAATTCCACTAAATACATTATAGCTTTTCATCTAGCAAAAGATAATAATACTTAAAAAATATAAAACTTTAAATTTATTAATAAATAATAATAATAATAATAATAATTACGTATACCGCATGCACTAACATTAATAGGATACATATATTTTAGAAAATGATATACATGTCTTTCATGAAATAAAAAAGTAAAAGTGTGTTTTAATTTATAAATGAGAATGAGGATAATTAAAAAAAAAATGAAAAATGGAGTTTTTTTGCCTTCCAAAAAGAAAAAAGAAAAAAAAAGGAATTAGAACTAAACAAAAAAATAAGAAAATACGCAAAAGTTGTAGAAGTAGATTAAGAATGACATTACTAAATTTAGTTAAATTAAAAATTCTTTGTATTTATTAGCAGTTAACAAATTATTTTATATAGTGATTAATATAAATTTGATATAATACAAATTATTATTAATATAATTAGATTATTCTCTATAAGAACAAATGAACCTTTTTTACCTTTTATTTTAAAAGTTTAACATTTATTATTTGTCAATTTTTATTTTATTTAAAAATTAATAAATTATTTTCTAACATTTTAATTTTATTCAACTTTTATTTTAATTAAAATTTAAAAAAAAATTAGAAATTAAAATTAAAATTACGAAACTGCTATGCTCTAATTTTGTCCAATTTCTATCTAAATGAAGAAGTTGTAGAGGGCATTGTTTTTTTTTTTTTTTTTTTGAAAAGTATTGGCGTTTTGTTTGCACTTTCTTTTTTTAATATAATATAATACAAGTACAACGAACCCCATTCCTAATTCCTTGGGCGATCGTGCTTGTATCGAAAACCCTAGATGTCCTCTTGAGATCCATCCCATCAAAATTTTGCAGTGAACAAACGATCCTATCTTTCTTCCCATGTCGACTGATCCAACCTCGTTTTCTTCATCTGCGTCAACCCAATTCACATATTCAAACGCTTCTTACTTTCCTCTTCCTTTCCACCTTCAACAACAACAACAACATCCACAACAATCTGATTCCATGCCCACAAATCAGCAATACCCCCAATTCAAAGTTCCAATGCCTCCGAATCTCCCTTCAGTTTATCCTGCTCCTGCTCCTGCGCCTGTTCCTGTTCCTGGGGCTTATTCTCTTCCGCAATATCAACAAGTATGTGTGCTCAACTCCGTTCTTTTTTGTTTGTGATTTTGGCACATTTTGCCTTTTTTTTTTTCTTTTTTGCTTAGATTATCAATAATCAAATCTAGGGATGAATGGGGATCCCTATCTATCAATATCAAAATGAAGATGTTCTTATCCGTGAATAAGTAAAAAAAAAGACATAATAATAATAAAAAAAAATGCTAAAACATGTTATGCATGTGTCTCATGCATCCCTGCATCAATGCCTCTCTTAGTAGGAAAGGGTAAATCAACCAGAAGGAAGTAATGAGCTTATTCTTAAGCTCGAATTTGGGGTAAGAGATTTTGTAGGACAGCAAAAGAGGTTGACAAAAGTTGTATTCAGTAGGTTATAAATTTTTCTGTGGGATGTCAAAAGGTTAGGGCTGCAAAAATGTGAAGTTAGTCAGGGAATTCATTTTTTTTTTTTCAATTTTTAAGCGGGTAATGTTACTCCAACTCATGTATGAGCGTTAGCTATGGGCTGTGTGTATAAACTATAGAGCTTGAAGTTGTTCGGTCCTCAAAATTATATGACACTAAGACTTATCTAAAATGTGCCAAAATTTTGGCATAGGTCCTTGAAAATGGGTTACATTCATTCCTCTAGCGTATGCTCTTTATTCTTCTTTCTCTTTCTTGTTCTTCTTTTCTTTTCCTTTTTTTCTCCCGTTTCTTTTTACTTTTTACTTTTTTCAGGAGTTTTTCCGTCTCCTTTTTCTTTTACAGTGTTACTACTTGCCTTCCTTTTCTTATTTTATTTTCATTTCTTCCCCCTATTGTGCAAATTATAGAGGGATTAAATTGATGAGTCATGCAGTAAAAATTGCAAGAGAGAATAATAGAAAATAGAGTAAGAGCTTAAATTTTGGTGTCGAGCAATAAATTTGAATTTATGCTTGAGAGATTGACCTTTATTGATTTAGACAAGGCATATATAATAGAATACTTGGAGAAATAATATGGTGGGTTTTAGAGAAAAAAAGGAGTAACCAGTAGGTAGATACTAGATAGACTTGATAAAAAATATGTATGATTGAGCAACAACTCTTGTAAAAACAACAATACAAGAAACTAGTGAGCTCCTGATTAATGTAGGTTTACACCGGGGATCTGCTTCAATCCCTTATCTTTTTGTGCTTGTTATGGATGAGTTAACTAAATAAATATATTCAAGAAGATGTTCCATGGTGTATGTTATTTGCAAATGATATAGTGCTAATTGATAAAACTAAATTTAAAGTAAATGCTAAATTAGAGGTTTGGATAGAGGCTCTATAATCTAAAAGGTTCAAGATTAGTAGGACTAAAAGTCTAAAACCGAATACATTAAAGGTAATGTTAGTGGAAATAGAAATATAGATGAGGAGAAAATTAAGATTTATGAGCCAAGAGATGCCAAGGAGAGAAAATTTTTGGTATTTAGGATCCATTATTCATGAAAAAGTGAAATAGGTGAGAGCATGAATTATATAGGTAAAGTAGGATGGATTAAATGGAGGAATTTTTTTGGAGTATTAGATAATTGACGCATCCCATTGAAGTTAAAAAGAAGATTTTTATAAAATTGCTATTAATATAGCTATGCTATATGGAACAAAATGTTGGGCAATAAAGAAACAACATGTGACAAACTAATTGTAATAGAAATGGGCATGTTAAAATGGATATGTGATAAAACTTTTAAAGATAGAATTAGATATGAATATTCGAGAAATGGTAGGAGAGCCTCAATTCCGACCAACTTCTGGGTCGGATCGGTCGGGTTGCGCTTACGAGAAGAGAGGGGGGAGCTCAACCCGACCGACCAATTTCGGGGTGGGATCAGTCGGGTTGCACTCAAGAAGAAGAAACGAGAAGAGAGGGGGGAGAGAAAATGGGAAAAGGGTTAGCAATGCCGTGAGCATTGCCGCCTCGACATACTCAAGCGGAAAGGCGTCTCAACCCCATCTGAACCCTACGTTTGTGACATCGATCTGTGGCTACAAGTGTCGAACCCATCTTGGACCTCAAGAGCATTTCAAGCAGCTACATGAGCGCAAACACCATAAGAAGCTTAACTAAATGAGATCTTTAAAGGGGAAGAAGAGCTAGCATTACAAAGAGGGGTTTATTTTTGGGTATGGTTGGCGTTGGAGCTCCAACTAGCAGGGCTTTTGTGAAGGCAGTGAATGGATGTTTTTGGTTTCGGATGAATCTGATTTCTTGAGATGCTGAGGACTATTGTTGTTGGGGATTGAGATAGGGGCATTGGGAAGGTAAGGGGTTAAGGTTACAAAAGAAATGAGAAAGGCGAATGGGGAAGAAGAAGGGGGGAGGGTAGTGCGTGTTAAGGGTTTGAAGAAAATGAAGAGGGTGGGTGGGGGTGTGCTAGGAAAGAAAAAACAAAAAACAAAAAATAAAAAATAGAAATAGAAAATAAATAAAGGGGGAGTTGAACATAATGAACCGAGGTTTTTTTTTTTTTTTTTAAGTTAGTCGGGTCGGGCTTCATGGAAACCCGAGTGTCGGGTTATTTAAAAATGGACCCGACGAAACATGTAAAGTTGGTCGGGTCGGGTCGGGTCGGTTGTCGGGCTTGCTTACAACCCTACTTCTTATAACTTGCTAAATAATGTTTTAAAAATAATTGTCGCCTTCCCAAATATCTACTAATTTATCATTATCTAGAAATCCCCGTTTTTATTTTACAACCATCCAGTGTTGTTCTTGGAACTTTTTTTTTTTTTCCTCTTTAATCCTTTATCTTCACTCCAACACATTACATAATACATCTTCATGTTTTTGGGGCATTGATGAGTTATGCTGGTTTCGGTTGAGCTCAATTTTGTACTATCCTATTTATTCCTAAATTTGACCTGCTAATTCAAGTATTTGATTCAACTCCATGGTTGCATTATGTGTTGAGTCACTTTTTTTATTATGCTCCCTTTACTTTAAGTATATTTGCTCCATGTGTTATGTTTGTATGCATGCTTCATAGTTTTCTTTGATAATAAAGGTGAGGCATTATAAAAAACCTGCATAGAAAAAAAAATTCTGCGGAGAAATCTACTTTTAGTTTCTAGTTCTGAATTTATTTTTTCATATTATTGACTTGCTCTTCTTTTCTTTTCTTTTTTTTCAATTTTGACCAAAACAGGCTCAACAGTTATTCCAAAGGGATGCTCAGACAATTACACCAGAAGCTCTTGAGAGTGTGAAAGCTGCGCTTGCAAGCAGTGAAATTGAGCATAAAGCAGAGACGAAAAAGAAAGCAATACCTCGTAAAGCCGCTGGACAGACTTGGGAGGATCCAACACTCGCAGAGTGGCCTGAAAGTATGACATTTACACCTTTTCATTTGATACATGTCATATCCATGAGAATTGCATTAATATCCATGCTGTTGGTATCACTATGGCATAGTGAAATCTTGGACTTTGTTCTTGTTTTGAGATTTGAATTTCAGTTCTCTCTCTCTCTCTCATCTTCTTGTTTTCCTTTCTTGAGCTTAATGGAATTGTGCTTAATTAGCTTTTTAAATTGTTTATTTAGGGTGTGTTTGGTAGCTAAGAAATTTTTTCATGAGAAAATAGTATTTTTTCAAGAAAATGTACTTGAGAATATTTTCTCATGGTTGTTTGGTTGAACATTAGAAAATTTTCTTATAGTTGGTTATTAGTTAGTTATTCAGTTATATAATTGTAACTTCTTTAAATTTAGTTCAAAAATATTTTCGCATGAGAAAAATTTATTTTCTCACCCCTCCTAGCTGAGAAAATGGTGGGCCGAGAAAATCTTTTTAAATTTTTTTCTCACCTTTTTTGCCAACCAAACATTGAAAAATAGAATTTTCTCAAGAAAATCACCTTTTTCCCGAGAAAATTTCTATTTTCTCACCTACCAAACACACCCTTAGGGTCGTATGTAATTTAAAGACGATGAAATAGCAGACCTAAGAATACTGATCAGGCCCTGATCATCCTTATATTTTATAGATATGACAGCTATCTGTAATTTGTATTTTGTCAAATGGGAATATTTTCTGGGACATAATAAAATTCTGCTGCCTATTTTTTTTTTCTGTTCTAAAAATCCCACAATTGTAGTTTGGTGGCAACATGGTTTCAAAATCATGCAAGGCACACATCTCAAGGCGAGGCGGAAGAAAAGAGCCTGGAGGCTTACGCCTCAAAGGTGTTGCATTTGAGGCTACACCTCGAGGTGTAACCCTCAAATTCTCTACTATATCTGCATTTCATTTGTATTTGAATTAATTTACATCATGTACATTTCATTTGCATTAAGATTACATTTTATTTTAATATTTTATTACATTTTTAACCCTAAAAAAGTTAGGAAGGGGGAAGGAGTGGAGATGCATCCCGCAACAAAAAAGAAAGAGAGATTAGAGATACCATTTGCCTCGTTTTAATTAGCCCTATCTCAAAGAAAAGAACAATTGTTAATAACTTAGTATTGTTTCAAATGACATTGTCATTGACAATGCATAATTTGTAATCAATTAACAAATGAAAAATGAAAGTTATAGAAATTAATATAATAGAATGATTTTCCATGAACTTGAATTACTCTTTTGACATAATTGATAGTCTAATTATTGGTACATATAATACATGACTATTTGGTTATATTGTTCATTTGATGCATATCATGTTATATTTTACATAATTATATGATTTTGAAGTTTGTTTGCTAGTTTGGTATTTAAGTTAGTAATTGAAGATTGATATTGATATTTGCTTTAATTTCTACACTTTTTTTTTGTCTTAGGATTCCGCAATCATATTATGATCAATGAAGTTTTGTTTTTCTTATTATTTGTTTATTGATAATTTGTTAGTAATATCAATGACAATCAATTTATGAAAATTGCATTTTCATGCATGCATGTAAGGACAAATTAGCTTAAGATAAAGCGTGCTCAAAGCTTCAAAAAATATACTTAGTTTTTTATGTTTTTTTTTCATTTAATAATGATATCTATAATCATTTGCATTTTTTTTTCTTTGCATTTTTTGAATACTTTTTGAATAAATATTTAGGCTTATGCCTCGCACCTCCTCAAGGTTTATGCCTCGCCTCACTCGGGCAAAATGCCTTGCTTATGTTTCATGCTTTTTTAAACCTTGGGTGGTTTTTTTCCTTTGGTGATTGAAGATAATTAATGGGGATTTCTTGGGTATGGATCAGATTTATCATTTTTAATTTTAAGCTATCTCAGTCTTAGCATAAGTTAGAATAAGATCTTTGGTATTTGAGATATGGGTCTTTAGGAGCGCGCAAGGGAGGCCACAGATCATTATTTAGGGATCCTTCTCTCAATTTGCTTGGAACTTCTTGGAGCTACCTAGTAACAAAAACCATATGGAATTTGAGTATTTATTGGATTTAGTTTCATCAAGAGCATATATTCTAGCAATCTTTTGTAAAAGACGACCCCATTTCTATTTTTGTGATTGTGGCCAATATATTGTGAACTCTCTTTTTTAATGAAATTTTCTGTCAAAAATGTCTATGAAATGATTACAAGGGTTTAATGATTTATTTGCATTATGTACCGGTAATTCTGTAAATCATGAATCAAGGTCTTTTATTCAAATGCTTTTGGAGGTTTTCCAAGAAGTATAATGTTCAGAGTGCAATTCCTTCTGAGTTTGAGCATAGACCCCTTAGGTTGTGATGTATGGAACTGCTTTTTCAAGCTTGATGTTCTGGGATAGAGTGCCCTGTCCAAGACTTTCTTCAGTTTGGAAATAAGATCTCTCGGGACTTAGGTGGACTTTAGGTTCAAGAGAAAATTGAAAGATTAACCAATGAGTGTTTGGCTCAGTGGAAGCGGGTTGAGTCCCAAGGTCGTCCTTGTATAGAAGTTCTAGGGTTCGAATCTTGGAGGCGCCCTCGTTGGAAGAGGTCTACCATTCCGCTCCTGCCTCGAACAGGGACTAGTCCCATACCTAAAGGGTGTGGAGATACCTCGTGGGAAACCAAAAAATAAAAAATAAAAAAAAATGAAAGATTGAGCTTTTTATCTGGATTGAATTAATTCATGATCCTGCTTTTCCAAAGTTGTGTATTTGCGATTAATATACTTTTTAAAGGGTTCTTCCATTTTTTGGTTTTGGGATGCTTTTTCAGAGTTGATCCATGTTGCTTTTTCTCCCAATGGTCAATTGTAAGGGGATGTCATATTGCCATCTTTGATGACTTAATATAACACAGTTAGCACTACCGACCTTTTAAACAACTAAGCAGGAATCAAAATGACTATGAAAATGCAAACAATCCTTATATGCAACACTAGGAGGAGGATTAATTGATGACACTTTTTTTTTTCTTTTTTTTGAGATCGGCAGGTATCAGGATTTCTGTCCTACTAATCCTTCTGGAGCACAACCACAAACGCCCATGGACACTGTTGGCCAATATATTGGGGGGGCATGTCTCTTGAGTTTGATTTCGAACTTGCAACCTTAGGGTTAGGGGCGGTTGCCCCCAACTACTGGAGCCAACCCCTGTTGGTTGATGGCTCATTTAAGTTGGAGGGTATCCTACCACTTGCCATAGCATATGATGAAACATTGCAAAACGGGCATCACTTCGAGAGTCAGAGAGTTTCATGCTGATTGAATTTAATTCTAGATACTATGCCATTCATAGTTACGTTCTGTTTTGCTCTCGAACCTTGTTTGGTTTTGCTAAGGTTTTTGATGATATCCTTGATATTGCCCTACAAATATTCATGATGTATTTGGTAAAAAAATAAAAAAGATGAGTCAATTGTACGTTATGAATCTTCAATCCAAACATCAAAATGCTTGTTCTAGCTATAGATTTGGACCTTATTACAAACCTACCACCATTTGAATAAGAACTTTGTCCTATCAACGTCCTTTACAGTAATTCTAAAAAATCAATTGTGGGAGAGATTCAAAAATTAAAGTGGTTTGTCTACTTAGCTATACAAGTGTGGGCTAGTTCATAGATGTACAGTGGTTTGATTACCTAAGAAGAAAAACTTCACAAATTAAGTCCAAGGATTGACACCATTAGTTAATTTATATGTGGTTACAACTATTTGTTCTCGCAAAGTGCCAATGATGTAGCACCAAGTGGATTTTTCGCTAGTGTATATCATCGTACGATAATATTATAGTATGGTGCTATTTGCTAGAAGAGGCATCCAACAAAGGATTTACCCTAGGAAAGAATCAATAGAAATTCTGCATGCTCTTGGAAAAGCACAAGCATTTGAGACTAGGAGTTATGTGATTTGCACCTTCAACATCAATTCATGTTCACTAAACTAAAATCTCAACTATTATTTGTAGATGGAGCTTCAACTGTAGTTAGATGCATGTGGAATTGTGAGTATTACCTTCTTGCATAACTTACATAGAATGGTTAACTTGATAGGTGAAATCAGCTCAAGTGTTAATTGCATAACCTTAATTGGTCTTTGGATTCGTGCCCTTGGTGGTGAAATTTGGATTTGGATCTTTTTGCATAGGACTTTGTTTCTAGGAAATATATGAAATGGAAGATCCTAGATTTGAGACTTTCTAACCTTAAAGTATGCTTTTGAATGAAGCTATTTTTTTATTTTTTATATTGTAACTTTATCTTGAGCTGGCTATGACCCAGAAACTAGCGATTTTGCTTGGTGGGTTAGGAATGCTTGGCTTATCAATTTATTTGATAAATTACTTGGAGCTTTGAGCTCACATAGCCCATGGTAGTTTAATCACTTGCTAGGCTTATGAAGTGGTTCATTGGTCTAGAGAAGATGATCTAGAGTAATTTCAAAGGAAGAATAACACATAAAACACCACAATAAAACTTAAATAATTTATGTTCACTAAACTGAAAATTAATGATAATGATCATCGAATGAGTTTTTGCAATACCGATCCCCCTTTTATATAACACTAAATAAGCTCCTAATTGTCATACAACTACGTACCATAATTGTAATACAACTATACACCAACCCAATCTCCTAAAAATGAAACATCTCCTACTTTCCAAATAAAAATTACTAATTTCCTAATAAGCAAACTTTCCAAATAAAAATTGCTAATTTCCTAACAAGCAAGCTTTCCTAATAAATAAAAAGTCCTAAGCAAGCCATCTTATATATGCACGTCATCAGAAGATCATGTATGAACAAGCCAACAAGGATCGATTTTACTTCCCTGTCGAAGTTAAACTACGCTTTCATTTTGTATATGGAGTCCTTCACTTAATTTCTTTGGCTTCTCATCTTTGTATGCACAGTTCTTCCCTTAGTTTTATTTGTTGTACTAGGTGGCTTCTTTGGTATATATTATTCACTACATGGCACCAGATTTCTTCCTAAATTATTTTCCATTTCTTATCATATTTTGAAAAATGACCAAAATTTTGTGTATTCGCTCAATATTATTAGGTATAGGCACTTTTCTTCTAGTACTGAAGCTTCTTTATTTGGGGATGTATATCTTTTTTTTTATCGGAAACAAATTATGTATTAGATAAATAATGATAATACAAAGTTACAAAAATACAAAAATGAGCGTTGTGCACCAATAGAGCACAAACAACCCTCCAAAGAAAACACCAATCAAGCAAAACCACCAACTTATGATAAGAATTCTCTCTAGTTCAAAAGCCACCTGGAAATTGAAACCCCATTACCCCAAGGAGAAGCAAAAACCCAAGAACTTGCTAATAACTTGACACTTTCCCATAACTGATCACCATATTTGTGGAAGTTGTTAAACATTCTATCATTGCGCTCAAGCCACAAAGACCAAAGCGTAGCATATGATGCTATTAGACCCGTCTCCCTTTCAACTCTTGAGAGCCCTGCTAAATGAGAAAGAGAGAGCCCTTCCAAGACGTTATGTGGTGCCCTATACCTGAAACCCAAGAAAATAAACCACTTTTACCAGATCTCTTTTGCAAACCTACAGGAGAAGAATATGTGATCCAAACTTTCCTCATCCTGCAAGCAAAATAAGCAACAATGTGTATTTGGGGATGTATATCAAGTTGACTTTTATTAATGTTATCTTTAGTTTAATAAAATCCTCTTTTGGAGAAATGTGGGTTGTTAGTGTGGACAATTTGGTAGATATAATTCAAAGACATGCATGGGTAGGTTCCATTCACATACATGGTGTTGTTAAATGACTTAAATCAATGCATCTTGAATGAGCCATTTGCACGGGCGTGCTAACTGCTTGTATGGTTTGGAGAGGTTTACTTATCTTATAGTTATGCTGCTCTCTCTCTCCCCTTGGTTTCCTGCATTTTGCTCTATTTGGTTCAATAATACCATTCATCCTTTTCATCCCACTGGGTCAGAAGCTTCTCGAGCTCAAGCATTCATATTCTAGTTAAACAGGACTAATTACAAATCTACACAAGAGCTGATTGGTTTAAGCAAATACCTTATGTATTCCCTAACAGAAAAAAAAAAAAAAATCATCTTTGGAGGAAAAGTTGTGTTGGTGTAAGATTTGACCAAAACCATTTGTGTGGATGATTTGCTTGGATGGTGTAGGATTATTTTCAAATTTTTGGTAGGAGCATCTCCAGGTCATTTGATGAAAGAGCTCTGAATGGGTTAACTTGAGGTTTAGCTAGGAGGATCTTGGTTTGGTCCTAAAATAAATAGAGAAGAGAATCTTATCGATAGGAACACCAGTGTGATGCTAGCCTAATATCCTCCGATGCCCAAGTCTATTATCAAGCTCTCTAGACTAAGAATTAAATTTTCAGGGTAGAGGATGGGGTCGATGGGCTGATGTCATACCTAAATGGAGGGACCTATGGCTATATTTATATCATGGTTAGTTATGCCTTGTTAGGTGTGCCTGATTTGCCTCTTGTTGTACATGTCATACTTAGTGTTTTACGTTGATCGCTTGGTTGGCAGTAAGAACTAGGTATACCAACCTAGTCCTTCTACACCAATATGCTCTGTTATGCCTTTGAGCCAATCTCTTGGTGTTTGGCTTCTGTGAGGCTGGCACCCGACCTAAATTTCTTGCAGCATTCTCACTTAGAGTTGAAGTTTGGCCTTTATTTTCATATGTGTAGATTGGGAAAGATTCTCGTGAGCTCTTCCTTTCTATTTGGTATGCCAAGCTCAAGGTCTTCCCAATAGTGGTTGAACAAACTCTGCATTCTGGGGACCTCATGCTTGCTGATCGGAGACTTTAAGTGGTTTCCATGGTTTGTACTTTTGTATGCTTAAAGATTCAAACCACCTGGCAGGAACATTGTTGTGTGGGATGTACAACCAGTGCTCCTTTCGAGTTTAAATTCTGCTACAGATATCAGTTATGTTCCTCCCATGTTCTAGGATTCTTGTGATTTTTGTCTTTGGTTTATTTCATGCTTGGCAGCCTAAGAACCAGATAAAATTCTCCAGTGCATATAACCAAGTTACCCATGACCATTTGTTTGTACCATGAGCCAGTTGAAATAATAGATAAGTAACATATACAAAGGGTTTTGTTGAAGATGAACACATATGCTTCTGATCCATATGCTATCAATGCTTGTAAAATGGTTTCTGATAATGTCAAGTTACTTTTGATTATGCTCTTCTTTATCAGTCTTATGAATGATTTGCAGCTAAGTTATTATTAGTCTTGTTACTGTTTGATAAATGTATCTGCTCATTTTTGCTGTTACTGACTGCTCTTCTATGGTTCTGTAATTCTGAAACTATTTCCAGATGATTATCGTTTATTTTGTGGAGATCTTGGCAATGAAGTGAATGATGATGTCCTCTCTAAGGCGTTCTCTAGATTTCCTTCCTTTAACATGGCAAGAGTAAGCTCCCTGTTGAGCTTTATGCTACAGAATTCTTATTTTTGAAGCATTTGTCTCTAAGTAAATTATCCCTCCATTAAGTCTGGAATTATGAACAGTAAAGAAATTTGGAAAATGAGATCTTAAATATAACTGTTCTCTCAATTTATCAACCTCTGGAGGAGCATTTGCCTTGATGCTATTGTTGCTATTGTTGCATTTTTCTTTTATCTAAATTCATTTTACATGTATGCTGCAGTGCCATTGTTCCTGGCTTTTTAAGGCCCCGTTTGGTTTGTGATTCAAAAACTGCCTTCTTTGTCCAAAAATTCAAATTTATGGAAAACATGTTTGGTTGACTACATTTGAAAACAATTTTTTGGAACTTTACAAAGTAAACATGTTGTTTTTAGAAAACAACAAAAAGTCGTTTTTTAAAATTTTACTTTTTATGGTTGTGCCAGCAATGTGAAAGGAATAGTGTTGGAACTTGAGAATGAGAATGTGGGTATTATTGTTTTTGGTAGTGATGTCATTATTAAAGGAGATCTTGTCGAGAATGAGAATGTGGGTATTGTTGTCTTTGGTAGTGATACTGTTACTATAGAAGGAGATCTTGTCAAGTGCACTGGAGCCATTATGGATGTTCCTGCAGGAAAGGCAATGCTAGGCCATGTGGTCAACGCATTGGGGGTACCCATTGATGGAAGAGGGGCTCTAAGTGATCACAAACGAAGACGTGTTGAAGTGAAAGCCCCTGGGATTATTGAACATATATATGAATCACAATGAAATTTTATCTCCTTAAAGTTCTGATTGTTTCTATTATCATAGCATTTCTAAACGCACTACTCTCGTAAGTTGCGTTCAAGTTTTTCTATCACAAACCAAACACCCCGTTAATGTCTGCTTCCAAAAAAAAAATTTAAGGCACTAGCATAGCTATGCTATCATTTATTGTTTTACATTGTGTTGTTTACATGTTTTTTTCAAATTCCAGGAAATTGTGTATTATTGTTTCATTATTTGCTAACTAATGCAAAAAATGATTTAATCACATTCTCAGGTTGTTAGAGACAAGAGGACAGGTAAAACCCGAGGTTATGGATTTGTTAGTTTTGCCAACCCTTCCGACCTTGCAGCAGCCATGAAAGAAATGAATGGTGAGTGAAGCCTCGTATCACTTTGCTTGTTAAGTTGAATTTGCACGGTTTCATAAAGCTGAGCTTTATGTTAGTATCCTTTCCAGGTTGTCATTTATGTTCATCATCGAGTGACATGTATAGTTTAAGCTCATCCATCAACCACTTGAGAGATCAAAATGAATCATGGGGCCTGTCTAGTCTTGTAAGGGTATGAATCATGGAGTTACTGACTGGAAAATATGGGTAGCCTTCTATTAGGAAGTGCACATTTGTTGTTTTGTTCTTGCATTAAACAATGAGGCTGATGTAGTTTGTTTCTAGGATCTCAAGGAGATTGAAATGCCCCCAAACCCCACCCCACTTTTTTCCACAATTATGTAAAAAGAAACTTCTCCTTCATTTCCCGTATGAAAGCACCTAGTATATTACAAAAAGGGCTTTGGAAGTGGTGGGCTACAATTTTGAAGAAACTTCCCTTGATTTTATGTTCAAAATTACTTTTTTAACAATAATGTAATCTTCATCATGTTTCGTTCAATTTGACTCCACGTTTACAGGTAAGTATGTTGGAAACCGTCCTATCAAATTGCGTAAGAGCAACTGGAGGGAGAGGACAGATGCAGAAGCCTTGCAAAGGCAGAAGGTAAGGTTCTGGCATTAGCACTAAATTGTTCCTTCTAGTCATTTCCTTCTTCATACGCTCACTACCTTCTTTCTTGTCGTGTGGCTCTGGTAGTTCCATGCTCAAAAGAAACCAAAGATGTCAAAGAAGAGTGTCTTGCACAAGTGAGTCTACGGAATTGCAGAATTTATGGCCGATTCGCGACACAGGTATCCATCTTAGTAACTCTTTAGTTGATAATGAAAAGCTTGAGAACTTACCTATGTTATCTATACTTAAAACAACATTTCCACATAAATGAGAAGAACCCACTTGGTGCTTGAGCTTGATTTACTGTTGCTAGTTTCTTGCTCAAAATGGGGCGACTTCCAACCTTTTTTTTTTTTCAGCAAAAACACTCGGTTCCTTCTCCACACTTGGGATTCTGCGCCATTGTGCACCACCCTATTCTAAGGCTGTGTTTGGTTGGTGATCCAAAAACAAGGATTCAATCTGGAAATAGAAAACTCAGAAAATGACTTTTCATCGTTTTGTAAAACAAGCTGTTTCTTTTATAAAAAGTTGAATTTTTTTTTTTCAGATCCACTCAAATCAAACGGATTTTCCGTGTTTTCAGATTTTCGGATGCAGAAAACTGTATCCAAATTACCAACCAAACGTACCCTAAATGTTCATAATTATATTTTTGGTATTCTGAAAGGGAAATTCTATTCCAACTACAAAAAATAATAATAAATGCAACTATGCTATTAAGGGCATTAGATCATGCACTACAAGCATCGAGATGTAACTATGCATATCCAACGATCGTGACAATGTAGTTGCACTTTTTGTAGTTAGCGTAACATTGTTCATTCTTAAAACTCTGTTGATAACATGCCTGCGATATCAAACTTGTCTCTCTAATATTTGTGCCAATTTTTGCCGTTACTATTGGATTAACGTTTCATACTTTTTTTTAAAAAAATTTCTTTTATTTTTTTATGGGTAAGATGGCGCTGAAATGTTCGAGCCATTGATCATTGGCTAAAAAGTGACCTTTTGTAACATATCAGGGCATCCATTAGAACGTTGGCTCGAGGCAATTCATCTGATTTTGATATTATGGAGGCGAAGGTATACAAAAGATGCAGTTGCCTTATCTGCTGGTCCTCTCAGCTGCCATAGGCCAAGAAACTACTGCTGTTTTAGGTATAGCACTACCGTCAGAAACCAACATTTTGAGTGTGTTGTGTGTATCTTCTGGTTTAGGGTTTGTAAAAATATATCTAACTCCATGTATGTTCTGCTACAATTTGTATATTGCATTTTCTACTGAAGTTGGAAGATTTTAGTTTTAAAAGTCTTAAAACTGTATGGAGAATCTGTTTTTTAATACTGTTGGTTGTTTATATTTATGCTTGTGAATTTTATATACGTTGGATGAAGCCATTCTCCCTTAATCAAACAGCTTTTTTTTTTTTTTTTTTTTTAAAATAAATCCTAAAAAAAATGTGAAATGTTATTATTCATTGTTTTCTCCAAGTAGTTGAAAAAAGACCTGTGGGTTTGAGTTGAGATTATGATCATTTTATATATGAATAAGCTCAGAAGGAAACTTGTTTGTGTATTTTCTGTACTCAAACATTTAAAATCAACAAATTATAAGTATTTTAGGAAAATTAAATCTACAATAGATTACGCTTATAAATATTTTTTTAAATAAAAAAATATTTTTATTTTTTATTTTATTTTATTTTTTGAGTATTGACTTAAGGACAAAGGATGTTGGTATTAAGGTCAGAGAAAGTCGAGACCTTTAGTAGAGTCAAGAAGGCGAGTACAACGGTGAGAAAAAGAAAACTCTCAGTTATTTGCAAAGAGAGAGAATTGAACTATCAACCTTGAGTGAAAGGATTCGGATATTGACTATTAGAGTTAGCTAACGTTTGCATCTTTTTTTTCTTTTCTTTTTTTGGTTGAGAGAGTGAGAATGCTTATACTTGTTAAAAATACGTAGTTAAAATAAAATCATCTGTAAAACTGGTTTTTTTATGTATTCTTATAAATATATATATATATATATATATATATATATATATATATAGTCTTTTGAACTTGGAAAAATAAAAATGCCCAGTATCCCCAAAAGTCTTCAAACCATAAATTGAGATTGAACTTTTCAAACCTTGGTGTAAAAAAAAAATGATTAATCGCTAATTTTCCAAAAAATAATAAAAAAAATACAAGGGTTAAATTATTCCAAAAAAGATTTATAGGAACTTGTGACAGGCAACATTTTTCCTTTTTCAAATAAAATAGCATGTTTAATTGGGGCTTTTGACATGATTGCCCTTAAAAAATAAAAAAAATTCACAAATGTCATCAAAATCTAAATAATGAACGTTTTGCCCTAGTTTAACTATTCAAAGTCCAGTCATCCGACACACAGGCGCCACGTGAACTGGAGAGCTGGAGCAGTTAAGAAGACGTCTTTTCAAAATACGCCTTCCATGAAATTTTTTTTATATGGAAGACGTTTTTTCAAAAGACGCATTCACTAAACCTAACGCTACAAGTACCCTCGACCCCACCGTCTCCGACCTACCCCACACTCAAATTTCTCTCTGAAACTCCTTCGTCCATCGCCGTAGTTTCGCCGTCGCCGAAGACCTCTCGCTCTCTTCTTGCAAGCGACGCCATTTCATCTCTCTTTGCTTGTGCTCTCCCTCCTTCTCGACGTCATTCCCTCTCTCTCTGTGCAACTCCTTCCTCCGTGCCGTCGCCGTCGTCGGAAGCCTATCTCTCGCCCTCCTCGCTGTGTCGGCACTCTTACTGTCTCCTTCGACCGACTGCTCGTGCTCTCCCTCCCTCTCGACGCCATTCCCCCTCTCTCTCTGCAACTCCTTCCTCCATCGTCGTCACCGTCGTCGGAAGTCTCTCTCTCTCCCTCCTCGCTGTGTTGACCCTCTCGCTTTCTTCTTGCGAGCGACGTCATTCCTACCTTGTTACAACACTTCCATCAAATTATTTTATTTGATTGGGTAGGTTTTTTTTGGATATATTTTATGGTTTTTGTAACTTATGAAAAATATTTTTGTTTTGATGAGTTGTATAAATTATTTGGATCAAATAACTAATTTGATTTTAATTCTCATGTATATTGTAGACGTTTGGTGTCGACGTCAAAGTAGGCAGCATTGCGAAGACCTCTTCGGTGAGAATCAAGTATATAATAATTTAATTTGTTATTTAGATTATTTTATTAGCAATTAGTCACGTTAAAAATAAGTTTTGACGTAATTATATCAAAACATAAAAATAAATTTTAAATCCTGAAGTTAAATTGTTCAAATACCTCGAGAGATATGTTTTCAAATTGAATATTAATTTTTATAATAGTTTTTCTTGATTTTGCTTTAAAATTTCATTTGTGTAAAGTATAAATATTATAGTGTAAAGTATAAATATTATAGTGCAATTTTCTTGGTTTTGCTTTATATACCCCAAATGAATTTAATTAAAACAAAACTTGATGAGTTCAATATTATATCTCTTTGAGCTTCTCTTCAAAATCTTGTCAATTTTCCAGTGGTTGCTGTTGTTATAAATAAATCTTCTTTAGTTAATTTCCTAGTTGTTAATATCATTAGATTAATGAAAAAAGAACATTTATATATAATCAATAATCAATATTAAAGAAGCCAGTGGCTTGAATTTGGACTTATATAATTATTTGTGGAGCTTATTTTTGTTTCAGAAAAAATTTTGACTCCTTAACTAATTCGCTTCAAGTGGTCCGTGATTATACTATTTAATCTTCGGGATGGTCAAAGGTTAATTACATTTCTTTTTAATTGTTACTTTGTTGAAATCATAGGCTTTTATTTCATATTTTGTTCGAAGGAATGACGATTGTATTTTACTTATTATATCCAGATGACAGATAAGTTTGTTTCTATAATATGCTACAGTGTGGTTCTGTAGTACATGGTTCGCGAGATGCATCATACGATAGACCGCCAGTCGGGCTTCTGAGAGTCGGATTAGGCATTGGTCTTAAAGAATTTGAAGGGGTTATTCGATGTGCACTAGGGATTTCAATCTGTGCAACGATCAATATCACCTATAGATATCTTTTGTTTTTTGGCAATAAGGATTTCATTTAACAGTTTACTAAAAACTTTGGCTTTTCATTTAAACTTGAATTTCGGATGGGGGTCCAAAAATTCAATCGGGCATGGGAATGGGGTTTCGTCGCCTCCGGGGAATCGTGGGAGGATAGTGGGACGCGTTGAAAGTGATCTGGTAAAAAAAATCCACGTAGTTTGTGTTCGGTGAGGCCGAACAGTTTGCTAAAAACTTCAATTTTTCATTTAAACTTGAATTTCAGATGAGGGTCCAAAAATTCAATCGGGCATGAGAATGAGGTTCTGTCGCCTCCTGGGGATCGTGGGAGGGTATTGGGACTCGCTGAAAGTGGTCGGGTAAAAAAAAAACCACGTGGTCCCTTTCAATTGATTGACACAAGTACAAAAAAAAATGAAAAAAAAATTTGTATAGAAGGCGTCTTTTAAAAAGACGTCTCCCGTTAAACAATTTTTTTATTTATTTATAGAAGGCGTCTTTCTAAAAAGACTGCTTTCTATAGAATTTTTTTTTTTAGGAAAGACGTCTTTTAAAAAAATGCCTTTTTAACTGCTCCAGCTCCTTAGCCTATGTGATGCCTTTGTGTCGACTGACTGAACTTTAAATAGTGACAAAATAGTTATTATTTAAATTTTAATAACATTTATAAAAAAAAAATATTTTTTAAAGGCAATCAAGCCCTGTTTAATCGTTAAAAAAATGAACATGTTTGATTTTTGATGTAATCAATGAGCGTGTTGCCGACAAAGCCAAGTTGGTGAAAACTTTCTTCTTTTCTTTGAAAATAACAGGTTTATCACATTATCACCGCCAAATAAATATATTCATATTATATAATCAATTAATTATTTTTAAAACATATATTTCACGATGGAGAAAAAAAAAAGATAAGTTCTAAATTTACCCACTAAAAACATTTACTTTACCTATTAACCAAACAAATTTTTTTATACATAGTAAGTAGACAAAATAAATATTTTTAGTAGGTACATTTAATTTTTTTTTTTACTTAAATTTTTTTGAGTGCTATTATATGGTCAAAAGTTGTTGACACTAGAATCAGAAGAAGCTAAGACCCCTCAATAAAATTAAGAAGGTAAATAGAACAATGAAGGACATAAAGGGCTCGAATGAAAATTTTATAAATCCGTTCCTACTTTTATTAAGATAGAAAAAAACTTTTACTTATTTGTAAGAGATTGTAAGGGGAAAGAATCAAATTTATGACTTATTTCCGTCTCAGAGTTACTTAACAAAAAAAAAAAAAAAAAACCTTCTGTTACAGACATTTGTAGGTAGGTTTGTAATTCAAGAAATAAAATGAAAATATAAATTAATTAATTAATAAAATTTAAAAGTACTTAGAATCAAAATAAAAAAATAAAAAAATAAAAATAAAAGAAGCAAATGACCAATTATGTAAAGAAGACGAATCATCTGTTTCGACATAAATAAACACTCATGATTTATTGAATAGGTCACGGTTATATTAAAAGAACCTAAATAAACAAATATAACATTTGCATCCTACGTAGATCTGTTCATATTAATTTGTTTTTTTAATATATATATATATAGATATAAGAATCAGAGTTATCAGCGTAGCTTCTCTTCTCTTCTCTTCCTTTCTACTTCTCCCTTCTTTCGTAATCTTTGGCTTTCAGAGCCAATCTCGAACGAACGAAGATCTTGAGCGAGATAGGGTTAAATTTTTGTATCAGATCTTCTCCTTCAAGATTCGTCGTCCTTGAAGGTCGACATCAGATCTGCAATCTCCGATTGCATTACTCAATCGAGTAAGTTTGACCTCTTCGCACTTAAGCTATTCTTTGTGTGTTCATTTCTTCTTTGTTGTTGAAGCAATCTTTGGATTTGAACGAGATTGATTGGCTTGTGGTGGATTTTGACCGAGTGTGTGTGTGAATTGCAATCTAAACGATTAATCTATGTGTTTTTTAATGAGAGAGGTTGATTTGCGAAGAATTTGTGAGTTTTATGGTTGTTTGTTCTGGATCTGGTAGCTTTCTTGGGTTTAGTGACTGTATAATGGATAGGTGTGTTTAGGTTTTGTTTGTTTCGTGTTGAATTGTTGTGAATAGGTGGTTTTGTATGTTGTTGGTTCCAGATCTACTAGTTTAACCACCACTCCGTTGATTGATTTAGCTAGTGAGCCATGATTTCCATTTATTCTCATTAATTGATTAGAGAAGAATAAGAGCCTAGCGAGATTTATGCAAATATATAGTGTTTACCGTTTACAATTAGCAGAGATTTATAAGTTGGTTGGATTTTTTTACTTCTTGACGTGGTCGGTGGTGAATGTTGGATTTTCTAACTTCTTTTTTCTTTTTATTGATATGCACTTGTGATTGGTGTTATTTTAGTGCCTATCAGTAGGTAATTTTGTAAATATGGTTGTAGATTCATTCCATAAGTAGGTGATTGGCGAATATCGTTATGAATTCATTCTTCTATAAATTTGATCTGATAGTTGGAGTCTATGTTGGATTCCCCAGCCTTTTAATTCGGTATCTGTGTTTCTTGTTAGGATTTTGCAGGTTTCAGGGAATCTTGTTCTAACAATTTCTTGATTTTAGGTACAGAAACAAGGTTATATATATGCCATTGTGTAACAAGTTGTGGACCAGTGGATTTGGCATGAGATTTGTGGCTTTGTAGGAGTGTTAACCATAAATTTGCTGCTCATGATGTCTCAGTTCTGATCCTTCAACATCTGAGATAGAACAAAAGCACTCTAGAAAAACACTGGTACAAGATGACAAGGGGAAGAGCTGATGGAGCTAAAAAGACACGGCTTATCACTGCATTGTGTCTTCTGGCAATCTTTGTTGGTTTGATTTATGTATATTATGGATCCTCTTTTGGCTCGCAAGTGCACCGTGGTACATCCACATTAAGAAAGCTTGGATCATCTTATTTGGGTGGTGATGAAGATACTGAACTTGGGACCAAGCAAGATGAATTTTCAAGCAAGTTTGGGGAAGAAGATGGAGAGAATAGGATTGTGGCAAGGAGCTTTCCCGTGAGTGATTGTCAATTGATAAGTACACTGCTTGTTACGTGCAGTTTTCTGATTGCATTGTATTTGTTATCTTACTTTATGCTTTTTTTTCTACATTTCAAGGTTTGTGATGATCAACATTCAGAATTGATACCTTGCCTAGACCGACACCTCATATATCAGATGAGGTTGAAGTTGGATCTGTCCTTGATGGAGCACTATGAGAGACATTGCCCACTTCCTGAAAGACGTTTCAATTGCTTGATTCCTCCGCCTACAGGATACAAGGTTGGATATTACTCGTGCTGGAATGAAGTTGAAGAATTTCTCTCTCATTTTTCTCGTGATTTTGACTCTAAACTTTCTCTTATGCAGGTCCCAATTAAGTGGCCTAAAAGCAGAGATGAAGTGTGGAAAGCAAACATACCTCATACCCACCTGGCACATGAGAAATCTGACCAGAACTGGATGGTTGTCAAAGGTGAAAAAATTGTATTTCCAGGTGGAGGCACTCATTTTCATTATGGAGCTGATAAATATATTGCCTCACTTGCAAATGTAAGATTTTCTTCCTGTAACAGTAAGGAAAATGAATAAATAATACATAACTCGTTGGCTTCAGACAATCTACATATTGATTATGAACTATTTATGTATTCATGTATCCATCTGAATTATTGTAGGTCTGTTTAATGCATAATTTTTTGCTTGCATGTTAAACATTATTACCATGCGGAGCTTTTCTTGTATTCGGCTGATTATTGTTTTCTTCTATAACTTTTCTTGAAGTGCTTGTGTAAAAGCAATAATCTTTTTCCTGCTTTGGATTGACAGATGCTTAATTTCTCAAAGAACAACCTAAACAATGAAGGAAGGATACGAACAGTTCTAGATGTGGGCTGTGGAGTTGCAAGTTTTGGGGCATATCTTCTTTCATCTGATATCATAGCAATGTCACTTGCACCCAATGATGTGCACCAAAACCAAATACAATTTGCCCTTGAGAGAGGGATTCCTGCTTATCTTGGTGTGTTAGGGACGAAAAGGCTCCCTTACCCTAGCCGATCATTTGAACTTGCGCACTGTTCCCGTTGTAGGATTGATTGGCTTCAAAGGGATGGGATCCTTCTCCTCGAGTTGGATAGGTTGCTAAGGCCTGGAGGCTACTTTGCTTACTCTTCTCCTGAGGCATATGCGCAGGATGAAGAGGATCTCAGAATTTGGAAAGAAATGAGTGCTCTTGTAGAACGCATGTGTTGGAAGATTGCTGATAAAAAAAATCAAACTGTTATTTGGGTCAAACCTCTAACAAATGATTGTTACTTGGAAAGAGAGCCTGGAATTCAACCTCCTCTTTGCAGATCTGATGATGATCCAGATGCAGTCTGGGATGTCCATATGGAAGCTTGCATTACACCTTACTCTGACCGTGAGTACATGGATCTTCTATAATATTCTTTTCACAGTCTTTGTTTTTGTCCTATGTGTTCAATATTTCACTGGATTGAATTTCTGAATATGTCTCTCGCATATCATGAGAATTTTTTTTAAGTTTCTATAAAAATAGAAAGAAAGAAAAGAAAACTAAAATAAAATAAATAGATGTTTGCAAAAAACATTTACCAATGTCACTTTGCTGTTATCTGAGATCTATTAATGGCCTAGTCAAAAGATCTTAATTTTTTAGTTATCTTTCTTAGGCAAAATATTTACATTTTATATTTTTAAATAAATATCCAGAAGATATAAATATATGTATTTTTTTTTGAAAAGGAAAATCCAGGAGATATTATTGAAGCTCAATTTTTAAACCTTGACTTCTTCAGACCCTTCTCAATTTTTATATAAGAAAAATGCTTGGGTTTTGGATCTGGCACTTTTCTTTTTCAGTTCGTTGCTCTACGGAATAGGGAGCAAAAGTTTTAGTTATAAAAGAAATAATAGATTCTTTTGGTTTTATATTTTACCTGCTATGTTTTCTAGTCGATACTAGTTGCTTCTACCTCCCCAATGTGGACTAGGAATTTCTGTAAGTGTTTTTTTTTTTTTTTTCTTTCATTCTTTCTCTCTGGTCTGACAAAGGAAGATTTCTTGACCAAAAAAAAAAACACAAAGGAAGGGGCCATTGGCAGGGTAACTTTTAAAATCTTGCCTTGAATGGTCCATATTAGAGATCGAGAACTTTGAGCTGCTTTTCTTGTAGTAGAAACATTTATCTCACTGCAGAACCTTGAAGAAATCAGTAAACATAAAACCAAGTATTTTCTTTTTTCTCCCATCTGTACTATCAGGGGGAAAAACATGATCAACAAGTTCGGCATCAGTAAGATTCCAGACTGTAATGGAAAGATTTTAGAGTGATAACGTGTAAATTTGAGAGAACAAGTTTTGTAGAATCTCATGGTTTTTAAAGGTAAAAGAAGCTCATCTGTGGTCCTATGTTGTGTATTAATTTTTTAACTCAGCTCTTTTTATCATTGTTCCTTTCTGCATTTTACTTTAACATTTTGATGGTTTCATCTTCCATGCTATCTTCTGACAATCTTAGTCGAAAAGTATTGAAAGTCGTTATTTCCTGAATTTGTTTTGGTTTTATCAGAGAACCAGAGAGCAAAGGGAAGTGGATTAGCTCCCTGGCCAGCTCGATTGACTTCTTCTCCTCCACGCCTTGCTGATTTTGGCTATTCCAATGATCATTTTGAAAAAGACACAGTAATCCCAAGTCTATTTCCTACTTGTATGCATTTTAATGCAAATTTTCAAACTGGGAACCAATTGTGTGATATTTTTGTGCTTGCAGGGAGTTTGGCAGCAAAGGGTTGAAAGTTACTGGAATCTCTTGAGTCCTAAGATCAAACCTAATACACTTAGGAACTTGATGGACATGAAGGCAAACTTGGGATCATTTGCAGCTGCTTTGAAGGACAAAGATGTCTGGGTGATGAATGTTGTGCCTGAAGATGGGCCAAACACACTCAAGATAATATATGACAGAGGCTTAATTGGAACTGTTCACAACTGGTTTGTATGCCAATGCCATTAAAATATCATGATTCTATGTTTTGGTAGAAATTCCATATCCTCTTTACACACTTATGTGGAACTTGTGTAAGTATGGTTCAGGCCATACTTGGAAAACAACTTGAACTTTTCAAGTTGTTTTTTGAAATTTTGACTTTGCAGTAAACTTTGGTTACATGAAGTGATTTTCTTAAGTTAATGGTACTCAACTCATGTTGCTTGCATGACAAACTATTTTATGGCTGCTATTTTGTTTATGATTTCTTGGAACTAAACAACTTTTTCAATGTGTAAAGAATGTTTATGAGTAGATTAACATACAGTATTTCTAGCATTTTTTTATTTTATTTTATTTCAGATCTATGCTGGAATTATTAAATATTATTGCTTTCTATTATAGGTCTTTTCCTTGCAAATCTTTCAAAAGATTGAGCTTCAATTTCTGATATTTGCAATTTTTAGGGATAACATCTTATATAAAAATTGAAGTTAGCTTCAATTTGTTTATGATTTCTCATTTTGAAAAATAAATTCCAATAATTTTTTGTTAGTTATTAATACATTTGCCTAATGGTCTATATTACTTCTTGACAAATTTTGCCACGTAGTTTTAGATGCAGGACTCAATTTACTGTACACAACATTTAAAATGTTCTTTTTCATTTCTACAGGTGTGAAGCCTTCTCAACCTACCCAAGAACATATGACCTCCTTCATGCTTGGACTGTGTTCTCTGACATTGAGAAGAAAGGGTGTAGTAAGGTGGATCTACTGCTCGAGATGGATCGTATTCTCAGGCCTTCCGGTTTCATCATCATTCGGGACAAGCGACCGATAGTAGAATTCATCAAGTCATACTTAACAGCATTGCACTGGGATACTGTTGCAACTGCAGACGGCCAATCGGGTTCAGAGCAGGACAAAGATGAAATTGTCTTTGTTGTCAGAAAGAAGATGTGGTTGACAAGCAGCAGCCTCAGGGATTCTGAATAGAGAGAGCAAGAGACTTCGATCCTCTTTTTGGTTCTTTCTTGTTCCACTCTTCTTACCCGCAATGACCGATAAGTCTTCTTCTCTTTATGTTTTATTTATTTTGTCCTCCAAAATTTTATAGTCTTATGTGGTTCTATTTATGTGATCCTGAGTTAGGGTTTTGTGAGCAGGTAACTGCTGTTATTGTCTAATTATTGTCTGCAGTGACATCAGGTTACAGGCAAAATTCTTTTTCTTTTTCTTTTTTCTTTTAAAGATGTTGAATCAGCTTCTGAAATCTAATGAATCTTGAGAGAAAGAAGATATTGCTGGTAAAGAAGGGCAATGAAAAGGCAAATATTTATAATATTCTCTTGTTTTCTTCCATGTATGTTTTCTTGTTTCATATAGGATCTGGATCTAATTCTAAAATATAGCTTGAAAAACTCCCTTTTAGCTTGTTGGGGCCTGCAGATAGAAATTTTGTTGGAAGGAAGTGTGTTTCATTCATGTGGTGCTTTGTTGTAAAAAAAAACTAAGGGTGACAGATGAATTTTTCTTCTCTAGGTATGGGTTTTTATTATAATTCTATTGTTTTTTCATAAGTTTTGCTTATCAGTTTTCTCTTAAACACTATCTATTAAAGATAGAAAAGGGTTAAATAGAGAAATTCTATATGAAATAAGTCTAAAAGTAGAAGTAGAAGGGGGGAAATATTGTAAGTGAAAATTGAGTACTATGATCTTCTGAAGTGGACTGTAGAAGAAGAATTTTTTTCTCAAATGTTTTAAAAATGTTAAACAATCGTTTCTAGGGCAATCTACAACTCATGTCATAGTTGTTGTGACGTTGGTAGTCAGCTACCCAATAAAGGTATAGGGTTTTTTTTTTTTTCCCCCACTAGATTACAATAATTTTGTATTTCTTAAGTTCATTTTGCTAAGAATGTCCTCAATCATTTTTGAGAATATGTAAGCACAAAATGGTGGCCCATAAGCCCACATTGATAAAGCCAAGAGTCATAGGCTCCATTATAAGTAGGGGTGCCAAATTGGGTCCAAAAACTCGTTTCTCCGCTTTTATTCGGCCCGTTTTAAGATGGGTATGAATAAGATTTTTTAAAAATTAAATTGAATATGAACAAAAAATTGTTTATTTTCAAAATTAGACAAAAATTGGATATCTGGTTCCTATTTAATACGAGTACATTTTACAAAATTTCTATTTTAATTTGGTCGTGCACCAGCTCAATTAAATCTTTTTTGTTTATATTTCTTGTTGAATTTTTATTTTGTTCTTGTTATTTTATTCCTCTTTTATGTTTTTCATCGCTATTGGCGCGAGATTTCTATTTTTTATCACAAAAGCATATACATATTTTTTTAAAAATATACGGGTACGGATAAAATCAATCTATCTAGTTTTTAAAGTATACGAAGTATCAGGTCGGGTACAAACACGTTATAAGACATTATCTACATTTGTATCCATTTATATTTGATTTTTTGCCGCCCCAACTATAAGTCCATTCGTATCTGATTTTTTGCCGCCCTTAACTAAAAGACCAAGAGAACTAACAGTTATGGTTATCTCATTATTTTGTTAGTAAAGGGAATAAACGGTCTCTACTTGTGAAAAGGGGAGAGCTGAACAAGCAGTGGTTGGCACAAAACCCATGTCATTGAATTGGCGTTCTTACCTATTTCATCTTTGTATACAAGATTTAGTTTATTTATTATATAGACTTTATAAATTGAGTTGATTGAAGGCCAATTAGAGCATAAGAAATAAAATTGGCAGTTAATTTTATAATTTTAGCAAATGTGGTTTCTTTAATAAAATTAATAGTCACAATGGTTATTAAAAAATTTCGCCTTCTTATCTAAATTGATCTCATGTGTATGTTGGAACTTTTCTGATAAAATTAAGCCAAGATTGTCAATAAATTTCTTTAAATGTTATTTTCTAAATTTTGTTCTTTTTTTATTTTTTTTAAGCAATTTTTTCATTTTGTTCATTTTTACATTCATGGTATTTTGTAGTTTTAGGACACACTACAAAACCTATAAAATGACAATTTCAAGGTCAGACCAGCTGATAAAAGCATAGCTAACTCCAAAAAAAAAAAAAATGATAAAAGCATATCGCTTATTTTAATCATTACTCATTATTGCAAATTATCTTAATCATTATACATGTATTTTTTTAGTATTATTTTTCACATTTTCTTGTCCAGCTTTTCCTTAAAAAAAATAAATAAAAATACAATTATATATATAAACAACAATTGATAAAAGTCATTTTTTTAAATAATATTCCCGCAAAAAAAAAAAAACTATGGAGGCGATGTAAAGATAAAGTCGTGCAGATCATTCCTCCTTCAAATTTCTTAATATATAAGCCTTATGCATAAATAAGATATGCATTAATCAATGTAAAAGAAGATACTAAATAATCTAATATGTTGTGTGACGCCCCGAAAATTATTTCATCTAGCCCATAACCCAATTAGATTATGTCAAAATTCTATATGTTTACCTTGATATGTTTGGTGTTTGTTTGATGGTTGTTTAATGTTTGTATATTTGATGCTTGATAATGTATATAAATATGTGCATTATAAATTATATATGAGTCATGTTAAATTAAAGTATAATGCATGTGTTATTATTTATGCATGAGCCCATTAAACCATGAATTGATATGGGTTAGGATTGATTGAATAAAAAGATAAATGAAAATAAAAATTTGGTGTATTAAATGGATTGGACATTAGAAATACATGGAAGCATAAGGTTGGTTAAAGTACATGTGGTTGGTATGGGTAGTATGAGACCAAAACATGTCAAGTTGGTGCATGAGAATGGACAAGTATCCCATGCCCCATTTCTCTTCTCCAACACATGTCAAGTTGGTGCATGAAAGTGGACAAGTGTCTCATGCCCCACTTCTCTTTTCCAAGGAAGTCCTAGAGAGTGAGATGAGTGGAGGGAAAGGAAAAAAGAAGAGAAAGGAAAGAAGAAGATAAAGAAAAAGAAGTTGCTTTGAGGGAAGTCTCAGTAACGTTTTCATTAAAGAGCTAGATCTTGGTGATATATGGTCAGATTGAGCTCAAACTTTGTCAGCAAGTTCATATCTTATGGTTATTCATTCTGGTAGGTGGAGATCTTGATTGGAGTTTTCTTTTGAGAGATATAACCTCCAAAACAAAGTTGGTCGGAAAGTCTGAATTTTTCGCTTAGTTTAGATCAAACTGATAGATATCCTAAACCTACTGTTGGATGGATATGATATTTTGGAGAATGATTCACAACTAATATATCTGCATTATGAACTGTTGAGATGTTGATGGGTGAAGTATTTTGTGTGATATAGTCATCTGAGTTCAAGTATTTGCAGCAGGAAAGGAGAAATTGTCTGATAGAGACTTGTTCATCAAAGAGGCCTATCTCTTCGGTCCACCGTTGGATTGAGCTGATGTTTGGACAAAAGGTTTGATTCTTAACATACTTCAATCTGTACGGTTGATTTTGTGCTTAAATATTTCTGTTGGTAGCTTGATACATCTGAACAGAATATTAAATGGAAAATTGGTAGGGTTGTTTGTATTAGACCTAAATTTAGAATATAAACTTAGACCTTTCTAAATTGCTTGCATGTCAACTATATTGACCTAGTTGCCATTATTGATGAACCCATGATGCAAAATCAGTGATATACATGGCTGAACATGGTGACCTAGTGTAAATCGGCAATATGGCCTAAGTATGGAAAATTTCATATTTTAGGGCCTTTGATACTTTTGGCCTAGAATCATTGAATTGATGCAATTTATGTCTAATTAAGCATGATTAGGGTTGATTATGCTACTGATTAGGTGGTTGTGACCATATCATGGGTTAGGCCTACTTGTGATCAAATGGCCCAATTTGGTCATGTTTATGCCTAAGGAATTGAAAATCAGTATTCTTGATAATTGAATGGTTTATGACTGAGAACTATGCATTAGAGGCCTAAGTCATGTGATTTGAGTTGAATGATGGGATTAGATGGGATTTAGGCCTATTGTCTATATGTGGGCTGATTTAAGGTTGATGTGTAATGTCTATGTGATTGAGCATAGGAATTGATGTATGGTTGGACATTGATGAATGTTTCAAGACCTTGATTGGGTTGAATCAGTTTGGTGCCGTTGTGTGGTTAGATACTCTCGCGAGGCTTGGTTGTGAGTAGACTGCATTTATGATTATATCTTTTATGTCATCATATCACTTATATATATTGTATGTTGAAAGCATGAATGTGTTCTAATGTTTTGAATGATGCATTGATTTGAGAAAACCTTATAACTTTGGTTGGGCCCATCTATCTGGCTAATAGGGAAACTTAACCTTGTCATAGGAGGGTTTTAAAAACGGAAATATTTGGGGATCAGAACGGTACGGTGAAATAGACGTGCACTAGTAACCCCAATGCGTGTGGAATGTGGATCGAAATTGATAGTCTTTTACTTGCATCGAACTTATTATAAATGCTTGATGTCTATATTTTATGAGTTTTTAAATCATGCTACACATTGACATGCATACATGATATTTATTGATGAGTATTGATAACATATTTAAATTCTATTTACAAGGCACCGTTGGCTCACCCTCATTTTCCTCTTTCAGGTCCTTTTGTCCCGAATAAGGGCAAAGGAGTAGTCATATCTTGAGGGCCTTACTGGCGAGAAAATCGAAGGTCTCGATATGAGTTGAGATGAATTTTGATTGAACTGTGTTTTAAATTATGATGTATTATATTTTGGATTATGTAATTATGACACTTACCACATTGTAGTATGGGTGAGTTGGGACTTGTTAGATAGACCATGTGGGCATATGACGATTTTTTTGTACCCATAGTTTTGGACGTTATGTGTATGTCCATCTTGCTGGACTGTAGGGATTATGGTTTTATTTATGGTTTATTTTTATGGATTATCTGCTGTCTTGGATGATTAATACGGTTGGTAGTTTTGTTTAGTACCTTTTTATATTATGTCGTTGTTTGGGATAAGACTCGTAGGGTCTCAACCACCTCACAGGGGTTGAGGAGTGGTTGGAGATGCCTACGCTAGGCGTCCCACTCGGGCATTCCGCACGCCATTCCTTGCGGGGTTGGTGGTCCGGGGTGCGGGGTCGCCACATGTTGGACCATATACCGAGTACGTATCAGGTTGATATACCAATTTTTTCGGAACATTGATACGGACCGGCCCAATTGGGCACATAGCTCGAGCACATGGTCGGTCGTACCGACCAGGTAAATATCACAGTCACAACGGATGACAGGTCAGCAACAATAAGTTTACAAAGCCAGATCGGCATATTGTACCAATAATTATCGACCACCATCTACCGATCTTGTTGCAGACCGTATCTTCAGTATCAAGTAGCCAGAATGAGAGACTACAGATCGGAATACCGACTTATAGAGATTTCTGACTCCGGAATGGATGACGACGAAATGCCCGACCAGATAGGGATAGGGCATAATCCATTGCGATAAGTTCGAGATTTACTTCGAATCCGACTCTGATAAGGCTAAACACTCTATCAATACGACTAGAAGGCTGATAAGTCATCCTAATCCCATAAGGATCGGATGAGATATCACCAGGAATCAGATAAGCTCTCTCAGCACAAGTTGGATGCATGATTCTACAACAACACGACGATAGGGCCAAAGACCTCAAACTCTCTCTATAAAAAAACCATAACCCCTAAAGGGAAGGTAAGCAACTCTAAGTCATTATCGACTCAGTTCAGTATTACGCACTTCTAAACTAACTTAGGCATCAGAGGGTCTTTGGCTGAAACCACACCGATGGTCCTTACGATAGCCTGCGTACTCTTGTTTTCCCTTTTTCAGATAACCAACCTCCGACGATTCCTCCAACACTCCGACGAGTTCCTGATCAATATCTACCCTCCACCACATCATCTATTGGTGTTGGTCAAATCTTACACTAACATTTGGCATCGTCTGTGGGGAACGATATTGCAAGTCAGAAACAGCTTTGTCGTCATGAATCAGGAGGCAAAAATATCAGTTGAGGTGGAGCCTGTCGCCACGCTAGCCGCACCTAAAAAACAAAAAGGCAGACCACCGAAAAAATAGTTAAAGAATTATGCTCAGAAATTGAGATTGACTGCTATAGAGAAGAACCTGGAAAAAATGACTCAAAATGTCCTAGAGCAGCAACGAATATTGAGGGAAGTACTCCCCCTACAACCACTTCATAGTCACCTACCACATCCTAGCCTTCAACCTCAGAGGGGGGAGGAGAGTAGGTGCCGAAGTGTGACCTCAAAGAAGAGGTCTGTACCGGGAAAACCCCCTCCTAATTGAAAGTCTTTATCTGCTAAAAATGTGTGTCACTCGCTAAACGTCAAAAAAGTCACAGCTCGGTTTGTTCCCGGATAAGGTCGGCTCTTCAGAAATCGACGAAACCAACCTCAAACAGTTCGATATCTAAAAAAGGAGCTGTGGCAGGAAAGCTTGGTCCTGAGAAATCGGTACTGAGGAAACCGTACGGATCAGAGCCCTCTAAAACTACTAGATCCGCACCTTGGCACTACCACGAGTATAAGGAACTCCCTTCTTCATTTATTGAGGACATACTCTAGACACCGCTTTCAAAGAACGTCAAAACCGCAAATGTCAGGACGTACAAATGGAAGGTAGACCTCAGAGAGCACATTGAGAACTTCAAGTCCTGGATGGAATTCAAGGGCTACGACGATGCCACTATGTGCAAGGGCTTCCAGATCACCCTTGGCTGACCTGCTCGGAAGTGATAGCAGAAACTCAAAACCGGTTCTATATGTTCTTTTGGGCATTTAGCTCACAAGTTCATGAGCCACTTCGCTGGAAAGAATGAAAGGGAAAAACATGTGAACGGCTTGCTAGGCATCAAGCAAAAGAAAGGCGAAACTCTAAAGGAATACCTCGGTCTCTTCGACGATGTACGAGTCGGAGTAAATGACCGCGATGATAAGACGACGATCTTCATCTTTCTCGCAGGATTAAGGCCCAAAAAGTTCTAATACTCCCTTTGAAAAAAGAAGGCCCAAACCTACGAAGAGATCCTGGACCTAGCAAAAAAATACATCAATGCCGACGAGCAAACCGATGCAAAGCAAAAGGCAGATGATTCCCTGAAAAGCTCGAAGAAAGAGAAGAAGAGGAAAAAGGAATACTACTAAAAGGAGGACAATAGAGGTGGAAAGAGATTAGATGTTGGCGGCCGAGATCAGAGAAGTAACAAAGTACCGCAAAACGTGTACTCCAACTATACGCCTCTTACCGCTTCATGAGAGCAAGTCCTCCTTGAGATCCAGAACAAAGAGTACATTTGATGGCCCAGAAAGTTGAAAACGCCTGCAGAACAACGGGATAAGAAGAAGTACTGCCGATACCATCGAGACCACAGTCACGATACCGACTAGTGCTATGACCTCAAGCAGGAGATCGAAACACTAATCCGAAAAGGTCATATGACGGAATTCATAAAGAATCCTAATCGGCAGAGAACTCCAGAAGATGACCAAGCTGGGCCAGTGGGCGAGATCAGAACAATCTTCGGTGAAGACCAAATCGGTACCTCGAACCAGGTTATGAAGGCTTAGATCCGGAAATCCAGGTCGGAAGTAATGAACCTTGGGTATCGACCTAAGAAACAGAAGCGGGTCAATTTCGCGATTACCTTCACCGAGAAGGAAGCCCAAGAAATACTTCGTCCACACGCTGACGCTTTAGCGGTCACGATGACCGTAGCCAACTACAACATTCGTTGAATGCTGGTCGACAACAGTAGCTCGATAGATATTATGTACTAGTCGGCGTTCGAAAAACTAGGACTGACCAAAAATCAGCTGAGCCCGGTAGATGTTCTACTAATCGGCTTCACTGGAAACAACATCATGCCGGAAGGACGGATAACCCTACCAGTGACGGCCGGTGACTTAGAGCACAAAGTCACGGTCATGACCAGATTTTTGGTGGTAAAGTGCCCCACCGTCTACAATGCCATAATAGGACTCATCCTCCTCAATAACCTGAGAGCGACATATCAACCTATCATCTGGCTCTGAAGTTCCCAGCAGAGTGAGACATCGAAGTGGTAAGGGGCAGCCAAAAAGATTCCTAGGACTATTATGTCACAGCTGTGAAAAAAAAAACTGGACATGAGAAAAATATCAAATTTACAGAGGAGTAGCGAATTCTTCTCGAGCATCCAACCAGTACCGACTTCAATCCTTGGGTAGAAGTGTCAGGGCTCGAACCCCAGGATGAATGGGTTGAGGTGCAGATCGGAGAAGATCAAACAAGGACGGTTAAGATCGGTACGGGAATGAGCCAATCCCTCGCCGATCAACTGGTCGGTATCCTATGAGAGCACAGAGATATTTTTGTCTAATCCCATGAAGAGATGTCTGGCATACCGACTAGTATGATGGCGCACTGGTTGAATGTCGACCCGGAAGCCAGGCCGGTCCCACAAAAGAGAAGGGTTCTCAGTTTCGACGGAGCTCAAGGTGTACGAGAAGAGGTAGACAAGTTATTAACGACAGGCTTCATCAGAGAAGTACTACACTCGGATTGGCTGGCCAACGTAGTAATGGTCAAGAAATCTAATGGAAAGTAGAGAACATGCGTCGACTTCACCGATCTGAACAAAACCTGCCCAAAAGATAGCTTCTCGCTGCCTTGCATCGACCAACTGGTGGATGCAACTGCGGGTCACGAGCTGCAAAGCTTCATGGACAACCAGATTGTGCTGAGCTGGAGAGATGAAGAGAAGACAACCTTCATTACAGACCAAGGTCTGTATTGCTACAAGGTGATGCCTTTCAGCCTGAAAAATGTCGGGGCTACTTATCCGAGGATAGTCAACAGCATGTTCGCGGAGAAAACTGGAGTGAACATAGAAGTCTACGTCGACGACATGTGGGTAAAAAACGTGGAATCGGCAGCTCATCCTACCGATCTGTCAGAAGTATTTACCATACTAAGAAAGTATCACTTGAAGCTCAACTCGACAAAGTGAGCTATGGAAAATTCCTGAGATTCCTCATTAATCAGAGAGGAATCGAAGCCAACCCCGACAAGATCTAGGCTCTGGTCGACATGCGGTCACCCCGCATCGTGAAGGAAGTCCAGAGGCTCACTGGGTACGTAGCCGCACTGAGCAGGTTCATCTCCAAGTCCACAGACAGATGCCTTCCATTCTTCAAGCTGATAAAGAAAAAGGTAGTGGAGTGGACCCCAGAGTGTGAGAAGGCCTTTCAGGAGCTAAAGGCTTACCTAGGTTAGGCTCCTTTGCTCTCAAAACCCCTTCACGGAGAACAACTCTTCCTATACCTAGCAGTTTTGGAAGCAATTGTTAGTTCTACTCTGGTCATAGAAGAGCTAGGGAGCCAGAAAATAGTCTACTACTCCAGCAAGTCTTTGCTCGACGCAGAAACGAGATATCCTGAGATTGAAAAGCTGGCACAAGCACTTGTCACTTCAGCTCGAAAGTTGAGACCTTACTTCCAGGCCCACACCATAGTCGTTCTCACCAAGCACCCGCTGAGACAGGTGCTCCTGAGGCCTTAAACATCCGGAAGGTTGACTAAGTGGGCCATCGAGTTGAGTGAACTCGACATCAAGTACCGACCTCGTACAGCTATGAAGGGTCAAGCATTGGCTGATTTTCTATCTGAGTTGCCTCAGATACATCCGACTACAGACCAGTTCCCTAAAAAAGCCTGAAAGATGTTCGTTGACGGCTCTTCCTGCAAGCAGGGATGTGGAGCCAGAATAGTGCTCGTTTCCTCCGGAGGCGAGAAACATCTGTGTGCTCTTCACTTATGTTTTCCAGCATCCAATAACGAAACAAAAGACGAATCACTTTTGGTTGGCTTGCGACTTGCTCTCAGCTGAGGGGCGAACAAACTGCTCGCTCACTACGATTCTCAGCTCGTCGCAGGGCAGGTCACATCAGAGTATCAGGCCAAAGACAACAGAATGCAAGCATATCTGAAAGAAGCACTGGCCTTGCTATGAAGGTTCAAGGAGTATGAACTGACGCAGGTGCCGAGAACAGAAAATACCTTGGCCGATGCCCTTTCCAAGTTGGCCTCCTCCTCAGAGGCCGAGCTCATGATCCAGGTCTTGGTAGAATTCTTAACTAAAAGGAGTATTGAAAAAATGGGCACGACCAACAGGTCGGCAACCTCAGTCAGAACCCATCATGGATGAACCCGATTGAAGATTTCATACGAAAGGGCAATGTCACGACCCATGAGCTGTGATGTCATGACCGGCACAGAACCCTGTGTATATCCTCCATCGACATACACATTATCCCGATAAGCCTTCTAGAACACACCATAATCTCAAATACACAACAATAAACACATGGACATAAAATAAGATCATCGAAAAAAAAAAAACCAAAATGACAACCAAATTTTTTTTTTTTTCAAGTCCATAGTGTTCAAAAGTAGAAAATATATTTAACCATAAATACAAACTCATCTAAATGTTAGGTACAAGTATTAGGTGTTGCATAGTACAATTTATCAAAATAAATGCGAAAAAGTACTAACACCTACGTCAACAAAAGTACGAGGACGTTTCCCAGCTAAGTTTTCCCTTTTCCCTTCCTATCATGTCCTAAAAAGATAAGGATGAGGGTGAGCTACAACAAGCTCAGTAAATATTCTATACAAGTGGCAACATATATATGTATTTAATTAAAACATTGAAATATCATTAAAACCATTTAAATAATCATTAGAGTAAGCAAGATTACATACATGTCAATTTAATGTATCACGTCATAAACAAGACAATGCATACCATTTATAAACATGCATATGGAACCTAAACATCTTTTGAGAGTAAGAACCAGTACAAGGGCCATGTGTGCGCGAAATCCATGCACGACCGATCTCTTACCCGCATCTATTAGGATTCTTAGGATTGCATAAACCATAGGTTCGTCCACCAAGGCAAGTACCATGCCAAGACAAATCCTAACATACACAACCCATAGAAAACCTCTGCAAGGTCCACAATTGAGGATTCCCAGTCGACCTAATGGGATTCCATAAGAAATCTCAAGCTTAGGGAATGCACATAACTCAACTATTTTCCCAACTGACTATGCTCAAATACAGTTCATGAATTCAATAAATCATGCATACTACATTATAGAAGCATTTAAAATATTTTATACTACAATGCCACATATAGAATTCACAGGTAAAAGAAACACTCACACTTGATTGGCTAGACCTAGCCAATCAAATTCCAATCCAAGAAGAACTAGAAAGCCACAAAATCACCCAAAGTACTTCAATCCCCAATTGACCTATGTGGGTTACTTAGATCCACCACAACCTCTACATGAAACATGGTTCATACAATACTAAAATCAGTCAAAAGTATGCTTAACAGCCATGTTTAAACCCAATTTCATAGCCAATTAAATTCTAAAATTGGTTATACGCATGAGTCAAATCCCATATTGCTCAATTCAACTAATTAATATCAATTTAACCCATAATTAACCAAATTGAATGTAATAGGTTGATCCCATGATCCAACCACCAATATACATGACATTCAATCATAAATAGAGTTAATTAGACTATTTATCAAGGAAATTTCATTAATTGACCAAGTCTAAGTCAAAATTCCTAATTTGGGCAAATTCCACAAATCACATGCAAATCCCCAATTTGGAAAAAAAATCTCTATAGTAGGCATAGAGCCAAATTGAACTAGGTCATTCAATTCTAACACATGTCCAACCATTCTAAACCCATAATTTCATTCAATTTGGGTCAAATTTGACAATTCTCAAGTCAATTTAATCAATTGACTTGGTTTAGGTAAAAAAACTTCAATTTGAGCAAATCCCTAAATTACATTGCCTAAACCAAAATTACACTACAATAGGGTATCCACTAATCAAAAACAGTAATTTGGAGTGCCATACTTTTACAATTACCCATGCATTCATCATAAATCACATGCAATTTGAATAGTAAACCTTAGGTCTAAAATTCTAGTTTAGGTCAAATCCATGAAACCCCACCAATTTCTTGTTAGAAATTGGGGGTTTAACCATTTATGGACTCCCCATACCATCAAGAAACACATATCACAAAATCAAAGTCTAAGTCCAACATTGATTTTTCACCACTCCTTTAAATTTCGGGATTCATACAAACCTTAGGTCAAAATTAAGCTTGCAAACACACATGAAAGAGATAGAAGGAAGAAAATGAGAAAGAAATTGATACCGTGGAGGAATTTTGGACAAGAATCACTCAAACCCTAGCCTTTTCTCTCTCCTTTCTCTTCTCCCCTTCTTTTCCTCTCCTCCAAACTCATTTCCCTATCTTCAATGTGAAAAAATGAGCAAGTGAGCTAAAAAAACGAGTTGGTTGCTTTCATAGAAAATTTTTTTGCCCACATGAAAAAATACACTTAAATAAAAAGGAACAGTTTTTTCTGCTGCGATTACTTGCACTTATATAATTAATTTCTTGCAAACGACTCACCAATTTAACATCTTAACCGTTACCAACATTCTGGTAAAATTTCAGCTCAATCCACGATGGAATTGTAAGATCCAACCGTTTGATCAAAACTGCACAAGAAAATTCACAAATTCGTGAAACAGTGTTTGGAGTCTTATAACTCACAGTAGATACCTCCGATCAAGATCTTCACCATTCAGAATGAAGTTCAATCAGAGAAGAATAAGCTACCATAATTTCAGCTCAATCGAACCACGGATCTAGGAGATCGAGTCATTGATGTAATTGGTGACAGAAATTTCTTCCTCTATGGAGCGAGCTCCACTGTTCCAAAACACCGTTTTCAATATGTTTCGACATCATTCCGAAACTTTATGCACACATTAAACAACTTAAAATCATGCAAAGACACTCGAACCAACACGTGTCGAGCATCAAATACGTATACGCATATGTATACGGATACTCTACACGTCAAAATGACGTAATCCTAAGGTACAAGCATTACAAGCAACCTCTCCGAGGACAAGATCAAAACAAGAAAAGTGCAAAGACAATCAGCTCTATGCCTTATTTATGATGCCTACGAGAAGAGAAAGCCCGACTAGTTCTGGAGGAAATTCATGGGGGCGTATGTGGTAACCATTTTGGTGGACGGACTCTAGCATACAAGGTCCTTCGCCAAGGCTATTATTGGCCAACAATCCACAAAGACGCTATAAGGATAGCTCGAAAGTGCGACAATTGTCTGAAACATGGAACAAACATCCGAGCTCTGGCGGAAAATCTTTCTCCAATGCAGGGCCCATGGCCTTTTGCTCAGTGGGGGGTGAATCTGATAAGACCCTTACCGATTTGTAAGGGTCAGGTCAAATTTGTGATTGTTGTTGTTGACTACTTTACCAAATGGGCAGAGGCCAAATCATTAGCAAAGATTACTGAGTAGAAGACCACGCATTTCATCTAGCAGTCGATTGTGTGCCATTTTGGCGTCTCGTACGCCATCATATTTGATAGCGGCAAACAATTCGACAACGCAAGGTTCCAGTTATTTTGTGAGGACCTCGGTAGTCGACACTTCTTTTCTACTTCAGCCCATCCTCAAGCTAATGGTCAGGTGGAAGCCGTGAACAAGATCATCAAGCACACATTGAAGGCCAGGCTCGAGGGAAAGAAAGGAATGTGGGCTGAGGACATGCCTCAAGTCCTCTGATCATACCGCACCACCTCCCGAACAGCCACAGGAGAAACACCATTCTCTTTAGCTTTTGGAATGGAGGTCATCATACCGGTGGAGGTCGGGATACTGAACTTGAGGACCTTTTACTTCAACGAAGCCAGGAACATGGAGGCTCAGCGCACCGACCTAGATCTACTTGAAGAAAGAAGGGAACAAGCACAGCTCAAGCTAACGGCATACCAACAGAAGATCTCGAAGTACTACAATGCCAAGGTGAAGCATAGAAGCTTCAAAGTCGGTGACCTAGTGTTAATGAAGGTCATGCTGAACACGTGTGAACCTAGAGCAGGCGCCCTCGATCCCAACTGGAAAGGGCCTTACAAGATCACGACGGTACTTCGGACGAAGGTGTACGAGCTCGAAGATCTGACTAGGAAAAGAATTCCTAAGCCTTGGTATGCGGAACACCTCAAGAAGTATTACCAGTAAGCATTAGCAGTAGTAGTAGCAGTTCAGTAGCTATGTTACAGTATTTGCCGAGGTGTTAGTTACCTCTAGTTTTATTTTTAGATTTATACAAGTGTTTGTTCGAGATTTTTTTATGATAAGCAAGAGATTTCTTTCTACAAATCTACGTTTACGATCAACAAATAAAAGTGCCTTGGGACTACCGACCATATCGAAAGCCACCGAGAAGAAGGGTCCCGACCCTAGAATGCCTTAAGGGGTACCGAGCTTTAGCTACGTACCTACCAAAAAGATGACTATGGTCAAAAGTGCCTTGGGGTTCTACCCCAGAATGACAAGTACTACCGAGAAGATGGGTCACTGACCCCTAAACTGCCTTGGAGCGGCGATCAAACAGCTACCGAAAAGAGAACCGGAAGGTTCAGATCGTAATATTATCGACCTTATGATGCGACAAACACTTGAAGAAATAAAGTCAAGAAATCGGTACAGATCTATGATTCACAGACCTCATGACCTAGCAAACACTTAGAGAAAACTAAGTAAAGAGATCGACACAAAATCGTAACTCACCGACTTCATTACGCAACAAACTCTTTGAGAAAAAAAAAAAAAGCTAAGCACAAATTCACAGTGCAAGAAGATCAGGTCTGGACAAAAAATGGACATTTCATTAAAGATCAAAGCAGAATACAAGGAGGAATAGAGAAGGTAAAATCATTAAAGCACGCAGGCTCATTACAAAAGACACAGCCGAGATTAAAGCAACCCTCTACGACTCCGAACCGATGGAACGACACATGATCTCAGTCAGACTGACTGGCTCATCATCTTCATCAGCTCGGCACGTTTCCTCCTCGGAGTCCACAGTTTGAGGGTGCTCGGACGATGTTCCCGGAGTCGTGGGGTAGCACCAGTCTGTGGCTGCTTGGAGGATATCCCCGGAGCGGCGGGTGTAGTACCCTAGTCCACAGAGATATCTTCGGCCCCAGCCTCTTCCTCTATTCTCCTTCTCCAGTTGCCGAACTGGCCCACTTGTCGAAGCCTTTTCAGTCTACCGAGTTGCCAAAGAACTCCTTCAGATCTGCTCAGTAGACAGTCACTGCCTCGATGCAAGCCGCATCTACTCAGGCTTGGCAGAGTTCCTCAGCCTGGGTCTCGACAGTGGTCTGAAACCGTGCTCGGTGCCTGGCCAGCTCATCTTAGACCGACTCCACTTCGATGTTTTTGAGCTTCAGCTGCTCCTTCAGTTTTTTGATCTCGGCATCCCAAGCTACCACCTTGGACTCCTAGATTACCAAGGTTGTCTGGGCATCCTTCACCACCTCTTGGAATTTGGCATGGTAACTCTTGATGCAACGGAGGTTGTACACATTCTGAGCAGCAGCCTGTAGAGCAAAAAAAAACCAAGTCAGATATTATAGAAGAAGAACACATAGGCACAAAAATGGATTAATAAGCGAACTCACTTCTAGTGACTTCATGAAGGCATCAGCCATATTCTCAAACATGTCCTCGTCTTTCATCACAATCGAAAAGGCATTGGGGACAACGACCTGATAGTTGTCGATGTTCAAGTTGATATCCTCAATCTTAGTTACAAGGCGCTTGGCCTTCCCGAACTGCGTCTTCTTGGCAGCTCCCTGGTCCGTAAGAGCAGGGGACTTCGACTTGGCCCTATAGACCTTGTCTAACTGGCAGGTGAGGTTTCTTGCTCGGAGGAAGTTGCCAGAGTTTTCCCCTTGGAAGCCAGAGTCTTCTTCGGGACACTGCTCGGAGACCTTATTGTCGAGCCCTAAGCAGCAGCTGCTCGTTCAGCAGAGAGGTTTTCAGCATGGATGGGTCGATAGTGTACCGACCAGCAGCAACTCTCTTCAGGGCCATCCCCTCAGACTTATCTGTTTTCTTCTTCTTCCATTTCTTAGCGGAAAAGCCGGAAGCAGAAAAACCTACATCACAAACACAACAGCTCAACTCGAAACTTTAACAAAAGTGATCGGTATAAAATGTCTAAACACTCCAATGTAGACTTACGTCCTGAGAAAACTTCCTTCTCTTTGATGATACCAACTCGGTATAGCCTCTCGGGAGTAAGAATTATTTTGTACTGCTGATTCACAAAGGGAAGCCGATAGATTTCGTCAACACGAGATAAGTCGAATTCTTCTTCCCTGCTCCATTTTTCTCAAGTACCTATCAAGAACGACAATAAATATGAGTCTCTACCGAGCAAGAATAAGATAAGAAATAAAGATAAGGTGTGGAGGGAAGCTCGGTACCTGGTTTTCTGAAAGTGGTCGGTACGCAAGCTTCCTCCACCCAAAGCCCTGATGCAAAAAACCACTTGTCTTTCCATGATTTATTCGAAGTGGGGTTCTCGGGGATCAGGGGTTGGCTTTCCTCGGCACCCTGATGAGCAGATGCATAATACAACCTGCTACATCTCGGGTGGGACTTTAGTCGGTATACGAGGGCAAAGTCTTAAAAATCAAATTATTGCCACTTTCTCTACTTCCAGAGCATGAGGCAGCTCAGAATGGCCCTCCACACATTGGGATTGAGCTGAGCAGGGGCAATTTTGATATGACCGAGCAGGAAACATAAGGATAACTGGAGGGCCGGGTTAATCCTCCTCAAATAGGTTGGTGTACAGAGCAACCTCTCCTTTATTAGGGTGGCTAGCTTGGTCCCCAAGAGCAGGTGCCCTCAACCCTATGCGATTTGGTATACCGACCACCTTCCTCAACTAAGCAAGATGGTGCTCTGTTATCTTGGAAGGAATACGGTCTACCGAGTATAAAATTTCACCTACCCCGGTGTCTTCTAGCTCAAAGGACACGTGTGTCCGACCCGATGTGCTAGGCTCGGTAATACCGAGCCTACTTTGTGACCTATCAACTAAGAAGGGTGCAACATCAAGCACCTCCTCGTCTTCCTCGGTATCCTTAAAGTCCTCGGAAGAGGACAGAACTACGGAGTCCCCTCCAACCTTCAAATCAACCCTAACTTCCTATTCTCCTTCAGGAAAGAGGTCCTCGTAGGAAATTTCCAGGGAAGAGGAAGAAGAAACTCTCTGGTCAGTGGGGGGATCTACGCTAGAAGAAGCCATCTAAATAACCTAAGGATTGTAACTACAGACTACCTAGCAGAAAGACAAAGGAAAAAACTTGGAGTAAAGAGTTACAGCGCAAGAATGGAAAACCAAAATAGCCAAGCAAGCGATTATCGATATCTCAGAGCGTAGTTGATGAATGGAGAGCAAACGACCAGTTCTCTATTTATAGGCAAACGACCTGTAAGGCATAATAATGAGCACAAATCCCGAGGCTTAATCAACGGCTCACAGTCAAAAGACGTGCAATGGCGGCCGGGCTGTTAGGCGATGCACGTCCGCTCAGTTTTCGAAGCACAAACATTAAATGGCTCGATATTTGGCGTTTCATCTAACCTTCAAGCAATTCGTCTTGCTCGAAGCTTTGGGGGTAACTATTGGAGCATATACCGAGCACGTATCAGGTCTATATACCGATCTGCTCGGAACATCGATATAGTCCGGCCCAATCGAGCACATAGCCGGAGCACAAGTCGGCATATCATACCAATGATTATCGACCACCATCTACCGATCTTGTTGCGGACGGTATCTTTAGTATCAAGTAGCCAAAATGAGAGACTACAGATCGGCATATTGACCTGTAGAGATCTCCGACTCCGGAACGAATGACAACAGAATGCCCGACCAGATAGGGATAGGACGGGATCCATTACGATAAGTTTGGGATTTACTCTGAATCCGACTCTGATAAGGCTAGACACTCTACCAGTTCGACTAGAAGGTTGATAAGTCATCCTAATCCCATAAGGATCAGATGAGATCTCAGCAGGAATCAGATATGCTCTCCCAGCAAAGTTGGATGCATGATTCTACAATAACACGACGACAAGGCCAAAGACCTCAAGCCCTCTCTATAAAAAGACTATAAACCCAAAGGGGGAGGTAAGCAACTCTAAGTCATTATCGACTCAGTTCAGTATTACGCAGTTCTGAACTAACTTAGGTATCGAAGGGTCTTTAGCCGACACCACACCGGTGCTCCTTATGATAGCCTATGTACTCTTGTTTTCCCTCTTTCAGATAACCAACCTTTGGCGATTCCTCAAGCACTCCGACGAGTTCTTGATCAATATCTACCCTTCACCTCATCGTCTACTAGTGTTGGTCAAATCTTACACCAACATAATACTATTTATAAATCCAAAACTCTTTAATCACAATATGCTACTTTTATCATAAATTCTTAAATTACCCATTACTTTTCAATATAAAACTATCAAATAAATTTATATATAAAAAAAATGTATTTATGGTTGATTTGGTAAAAAGACAATAAAAAATTTCTTTTGTAATGTTCGTAAATATAAGACTTATCTTAAGAATTTTTTTTTTGTCTTTTCAGCCCCTTTTATTTTATTCTTTTTAGCTTTCAAACACCTTCTTATCCACTAAAGGAATTGATGGTTAGGGTTTTTATTGTTAGTTGTTTGTTTTGTTACAAGGGTTTCGCCCTTTTATTGTCAAATTTATCCGTTATTGTCAGTGTTTAACTGATGTTGCTGAGCCCTTGAGCTCATTATTGGTATTTGGTACCATGAATATTGTTGAGCCCTTAAAGCTCATTGGTGTCTTTGCTACTTTAATTGTTGTTGTGTTTGCACTGTTCATATAATCGTCTCTCATCGGTAAGCAAGTCCTACTCCCATGAAGTTTTCCCTTGGAATAAAATTCTTGTTTGACAAAAAAAAAAATACATAGGCTACGTTTGGTTTGTAATTTGAAAACAATTTTATGCACTCAAAAATTTAGAAACGCAAAAAATATGTTTGGTTCGTAGAATCTACAAACAATTTTTTGAGATTTTACAAAGAAAACATATAGTTATATATATATATATATATTTGATAAATTTCAACCCCTTTTAATAATAATATATTATTTATATTTTATATTATTTATAAAGCTAAACTTTTTCAACAAATCCCAAAATTACCTGCTCTTTCTCAATGTTAAGTTGAAAAAAATAAAAACATTAAGGATATTTTCGTAATAAATAACCAAATAAAATTTAAAACAATTTCAAATAAGATTATGACACCTGTTATCTTTAACTTTCATATCCCTAAAAATACTCATAGCTTTTTCAAACAGTTGCCAAATTTAGCAACTGCCACCGTCTACATACGTGTTTTTTTTTTTTTTTTTTGACAAAAAAAAAATTAAAGTTTCATATTCATGTTTTATAACTATTCATTAATGCTTTGTTAATTTATTTTAAAAACTTTCTATCCCTTTTATTTATTTTAATTTGATAATTTTTAATTTTTTTTGAAACTCACGTGCCGTGGACTATAATTATAATTATAATAATGTTTAATGAGAGAAAATTTGTAGATAGTGATTGCAAGTACCCTATGTAGAACCCTAAACCTGATTGAATGAATGGGTCCCTCATTTGCCGCCTCCTCTTTCTCTGATATAAGTCTAAAATTTCGATGATATCGACGGCCACTTCATAATATCAATAATCAAGTCCCCTTCAATCTTCGTGATTAACGATAGATATTGCTGACACCCATCGATTTTTCCATTCATAAACCCTAGTTCTGTTATATTCACCACTGCTAAAACCCTCTCACTCTCTCTTTCAATCTCATCGTTTCAATTTTCATAAGGTAAGTCTTTTTCCTCTTCCCTGCAATCCATTACTTGAACTAATTTTTGTAGGAATCTTCGATTCCATTCTGATTCACTGTAACTCTTCAGGGTTTTGTTAATTTTCTAGCGTCTACTGTGCTTCTTCATTGATTTCTACGAATTTTTTTGATGTATCTGTGAAACTGGCTTAATTTCTTGCTTCTTTATTCATTTATACACTCGATTTTTATTTTTTTTAAAGCTTTAGGTTTTGATTAAAATAGTTCAATTTGCTCCTTGTTCTTGATTATTGCATTCTCTGGCTGTTTGTATTTTTCTAAATTTCATGTTATTGAATTCTTATGCAGAAGGTGAGACACAGCAGAAGGGATTGAATCAACCACCCATTACAAAGATTAGCAAGTCTCTAATAAAAAAAAAAGTAGGAAATTCTTTTGTTTCCTTGCTTTTTTTTAATAGAACTTGTTAGATGTTCCATATGTCTTTGTTGTAAATCACAAAATCTAGCTGTTTTCGGGCTTTGAAGGAACAATGGCAGATAGGTTTTTTGCTGATCCACCATGTTTCCAACTAGCGAATGTGTGCCCTAGCCATGTAAATGTTCACTATTCTATGGGCCACTGCTCATCGATCCTTAGATTACCCGTCACCCAATTTGGTTGTTCAAGTAAGGAAAAGCTTAAATTCAACTCAAATTTGCAACATAAGGGTGGTTTTGGTTCAAGAAAACATGGTCTAATCCCACTATGCATAGCACAGCAGAAAGGAGTCTGTGTTGAAGAAGTTACCATGGAAAGAACAGATTATTGGAGGTCGGAAGGATCTGTTTTGGGTGTTCAAAACCAGTTGAGAGAAACTAATCTGGATTATAAGAGAGTATCGAACTCACTCTTATTGAGTTTAGATGGAGCATTTGTTGACAACGACGAGGAAACAAACAATGATGTTCTTCAAGGTTTCTGCAGCGGTGGGAAGGTAATTGGAGCAGCGAACCTGATTAATGTGATGGCACGTAAGGGCCAAATTCCCCATTTCCCTAGTTGTAGAAACATAATTCGAGGCCTTGTTAGAATGGATCAGATTGAAAAGGCTTCGGAAGTTCTACGAATCATGGTTATGTCCGGTGGTGTACCGGATATCATCACTTACAATATACTGATTAGTGGTCTCTGTAGGAAAGGAGAGCTTAAATCAGCTATAGAACTCTTGGAGGACATGAGCAAAGCCGGCTGTCCTCCTGATGTAATCACATATAACACGATTCTCCGGTGCATGTTCAACTCTGGCCATTTTGAGCAGGCTGTTTTGTTTTGGAAGGACCAGTTGAGAAAAGGGTGCCCTCCCTATGTTATCACTTATAGTATCTTGATTGAATTAGTCTGCCGGCACTGTGGGGCCAAAAAAGCTATGGAGGTATTAGAAGATATGGAAATCGAGGGGTGTTTTCCTGATGTTGTGACCTACAATTCCCTGCTTAATTCTACTTGTAAAGTAGGAAAATATGAAGAGACTAGCTTGGTGATCTTGAATCTTCTATCTCACGGAATGGAGCCGAATGCTATCACTTACAACACAATTCTACATTGCCTTTGCAGTCACGGGTATTGGGAAAAAGTGGATGAGATCCTCTCGATCATGACCAAAACTTCAAATCCCCCTACTAATATTACTTACAATATCTTGATCAATGGGTTGTGCAAGCACGGGCTTTTGGATCGGGGTATTGACTTTTTAGATCAAATGTTTTGTCAAGGTTATTCTCCTGATATCATAACTTACAATACGCTCTTGGGGGCTCTTTGTGCTGAGGGAATGGCCAATGAAGCCCTCAATATACTTAATTCGTTAGGAAAAATTGGTTGTTCACCTGTTCTGATTACTTATAACACTGTGATTGGTGGATTAACGAAGAAGGGAGAAATGGAGAAAGCTATGGATTTGTATCGTAAGATGATTGAGAATGGAATTGGCCCAGATGATGTTACTTACCGTTTTTTAATTGGGGGGTTTTGCCAGCAAGATCTATTTGTCGAGGCCATGGAGATGCTAAAGGAAATGAGTAGGAAAAATTATAGAATCAGGACAAGTACGTTTAGTGTTGTGATTCAGGGATTATGCAAAAATAACAGGGTTGATCTTGCTATTGAAGTCTTGGAAATGATGATTTCAAGCCATCGGAAGCCTAACCAAAAGATTTATACCACTTTAATCAAGGGAATTGCCGCAGATGGTATGACTGAAGAGGCTATCAAGTTACACCACAAGTTGATTGAACGGAAAGTTCTCAGAGAGAAACCATAGTTAGAGTAGCAGAATAAGATGCAGAAGGCCATTAGGTCGCTCAATTTTGATGCCTGACTGTACAGCTATTTCTGTTTCTTGTGGTAATCACTTTAATCGGCTTTTTAGCTTTCAAAACTCTTGAGTTATCAATTTTGAATCTGCAAGAATTCTGCAAACTCTTCTTATCAATCCCTTGGTTTGCTCAATTTCAGGGAAATTGTCATGTTACCCTTAATCTGAGAGGCCTTTGTTTAGCAACAGGTGTCTTCATGTTTGCTGGTTGTTTATGGAGGAATTAGTTCTTTCGAATGCCAAGTCATTTATGCAGATTTACAGAAGTTTAGAATCGATTTGTAATATAACATAGTCTTGAACAATGATCTATAAAGATGATTTGTGGGCAGACCCAGAGAGCAAAAATTACCACACTTCTTTCTGGCAGATTATTGTCAGGTGCTCCTTCTGGCAAGGAGGAATTTTCAAGAGAGTCCACATTAGCTTATGAACACTCTAATGGCCAGAAGCATATTTAATCTTGAGCTACTGCCAAATCCTTTTTACATAGCGGAATTTGCCTTGGGATTACTGAGGCTACCTGAAAGTGCTGCATTGCTTGGAATAGTTCTTGATCTATCTATACTAAACTAGTTAAATGTTTCATGACAAGTAAGAAAAGCTGTGTTAAATGGTTAACTCTCCAAGAAGATCATTTGACAAGAAGGGACAAGTTAAAAATGAAAAGAGCATTCATTCATGAAGCTTGATCTCTCATCAATTTATCAATTTCTTGCCAATACAAAGTAAGTCATGGCTTCCCTCTGTACACTCAATTCAGTTTGTGCACAAACTTAAAACAATCTGGTGAATTCTCATGAATTTCAGGTTTTGGGTCCGAAATCATAATATTACAATTATTTTAGATATCCACATCAATCATTGTTTTGGTATTCCTTTTTTTTGTTCTGATGCAAAGATGACTCTTCAGATTCCTTCAGCATAACTCAAGCTAACCAAATTGTTTCTGTAAAGAAATTTGGACTATTTCAATTCCATTGTTTTTTCCATCCAAGTAAAATCTGCCCACATTGCTTCTTTACTGGTCATCCACAAACTGCTTGTTGCCTTGCCAATAGGTAAGCATAAGACTTAGTTACCAAAATCAGGAACCGTAAAACCCTTCACAGTTAAGACCCAGTATTCTTGTACTCAAGAATATAATCAAGAAAGCGAAAAAGATCTATTTGAAACAAGAGAGCTATTTCTTCTTCTGTGAATTACTGATCACTTTGTATGCATTTAGCATAGGAAAAGTCCTGCACAAGCGTTTCATCGAACCCTTAGAAAGAACATTCTCTGCAACAAGTGAATTTGCTAACTCCATTGCCTCTGTTCTCCATCCTGCATAAGCTATACCCTCGATCAGAAGAACGTAACTAGTTTCATTTGGGTGGCATCCCTTCTCAACCATTTCTACAAGAACATCAATGGCCATAACCATCCTATGAGCCTTACTCAACCCAAGAAGCACAATGTTATATGTAATAACTGAGACCTTAAAGCCACAACCTTCCATGTCCCTCATCAATTCCATTGCCTCATCCACAAGCCCATCTCTACACAAACATGATATCAATGAATTATAAGTAATCTCATCAGGGTCAATTCCTTTGTTCACCATGTCCAAAACCATCCCCAAAGCTCTCATCCTATCCCCACTATTCCACAATCCACTGATCATTGTATTGTATGAACTTACATTAGGAGGACACCCACATTTTCTAAGTTTCTCAAACACCTCCAAAGCTTGATGGGCATTTCCATTCTTGCAAAGACCCGACAAGATCGAGTTGTAGTTAACAATATCTGGGTTGCGTCCAGTCGATATCATATACTCCAAGAACGCTATTGCTAAATCCAACCTACCCTTTTTGCAAAATGCTGAGATAAACGGATCGTAGCTATAAGAATCGGGAGTTAATCCTCTCTCCATCATAACTTTCAAAACATCTATTGCATCCTCAACCTTTCCATCTTGGCAAAGCAACTTGATCAATATACCATAAGTCACAACATTAGGCTCACAACCTCTAGAAATCATTTCAGCTAGAAGTCTTTCTCCATCATTCCATCTTCTTCCATTCAAAAGAGCTCTTAGCAGCACATTATATGAAATCACATCTGGTTCACAACCCTTAGAAGGTAAATTCTTAACAAACTCAATAGCTTCATCTACCATTCCTTCCTTGCATAAGCCCCTTGTAATTGCATTATAAGTATACATATCGGGGCGAAGATTCTTCGATAACATTTCGTCGAGAAGCTTCATGGCTTCATTAATCCCACCTTCAACAATGGTTGCTTCAATCAAAATTGTGTAAGTAATCACTGTAGGATTACAACCCTCTTGCAACAACTGATCCAACGTTTCCAAAGCTAAACCAAGCTTCCCTCTACTACAAATATTACCTATAAGGATATTATAAGTAACAACATCAGGAGGGCAATTTTGGCTTCTCATCCTATCCAAAACCTTAGTGGCAAACCCAATCTGATTCACTTTACAAAATCCACTAACCAAAGCATTGTAAGCAAATGCATCAGGTTTTCCATGAGCTTCCAACATCTCCATGACTCTAACTGCCTTTTTCATGTTTCTAGAGCTGAAGAACCCTTTTATGAGCTTAGTACAGAGAATTACATCTGGTATGTAACCCTTGTTCACCAAAAGCTCAAGGAAATAGAGGGATTCATCAAAATTGCCGGCTTTGCAGGATCTATGAAGGAGTTTGAGCAAATGGGTGTCTTTGAAATCCAGAGATTGGAGATGGGTAGGTCTTGTTTCAGCTGAAATCTTGATTTCTGATTCATGTCTGGGATTTGGGTAACTGGAAATAGGGTTTTTTCTGCAGGAAATTATGAGATTTTGATGAGAAGGTTGAGATGGTTTGGTGGTGGTGTTGGTGATGAAAGGCTTATTGCGATAATGAGAGAAGAAGTTAGGAGTAATAGAAAAGATGGACATATCTTAGAGAAGGGTTTTTAGGTGATCTCAAGATCAGAAAAAGCCATTAATTTGCAGAAGATTCAAGAATGAAAGAGACACGAAAAGATGGAAATGAAAATTAAAGTGGATGTCCTCTGTATTGAACGTTCCATATAAGTGGATAACAGTAACACTTGGTTGCCCTTTTTTCCACTCAGCACTCTCTCTGGCTTTTTTTATTTTTTGGAAGAATGCTAACTTTATTTATTAGTGCTGTAATTGCAGTTAAAAATATTTCTGATTACCATCATTTGGATTTATTTCATTTTATTATGAATATATACATTTATTTTTGACAATTTATAGTAAATCTCAAATAAATTTATGTTGCCTGGAGAATTTTTATCATGGTCTAAAATGCATACATTTCTTTTAAAAATAAATAAATAAAATAACCCGATGCACAAAACTCTTGCATATAGAGACTACATTTCTATTTCTAGAAAACCCATTCGAGATCAACACCAATCCTACGTTCTGATTAAATGTAAGATCCTAATCTATAATTAAAAGAAAAATCTCACTTCAACATTTTTTTTCACTGATAACCTAGTCATGTTAATCTAACTTAGCTTAAAAACAAGTAGATTATTTGCTTTAAAAGTAGTCTAGTGCACAAAGCTCTTGCATATGCGGGATCCTAAAAAAATGTGAGACCATATATCTAATTTTAGAAAAGCCCATTCAACAACTAGTTTTGCATTGATTACCTGTTAATAGGGATAGCAATTGGTGTCTGGATCAGTTCGTTCCGTATCATCCGGCCGAATCAAAGTTGGTATAAAAATTAAATTCTTAAAACCGGACCAAGTATGAAATTTTTTTTGTTTCTGTTTATAAAAATAGGTCGGGTTAGATGGAGAGAAAAAAAAAAAAAAAGGGTACTGTCACAAAGGATAAAATGTAATTTTTTATACATAAAATTAGGAAAACCTATGCTTATGTACCCAATACCCTCTTTTGTATATATATATTACTTAATTTATACATAGAATGCTCACTTCACAATTACAGAATTTGATAGAAACCTATGCATTGAACACGTTTTTTATATATATTCTATTATATTCTATACATGCATGCATATATTCTTTGCGTTTCAGAATTTCATGTTCATATATATATATAATTATTAAGCTTAGATAATTTTTGAATTAGATATGTTATCTATAATTTTATCATATATATAAATAACAAAAAAATACAAATATAAAATGGAAAAAAAGCACAAAAGTGGGTAACCATTTTTTTTTTAACCATTTATACATAGAATGTTCGTACTCGTATGAAAACAAAATGCTCAATATCTATTTCAAAAGTGGGTCAGATACAGACACACTATGTGTTCGTTAGTATAAGAAGGTGTCCGTACCCAATTTTATCTGTATCCAGTTTAGTCCGTACCTATATTTTTGCCACCCCTTACTGTTATAATTAAAAAACAACCCACTTCAAGATTTTTTTTTTTTGGATAACTTAGTCATGCTAATCCACCTTAGCATAAAAAAAAAAAAAAAGAGTTGATTATTTACTTTAATAAATATTTAAAAATAAATGTGTCGTAGTCTTCTCTTCGTCATTTTCTTCCTCCTAATGAAATTCTACTCCTTTACTGTGCTTGAGACCCTCCTCTTTGGTGGAGTTGCACAAGCTCAAAAAAAAAAAAAAAAAGGATTCAAGAAAATTTTACGAATACTGATTATATAGTGCAAAACCTCATGTTAGTATAAAATCATGTATACCCCATAGTAATGGCTACATTATGTAGTTACCGTCATTTTCAAATTCAAAAATATTCTCTACATTTTAAAAAAGACAGAAGTATTTTGAATTTTGAAAAATAATTTCATTTAAATCTTGCTATTACTTTCTTATTTTTTCTTTTTTTTTTTTAAAGCAAATCTTGCTATTACAAAATGCATTTTTATACATATTTTAATGTATAATGCTGATATGTACTGACATCCTAATTGATGCTAATAATATTTTCCAAGTTTCCATGTGATTGGACTCTTATATTTGTATCTATGACTATTTTCGTTCAGTCTCAATGAAAAATTTTAATCCATTCTGCAATAAAATGACATACTTGCTTCCTATGGTGTGTTCATGAGAGTTCTATATGCTGAAGGGCATGCAAATGTTGATTAGTTTTCCAGTCATGTCCTGAAGCACAAGAAACTATTTGTGGTAAGCTTAATGAAAATCAAAAAATTGAACTACATAATTCAATCAGCCCATCAAGGGCGGCGAGGAGAAGAAGGCGCGATTTTGAGTCTTGGCGAGACCACGAGACGCTTATTCTTCACGAGTGATGTGGCGTTCCTATATGCGGGTAGAAATGTGTGTACCACTATGAAGAGACGAGGCAGATTTTTAAACCTGTGAAGTCCGAATTCGTGTGGCATCGAGTCTTAGTGTTGGGGATTAGTTTGTCTGCAAGAATGGGATACCCCTGGGGGGCGTTGTTTCTTCAAAAAAAAAAAAAATATCGAAATGAAGTCACGAGTTTAACTTTTCATTAGTGTTGGTCGCTAGGGGGCTCCTCCCACTCAGGCAACTAGGAGCTCAAGGGATTAGTCAGGACGGATACCCGAATACCCACGGTTATCAAAAAAAAAAAAAAACTACATAATTCTAAAGATGTAGCTTGGCACCTCAATCACACAATGATATCTGGGAAAATGATGAAAAAAATTAAAAAATAATACCTGTAATAGATTGACTGTGCAAATTAAGAAATGATATGCTCCAAAAAAATAAAAAAGAGTAAAGTACAGAAAACCACATATTTCATCAAATAATTTTAATACCAACATGATCTATTCTAGGACATGAAAAACATGTCAGGCCGCACAAGTAGCTAAGAGAACACCAGATTATGAACGAAACTCCTAAAAAAATACAAAAAAAAAAATAGCTTTGAAAATAAAAAACAAAGTTGAAATTTTGGAAAGGAAACCGATTCAGATTCGTAACAACGAAAAGACTAAAAAATATAGCCAGAATGATTTCTGTTGATGAAAATTCTAAAACATCGGATTGACTTCCCTAATAGTCAAAAACTTTTCTTTGTACCAAACTATCAAATAAGAGTCCTAAACAATTATTATAGAGGCTATGTAGATTTAGCCTTCTTACATGGTGATCTCGATTGCACTTACCTCCTGGTCATCCATGGGAATCTGAATCTGACATTGTTTGCAAGTTAAATAAGGCCATTTATGGGTTGAAACAATCTCCTTGGACGTTAAATTGAGCTCTGCTTTTTATCAAGTAGTTTACATTGTAGTGCAACTGATTCTTCACTGTTTGTTAAAAGGAGAATGGTCATCTTGGTATATGTAAAGGAGTTCCTCTGGCACAATGGTCATCTTGGTATATGTTGATGATATTGTTATCACAGGCGATGATCATGTTGGTATAACTCAACTTAAGTCCATCTCACATAAAAGGTTTGCTATTAAGGATCTCGGTATTCTTCAATATTTTCTAGGCATTGAACTTGCATATTCAAAGAAAGATTTTTCTCCGTCAATGAAAATATTGCTACACCCATCATCACTGAGGGTAAAATAGATGGTTCAGATGAATCTTATGGTTGTCAATATCAGCAACTGGTAGGACGTCTTATCTCTTACCATTACTCGACCAAATATTACATATGTTATCACTTGTCAGTGTTGTCAGTCATTTTATCCATGCTCCTACTATCTCTCATATGCAAGCTGTTATAAAAATTCTTCACTATTTAAAAGGTTCTCCTAGTAGGGCATATGGATGTGTAATAATGGTCACTTTGCCATCCACATATAATGAAGCAGATTGGGTTGGTTGTCATGTTGATCGCAAATCAACAAATGGTATTGCTCCTTTGTTGGTGGTAATATAATCACTTGAAATAGTCAAAAACAAAATATTAGTTGCTCAATCTAGTGCTGAGGCAGTGCATAGGGCAATGGCTCAGAACCTTGGTTTTAGAACTACTCAGCCCGCCGAGCTCTTTTGTGATAATCAAGACGTGATTCACATTGCTTCAAACCCTATTTTTTACGAACGGACCAAACACATTAAGGTAGACTGCCATTTTGAATGCGAAAAGGTGCAAAACAATATTATTTGTGCCCCCTTTGTTACGCAACAATCAACAATTAACTGACATATTTACAAAGAATCTCACTAGAATCAGATTTCAAGAAATCTTATCCAAGTTGGGCCCCATTGACATTTTCACACCAACTTGAGGAGTATTTGAAGAAGCGACAATTATCTAAATTGGTTGACCTTCTAAATTATTTATATTCTAATCTAAGTTGGCATTTTTACCTTATGAGATTGTTGCTAAATATGGCCTCTTGCCTCTTGTATATGTACCATGTAGAAGGATTCTTCATGAATAAGATTTAATTCCGTCTCATCTCCTTGGCACGGAGGTTGCTACACTGGCAACCAAAGCACGTAAATCTGTGTTCTTTTCTCTCTATTTGTGTTTAAATTGCTTAAGCCACCAAACGTGAGACTACGAACAACCACACATATTAAAAGAAAAAAAAATGAAAGGCACCAAATAGGACATAAACACATTATGCATGGCTACCATGCACACCCACATTAGAAAATCAAAGAAGAAAAAATTTCAATAGAAAATATACCATCACTTTTATGGAAGAATGAAACAACCATGCAGCAGTAAGGTGATGAAAAGTTATGCTGTTAATAAGGAAATTCAGAATAAGAACTCACTACTCAGTTAATCAAGAACAGCCTCACAGGGATTGATTCAACCGCATCAAATCAATTTTGACTAAGTCAAACAAAACCTTTCCCAACTACAAGATTCAAGTTCAGAAAATACAAGTGCTACAAAGATATACAGCATTCAAGCAAAGATATGCTACCTAATAGAATTATTTTTGGTTGTGCAGCATTGCATTCAAGCAAAGATATGCTACCTAATAGAATTATTTTTGGTTGTGCAGCATTGCATTCAAGCAAAGGATATGCGGCATATGCCCATTACCATGCTGTGAGTCTAAAGCAGCTAAGAAGTTCCTAAACATAGTCAACACTCTCAAATGAAAATTAGAACCTTGATTCCAAGTGACTAATAATTCTCTTTGAAGAATATTACTAGTATCTATTGAAGCATTACGAGATAAATAACAGTAGCTCTTCTGCAAACATCTGATACAAGTTCTACAAAAATTTGTCACAGAATAGTGGCTATTAAAAATTGTGGATGGAGGTGAAACAAAAATGGATCTAAGTGTCAAACCATAATTTTGATTTCCTCCAATTCTCATGCAGACTTCAGCTTGGTTGACGTTGAGGCAAGGTGGGAGAGCGTCCTATGTCCGACAAACAACAAGAAGGCACCCAAGACTCCAAGTGCCTTCAAAGTAGTAAATAGATCCAACTGTACAGAGAGAAGAAACAGAAATAACATAATAAACATAAACACAATAAACAAACATAAACATAAACATAAACATAATAATAATGTGTAGATTAGAAAGCATGCAGAGAGCAGCCAATTTATAGAATAGGAAGTGACTAAACCTTCAGCCAGAAAAGCAGGTACAGAGACAGAACAGCTGCAATGCCACCATGGAAGAGGATGGCAAATGTAGCTGGTAAAGCAGATGAAGGGAAGTTTTTCAAGTTTACTCCCAGACGCAAGAGCTGTCAAAGATATCAAATCAAGATAGACTATGATTAGTCAAACTTGAGAATAACAGAAGCTAATACATCAAGCTGTAAAGAATGAGGCCAACAATGGTAACAAAAGCTAAGAAAAAGTCTATAATTCATGTCCTTAAGAGCTTAATGGTAACAAAAGCTATGAAAAAAAAACAATAATTCATGTCCTTAAGAGCTATCAATTGAGCAAATGTGCACTAATGAAACCAAAAAGAGAAAAGAAGAAAAAAAAAAAAACGTACCCCAATTAAGAAAACAAAGAATGGTAGAACAGTGAGACCCAAGAAGACAAAAGAGAGTTCCTGAGGTGGGCGTTTCTCTGTTGCTCTAAAGATGTGGGTTATCTCTTGTTTGGGACCATATATTGAGTTGGGATCCATTGGTTGTGCAGGAGGGCGCAGTGCTTTCTCTGGTGGTTGTGGTAGATCCAGCTCAACGTACCCTAGAGCCTGTAAGAACGAGTTCTCCTGCAAAAATTGTGAAGGACAACCTCAGCATTTACTGCAATAACATACAGCAGGAGACCGTGGATAGAAAAAATCTATCATTACCGTGGCTGCATCACCAACTGTAAGTTGCATGTCATATCTTCCTGAGAGATAGTAAAACTTCTCAACCAGACCGAGAAAATCCTACAGAATATTCGCATGCATGAACCATGAGAAAATTTAAAGTCAATATATTAACCAAATAAATGATTATTTCATTTCCACAACAATACACACGCACATCAACTAGTTCTGTTAGGTTGTTTTCAAATCCATTACATAGTGCAATTGTTATATGCCATATCCATAAATGGCAGAGCCATTGCATGTTCCTCTTTCTAAGTGCTTTATGGGTCAGAAGTGAAAAAACTACTTTTAATGCTTTGGAGAAGTCTTCCACAACTCAAAAATAGAGATATAAGCTGGTAGCTAGCTGAGATGATAAAGGTTCCGGTAAGTCTTATGTAGCATTATCCTTGTAAGTCATCTTCATCACTTGAATATTTTGATGAAAGGATTGGAAATTCCCTTGCAAAATTGCCTTTATCATTAGAGAAATACAATTATGTTAATTTATGAAATTTAGAGTTAGTATAGTGGTGAGAATAAATACAGTTGATCTGATTGAGTCAAGTCATCTGTGAGCATATTAGGAAGTCAATATTATTTTTTTACTTTCTTTTACTTCTTAAAATAAGGAAAAGACCACTAAGACGTTAAACTCTAACGACACAATACATTAAAGGAGATTTTAAGTTTCTTTTGTATTTCAGTGTGTAGATTGTGGAAAAACCAATCAAATTGTTTCATATATATATATATGAAGGGAAGCCTTGGCACAACAGTAAGAGTTGCTGCCGTGTTACCAAGTGGTCACGGGTTTGAGTCGTGTAAACAGCCTCTTGCGATGCAAGGCAAGACTGCATACAACAGACCCATCATGGTCCAACCCTTCCCCGGGACCCCGCATAGACAGGAACTTTGTGCACCGGGCTGCCCTTTATATAGATAAACAAAAGGCCAAATAAAAAATTGCATTAGCTGATAAATTATCATAACGTAAGACGAGTAAAGAAACTCAACTAATACTATCTCAAACTGCTTCCCTTCGTTTCCAACCAGAAATGTATGCTCAACTTTAGTCTCATGGCTCAACTTGAAGAACACCTGCATGCCAAGTAAAATAACAATCACTAAATAAAAAGAGTATCATTTCTATGAAGGGATTAGAAGAGTTAACCACAGACCTGATGTGGATTAAAAGAATTTCCATTTGGTGTGGTCAACTGAAAAGATAGACGCAACTTCTGCAGATGATTTGCCGATAGAGAAAAAGAAGTCTCCCCCGATACATCAAACCTGAACAAATCAAAACCATCATGAGGTCCCTCAGAGGATTGCAACATAAAATAAAGCTAAACTAATCCGGATACTAAATACTAAATGCAGCCATGTATGACATGCATTTTGACAGTCAATCCATACCCAGCATTTCCAAGCAACCAACTTCAGAGGTATCTAGACACCTAGTAATTTCCAAAGGAATGTCAAAGGGAAGGCATCATAATTTACTGATATATCAAAAAAGCCACCCCATAGAGCAAAACCCAAGATGGTGTAGCATGTAGATGAATTTAACGATGAAGTTCACCTTTTTGACAGTACATTTTTATTGTTAGGCAGGACTAGGAAATCACGACCAAATAGCAAGGTAATTTAAAGCCTACCAATAGTGGAGAAGTGATTAAAAAAAATATCCATGACACGTGGAGAAATGATTAAAAAAGATCCATGACACGTCAAAAACAAGAAATTAAGTCCAAAACACAAAGAAGAAGAATAAGATGAGGTTTCAACATCAATATAAGAAGCCCATAGTTTCAATAGAGAGGAAAAGGGGAGGAAGGGACTGGAATTATGCTCAACACAGAACTTATGATCAATAATTGCAGCCCTCGAGTTAGAAATTGGCCAAACAATAGCTGTAAGTAAAATTATGAAAGTTGGTTCTCAGACACAACCTCTAAAATTCAAAAAACAGAAAAGAGAAAGCTCAAGCCAACGTATAGCAAATGAAAGAAGTGGTTTCAGTTAGGTGTAAACCTTCATTTTAAATAAAAAGTATACACACGCACACACTTCCACACAGGCACACACATATACAAGTATATATGTATGTACTGTTATTATTATTTTTATTGGAGAAAGGCATGAATAAATATTCATGGAAAAGCATACAGTTGAATAACTAAACCAATACATAAACATAAGCTGTGGAAGCATCGTGGAATGAAAGGATGAGTCATTTATTTGAGAAAATGGCATACTGCCATCATTGCAAACCCAGCAAAATTTAAACAATGACATCATGATATCAGGTATCAGCTATTCATTGTTCATTGCAATCATATTTTGCATAAATGACAGCCATCTTTACAATTTACACAACAATGTTCGAGTGGTGATTGCCTATTGCAATGTTTTTTAAACCGAAACAACATTATTTTCTACTATTAGTTTTAGGGTTGTGTATGGGTTGGTTTGATTAAATATTGTGGCAAAGCCTAACCAAACTTAAGTTAACCGTTTTTTTTTTTTCCCTAATTTTATAAACCAAGCATATCTTATGTATACTGCCAAACTGAACCTAACCTTAAAAAAAAAAAATCAATTTGGTTTGGTTTTATTGGTTTGAACTTTGAAATGGTATTAGTGATGTTGTTCTACTAAGTTATTTTTTATTTGTTTTAAACACCAATCCTACAATTATTAGGCATAAACATATACCTTATTAAAGCTTATTAAAATATAAAAACTATATTAAAAAACAAAAATATTTAGGGCAAGTGAAGACTTTACTTTTGCTTGGTTTCTACGCTACCAAGATCACTGTCCAAGATGGCAATTTCCGAACTGTCAATTTTAATGAATCCTGTGACGAAAATTGGTACTTGAGTCTGACCTCCAGTGGCATATATTTTCTTATTCTCGGGATCGTGAAGCACAACCTACAGGAATGCAAATCATCAAATCCAGGACCTAGGTCATGTAAGATCCGTCACTAGGGGTAAAAAGAATAGTGAAGTTACCCTTAAAACAAATATGTATTTCCCAATATCAATATTGTTTGATAACACATCCAAATAATGCGCTGAGCTTTCTGGATCAAACTTGAGTTCCTGCAATTCCACCCAAGCCATAAACAGAAAGAAAAGAAAAAGAGCCCCTCAACATTCCAGCAGAAGTTAAGAAACTTAATAAATCAATCCAGTTACAAAAACCCACAGCTACAGTGCACATATATGAAGAAACATATAGGAAAACAGGAAATGAAAGCAAAAATATAAGAAATTAGTAAAAAAAAGGAAGGAAGAAGAATAAAGTCTTGCAATTCCAGACCTGGTTTTCAACAACAGGGGTATCCTTCATGCCAGAGCTGAAAGCTTGAACAAGTTTCACCGTTAAAGGAGGTGCATCAGATCCCAGTACAGTTTTTACCATAACCTAACAAGTGAAAATGCACATAGAATAGTAATGTGAAGTGCTTGAGTTAACAAGTCAGTATAAATGAAAGTAACTGTCTCTCTCTCCCTCAACAACCTTCCTCCAGTGGTTTTAAATAAAAAAATCTAGGCAAAGCAATTAAGAGACATTGCTGACACTATATGAAGAACTTATCAAGGAACCAAAACAAATTGAATTGGATTTGTTCATGCTGAGATCTTCACTAAGGGTGTGTTTGGTAGCTAAGAAAATTTTCCTTGAGAAAATTTTCGTAAGAAAATGTACTTGAGAAAATTTTCTTATGGTTGTTTGGTTGGACATGAGAAAATTTTCTCATAGTTGATTATTAGTTAGTTATTCAATTATATAACTTAACTTCTACAAATTTAGTGCAAAAAAAATTTCTCATGGGAATTTCTTTTATTTATTTTTTTTTCTCACCCCCCTAGCTGAGAAAATTATAGTGAGAAAATGGTGGGCCTAAGAAAATCTTTTAAAATTTTTTTCACTTTTTTTGCCAACCAAACATTGGAAAATAGAATTTTCTCAAGAGAATCACTATTTTCCCGATAAAATTTCTATTTTCTCATCTTTTAAAAAGACTTTCTCCCTTCCCCTAACCCATAAAAAATCCCCCAGACAGATATTACAAATAGTGAAACCACATAACAGACCTTGAGCTGGTCCTTTTTAGTCAATGAGAGCACAGTTGCTGGAAGTGACAAGATGAGTGGAATGGAAACCCTGTAGCAGGAAAAACATACTTGTTTGTCATTTGCCCAGTTGATGAGAGAAGCTTGAAACAAGCAGTTTTTAATGATATTTGGTAAAAATCGTAGCTTTTACAGTTAATGAATCTGGAAAGTTCCAATATGTGCATAGTTTAGTGGGAGATCTTCAAGCAAATCTCTCACTTTGTGATTTCCATAATATTTCTAAGTGTTGTTTCTCAATTTCAATAAACCATGGAAAATACATATCATAGATACAAGCAAAAAGGTTTTTGTGGCATACGGGGTCTTAGGAAAAAAATTACAAGGGTTAAGAATCAAGTATATAAGTTGTCAAATATCATATAAAAATTCAAATAAACTGGTTATTAACATTAAATAGATTGCACAGCAATCACATGAAAAGGATACGTCAAATATTCCTCAATAAATTACTTGCCTATTGTTTTCCAAGCAAGCCAACGAGTCTATCTGGTTGAACAAGTCCTTAGCATTTCCAGGAACCCCAATCCCCAGGAAGAATTTTGCCAAACCCAAGATTTTATCTCCTGGAAGCTGCAAATATAAACCAAAGCTTCAATGGATTACATAAGATAAAAAATAAAGTTAGCAATTGATGAAATAACCTGATAGGACATCTCCTGGAAGCTGCAAATTTGTAGTCAATGTCACAACAACAGCAAAAAATAATCATTTATTGCTCCAACTCACATTTAGCTTCCCAGAAGTAACTGCAGCAAATGCAGTTACCCCACGCACAACTGACGATGTAGTTGAAAGAGGACCCTGATGTCCACGTGCATCCAGAAGTTTGTCATCAAAATAGAAGGATCCATCATCTAGAGTAGCAATAAAGGAAGACGCAATAAAGAAAATGAGGACAAGAGCTGTAATAGCAAGTTTCATTATGAAGATTATTCAATTTACCCATTGATAGACACGTAATCACATCAAATATATCAACACAAGCTAAAAGTCATAGAAGTAGCAAAATGGAATCATCATCATGCATGCCATAACCAAATCTTTAATTCAGAAACATAAATCCTAATCCGCCATCGAACTCTATCTTGACCCATATCTTAGTCGTGATGCTTCTTTCTTAATTAGCTTACATACTCCTCCACTCCAGAATTTTTGGGCTTTACTCTTTGTATTTAGAGCCTTCAACTTGCACCAAAACACACATTTCTACTGTGTAATTATTAATAAACAAGTAAGAAAGAGACCCACAAAAGCTAAAGGAACCACCAAAGTTCACTGATAAAAACCACTTGGCAAAACAATAGCACATACCATATCTCTCAATAGAGTCAAAAAGCTTCATTATGTCATTCTTCACTGTGCCAATCTGCAAAAATAAAGCAAGGGTTACAGATTTTCCATGGAAAACACTCGTAAAGGGAACAGAAGCAACTAGATCATTTTAGTAATATATATATAACAAGAGACAACAACGTAAATTAGATGATGATCTGCAAATAAAGAAAAAAGCACTTTTACCATTATAAAAAGAGAGACTAGTTGACCAATAATACACAATACAAGAAATCTATCGTAAAAACAATGGCATTTCGATAGTCAAAGTTTTCCCCCACTAATAATAATCAGTAGCACTGGATAAAAACCCCTTCAGATTCATCTCAAATCTTGATAGATAGCAGTTTTTTTTTTGTGCTTTTGTTACAAGGGTTAGGAAGCAGGTAGACTGTTGAGAAAGGTGACAGTTATGTGAATGAAGACTTTTCTTTCACTTTCTTTTTTCATAACTCTGCAGATACCACTTTTTAGATATATGATGACGATAACAATGCTGAATTGCTGACATTTTTACAATGGCAAGTTTTCTAGAATAGTTAAAGTATATTTGTTCTAACAAGATGCCATTTTTTTTTGCTAAGCAACAAGATACATTTTTAAGGGTTCTGTAGCATATGAATGTCAAATACAAACCTTTGAAAATTTAGAGCAATAATAATCAGAGTTTAAAAGAGTTAGTAAAGGTTCTTCCTGGTTACTCGGACGAAAAGTAGGTTTTTACCATAGATTGATCTATTTCAGATGAAGCCAATGAGACAACTCCAGCAAGTGCTTCAAGTGCTATACCTGCAAGAGTTATGACTTTACCCTTGAGATGAGTTTTAAACAGACATAATAAACAAAGAACGCAAAGAAAAGAAAAATAAAAGGATAATATGACAAAGTCCCTTAAAAAAAGTACACCCATGGCCATGGTAAGTGTCAATTTTCTCATAAATCATAGACCCATATGAAAAATGAAAAATGACAGAGTAATGCTCCCTTGATTGGGGTGAAAACTGCAATAGAAACTGCATGGTCCCCCATCACCTTTGAATTTTCATTGAAACACGTGACAATGCGTGATTCAATGCAATCCAAAACAATCCAAAGGTGATGGGGTGCTGCAGTTTGCATTGCAGTATACCACCCCATTTAATTTAGCATTATTCATGAAGAAGATTGGCAATACAATCAATACCAGCAGCATAAGTGCTTGATTCAGCACTGCCAAAACTATAGAGCCACCTTCCATCAGTTTGACTGAGGGCCTGCCAATAAAAAATCAACACGATGTTCATTATTTACAGCCAAGGAGATTATGTCATGAACTGGAAGGGAGAGGATAATCAAAGCTTCAACATATTTACCTTAATAGACTGAAAAGTTGCACTAGCATCTGAAAGGAGGACATTGGTTTTAGGACCCTGATCCTGTGTCAAAATTTTGTTCAAAGGAAGGCAATCAGATACTTTTGATTCCAAAAGCATAAAAGCCATAAAAGAAAAGAAATACAGTAAACTACAAGCAGAAAATAAGCCACGAAACAAAAACTCAGCTACAAATAGAAAAAAACCAAAACATAAAAGGAAAAAGAAATGGTGCATTTGCAACAAAATCCCAAGCATCAGAAATTAATCTGTAGCAATAACTTTTAAATGATTGAACCACTTAATATTGGAAGTTTGTCAAATCCATGGTATCAAGATGAGTTAAATATTTAAATCCTAAAAAAATTAAAGAACTTGTTTCAGTTAGTAGAAACTAGTGAAGAAAAACAATAATACGTCAAGAGTCAACCAGTAGAAAAAGGGTAGACTGCAACCTATATGTATTATCATGAGAAACACCTACTGAAGTAGTCAAAAAAAATTCTTTTTCTGTTCATTTTTCCACTTGAATTTCAAGGTAGGCCTGGGCATAACAAGAAAAGTTGTTCCATGGTAATATAGAAATCATAGGGCCATGCCATAGGCACCCTCTGAAAACAGCCTCTTCACAAAGTGGGGGTAAGATTGCATAAATTGACCATTTCCAGACCCTTCAAAGGCAGGAGCATCATAGTTGTGCCCTTCTTTGCACTAGAGTCAATTAGGGAGGTCTTCTTATCAAAAAACAGACTCAGATAGGTTTTGCAAATCAAGATGCTACAACCATCCTTTGATAAAGAACAAAAGTAACAAAATCAATATTCAAACAAGCATCTCAAAGAGAGAGGATGAAGACAAAGAGAAAATAATAGATAAACTCTATTGGCATGTCATACTGTTCAGGAACAAGCACGTCTTAATTGGCTGCTCCAGACTGTGGATAGGGAATTCGTGGTAAGAATATCAAAATTTGGATGTTGGATCAAAGAAAATTCCAAATTTCCAATGCATCAGAAAAATTATTAACATTTGGGAATTCAAGTCCTCCAGTCATGAATTCTCTTTGTATAGAAGAAAGTATAAATGACGGTGAACATTCCCCACTCTCTTGCTAGTTGGTTGCTTAACAAAGCATTCTAACAAACTTAAGAACCCAACCTAGAACCAAGTTCTTGACTAAACTTTACGAAACATTGCCTATAAGGAAGAATTGGTTATAATATTTCCATCACAGGACTGTATTACACTTTGCTTTAGTATGCTCCCAAAGTTTTTCCTTTTCTTTGGCACAAAACTTAGTAAATTAAATTTTATGACTTTGCACCACCTTTTATTATGAACATACATGTCTGTGCCTGTATGTATGAATATACATACCTTCATAGTGTGCATGTGTAATATTATAAACATATACATATATATATATATATATATTATATAAAGTCTGCAATCTGCATGTATAAATTAGTAGAACATATATGATTGTGGGTGTGGGCATGTGAATGTGTAAATTACAATATGTATGAGTGTAGGCATGTGAACACAAGTGTACATATAAAGTATACACTATTATTCAGTTTCAGCCTCAAGCATCCAAATATCTGCACATTGTTTTTACCTTGCAGAGTTTCAATCCAGTGCTACTTGGTTGAACTAACTTTCACAATAGGTATTTTCCAACCAAAAAAACAAACAATTTGTCTATGATACACACTACACAGAATACACAACTCACTGTCAGCAACTTGTGTTAATAAACTTATACCAGTAAAACTACTTGTTACGTATTCTAACTATTAAAAACAGTGTTTTCAAGGTGTCAAGGCGATGTGTCTAGGCGATTTTCCCTATCTAGGCGAGACAAAGCCTAGACGTGGCCTAGGCGATAAAAAATATTTATTTATAGGTCCCTAAATAATTAATTAATTCTTTACAAGTCCCTGGACAGTTCATATACATAATTATCAATTATATATATCTAACCGTATTCTATAATAAATGTTAAATTTATATAAAATGATAAAAGACACTTCAAATTAATTAAAATCATGTCCACAAAACATTAATTCATGCCACGATACGAATACACATTATCCAAAAGGTTCAAAAGTACAAAACTCAAATATCTATTGTCAGAGGATCCCCGACAGTCGCCGGAGATTTTGACGGCGTTTCTTGGTCGAAGCAAATGGAAAAGATGGGCTTAGGGAGAGAAAGGTTCGAGAGTTTACTATAGAAAGGGGAAAATTTTGTTTTTAAAGTTTTTTTTTAAATAGAGAGACCCCCCTAAACTTTTTAAATATTTATACAAACCCCCAGAGCCTGCCTAACACGGTGCCTAGGTGTTTTCTCCCTAAAATGCCTAGACATTACCTGGGCGACGCCTTGAAAACACTGATTAAAAAGTAATAAAAACATTAACACGAAGGAAAAGGCTTAAAAGATTGTAGAATAAAGGACTCAATTTTCTAGGGATGTGCAGTGTGACCAACAGTTTGTCTAGATTAGACAATATGCAACTCATGAACTAAACCCTAAACCCTAAAACTAACATAAACTCCTTTTTAAATCTAATATTGTATAACTAGATATCCCAGTGATGTATTTAGAATTCAAATTGATATAATTATAATCTCGAGTTTTTCCGAAGATCCAGCTGGTTTCCGACCTAATATTGTAGCAATTCCATGAATTGTGAAACTTTTGTCATAAAATTCCATAGTATTGTTATAAAATTGTTTCAATATTGACTCAACAATGTTTTGAATCTTAGATGCATGAAACAGCACTAAGAAAAAACTAAAATATTCTCTGTCAAAGGAATACCTTGATAAGAAGCAAGCTTCCAATTGCATAGTAGAAATCAAGTAATGAACTGGCATCCTTGACACTTGCTTGAAGCTTTGAAGCTATGCTCTTCAAGAACAAGAAATATAAGCATTGTTAGAATAAATGATGTACATAAATAATTGTGAATCACTCATAAAATTTTCTAAGTTTCTAACCACATTGCTACAAAGTGTTCCCAACAGTACCTCAAAAATATCAGCATCGACTTCACATTTCAATATGTGATTGGCTCTAAGTGCGTTAAACAGGTCCCTTGGATTAGAAGAAGACGGCTCAAGGCTATTAACAACAAGAGGGCATGTTGATAGACTTATATCAACACCTTTTTTAACACCGAGAATCTCAAAAGTCCTTAGTGCCTCATATGTTTCTTCCAAGCTGGTGAAAATTAAGCCAAACAAGCTAAGCTTAAAAAAGGTGGTGTAACATTTTTTTTTTGTAAAGAAATCAAGTAAAAATAGATGAAAGTCATTGACAAAAACATATATTAAAGTAAAAGCCAATGAAAGTCATTGACAAAAACACATATCTGAAGTGCAAGAACTTAGGCAGGAAATATAGTTCTAAATCACACTTTTAAATTGAAAAATTAAAAAATTAAAAACAATTCATAAGATTTTCTACTACTAGACAAAAGAATGGTTCACATATGCCACTAGTCAACTCAACTAAGCCTTTTTCCAACTACACTGGGCCAAATACATGAATCCGCTTCCTCCACTCCGTTTTATCAAAGGCTAAGTCGACATTTAAATTACAAGTAGTTATACCTTTTTTAATTATCTTTGTCCATGTTATTTTATATCTTCCTCTACCTTTACCATTACCGTGGATTGTTAATAGGTTACTATTACTAATTAGCACTTCCAAAGGTCTTTGTTGCATTTTTTCAAGCCGCTGTAATTAATTTTCTCTCGTTTTACCTCCAATTAGTACTACTTTTATCAATTTTCAAATATGTTCATTTCTAGTTTTATCTTCTAATATTTTACCACATGACCATCTTAACGTTTCAGGATTTTCATTACACTTATATTTGTTTCTTTATTACTCAAATAACTCAACATTTTGTTCCATAGAGCATGGTTGGCCTAATAACAATGATTCAAGAAAATATAGAGGATTATTTTGCATTGGAGCACAGACTAGATGCACTTAAAGCTTGCATTATTAGTTAATAAAAGTTTCAAACAAGGATATATCAGGTTGCATTATTATTCTTAAGAAAATCATCCAAACTGTAACACTGCCAAAGCGGCCCAAGCTGCAAAACAAAATAAATAATATTGCAACAGAAGTAAAAGGCACAATATTGATAATTTATGAAATTAATAGTTACAAGGTGCTGGTTGGAAACATGGTCAACATGAGAACATACAAAAAGAAAATGCATGACAAAAGGGATTGGTTCCTTAAAATGAAGCCCAACTAACCACATATTTACTATTAAACACCAGCAACAAAACGACTCACAAATAGCACTTACATGATTTAAGAGGAGCATTATGGCAACGCAATTGTTCATTCCATTTAGTTTACACCACCTACCCTTAAACTACTAAAGGCATCATCCATGTATATATATATATATATGATCATTGGGATCTACTCACTATTTATCGAATTTTCTTTTAATCATAATCAATTTGGTTTATGCTCAATCACTCTACAAGGTTTTCTATAGTAGTACCAAGCAACCTACAATGAAACAGGTCCTTCAAACCACCACACGTTGAAGCATGCCATTAACACCATTTCAAGGGAAAAAGAGCATAGCATTTTCTCCTCCATCAATGCTTTCCAGCATGATTCCATCTTCAAAATTCTTCCTTCACAAGCCCTAAATGGGCTCTTGTGTGAAAAAACAACAAATCCAATGTCCAGTGATAAGTAGTAACTGAAGTTACACAAATCGAATCCTCGCGAAGCAAAGACGAAATACAGAAAATGACAGAGAAAACGCAGCAAAAATCACAAATACAGCACTAAAAACAGTTCAAGACTGAAATTAACACAAATCAAAGACTACACAACGGGACTACTAAGAAGCATTGCAATTGGAACTAAAAATCTGACCTTCCGAACGATCCATCTACTGGTACGAACAGATCTGAGGCGACAGATCGATGCTTATCTGAAATCGGCTCAAAGATTGCAGCTTTACAGAGGGATAGTGAGAGAATAAGAACCAGAAACCCTAGGCTTCTGGACATTCCTGCAGAGATCATAATTTAGATAAAACCCAAAGTGAGAATCTCAAGTGAGAATAACAAGAAGAACACTAGGGTTTTGCGATGGATTTCAAAATGTTGAGATCGATGGTTTTGAGAGAGATCGTGAGAACGAACGCCTCCTGCACTGCGTCTCAATGACTACGAGTCGACGAACTGCGAAGCTTTGCTTTTGACTCTCTATTATTCAATGCTGCAATGAGGGCATTTCTCGAGATTCGCATCCACAATCTCTAAGAAAGTTAAAGTTTGATTAAATTTTAATTAAATGTTATTATGTTTAGGAATAGCTACTTGTAATTTAAATGTCAACTTACTCCTTAGTTGACATAGAAGTATTCTAGTTTAATCTAGGGAGGTATTCAAGTTTCATTGTAAGTACTTTTGAGGTTTGGTTGGGAAGAACAACCTCTAATCTTACTCTTTATATGTAATTTGGTTGGTTAGCCATTTAGGGAAGATCGTTGACCAAGGAACAGTGTTTAAAAGGTTTCTCCTCACCTGTAAAAGGTTTTGTAATGGTTTGATCCTCACTAGTTAAATAGAATTCGATGGTGGTTTTGAGAATTCTTGAACGGGTTCACGTGGTGGATGTAGGCTTTATGAGCCGAACTACATAAAAATTTATTGTGCATTTTGTCTCTTTGCTTATTCTTATTTCATTCCCTATTCATTTAAATTCTGAGGGAGGTTTTTAAAAACCTACAACAATTTAATTTACCCCTCCTCTTGGCCTATAATTTGAGCTAACAAGTGGTATCAAAGTAGGTTACAATCAAAACATCTAACAATCTTTGAGTTCATGATAGGAAATTCATGTAGGGGTTTTTTCGAAGAAGGTCAATCCATTAACTAACTATCGTTGCTCAAGGGTGACAACTATGTCTACTGGAAAACTTGCATGAAGTTTTATGTATGTAGGTGCCCAAGATGCAGAGATGTGGTGGTAAGTGGTTATCAACATCCTACAAAAGTTGTAGAAGGAGTACTAATTCCTATGGAAAAAGGATGAGTGGACTTCTAAGGAAAAGAAGAAAGAACTTTTGAATGACCAAGCCATTAATGTCAAATTTTCTAGTCTTTTGGCGAATGAATTCAATAAAGTAAGTACTTGTGACACCACCAAAGAAATTTGACATAAGCTTGAGGTAACTCGAGAGGGAACACTACAAGTGAAGAAAATCAAGACTTTTTTTTATGTTCATTTGGCCTATTTTCTTCTCTTGGAGATAACAAAATGTCAATATGTTATAGCAAACGACCTTTTTGCTCCTCATATAGAATGGCACGATGAAGATCATTATTTGGTGCATGATTATTGCTATGAGAAAACTAATGGGTATCTTCATAAGTTGGCCTTGAAAAGTTTTTTGACTCCCCTTTATATACTAAGCATAAAGGATTTATTAAGTCATACTACGAGTTTAACTTCATTAAATGTTGGATATGACTGTCCTTATTAATGTAGAATACCACGATCCTAATTGTAATTAGACATCCATATTTCACTACTATACGAATCATATTTGAATTGGCACTGAAGAAGTTGTTTACCTCATCAATCGTCCTTTTAGAATTGCAATCTATTGGGAAGTAGATAGCTTCAATTCCCTTTTTAATATTGTATGATTTTCTATACTTAGATTATCAACGTAATCTTGACATTAAGGCACAAGATCTTGATAGTTTCCATACTTGCAAGGAAATGAAATACTATATCAAAAATTGATCTATCAGTGTTGTATCAGGTCTACAAAAAAGTTTACAATGGCCATGTGATATGGCAAATGAAAGTGTAGGGTGTTCGTAGACGAATGTAGTATACAAATGTAATCTACAAAAGAGGTTATGAAGGACTGTTGGGTGCTTATAAAAAAGTTTATGAAGGAGTTAATCAAGTAATCAATGTATGAGGTTTATTGAGATCTACCAACTAACTTTTAAGATATGTTTAATGAGGTCTATGGTCTACCATTTACGAGGGTCTACTCTAGTGAATGAAGTCACTTGTATCATTCCATTATATGAAAGTTTAGTTGATTGATTAATGAATGAGGTCTACAAAAGTCTATCTAACAACTAATATCTAAGATGCATTTTTTAAGGTCTTCGATCAATCATCTATTGTTTAAGGAAGTTTATGATGGTTTATAATGCTACAATGAATGGAGTCAGTTGTATCATTTTATTATATCAAAGTTGAGTTGATTCAATATTTTTTGGAGGCTAGTAGAGGTCTACGTTATAGTGAATGGAGTCAGTTGTATCATTTCATTATATCAAAGTTGGGTTGATTCAATTTTTTTGGAGACTAGTATAGGTCGTTGACCCTCTTGGGGCTAGAAGAACATGCTCTTAGGATGGAATCTCTTATCTCAAGGTTTAAGATGAAGCATGGCAGTACCTCAATCAACATATGGATTGATCCATGGTTATTGCAACCAGTTTTATTCAAACCTTGTTATCCACAACACCTTAATCTTATTTTTGTTTATGATCTAATATTAGATAATGCATGGAACAAAGTTATTCATGTTGATTCTTTCAACCATGAGGATGCCCACGTGCTTTGTTCTATCCCCATCAATCGTATTGGTTGCAGGGATAAACTTAAATGGCACTATACTAGAGATGAGAATTACTCTGTTAAGTCTAGCTATCAGTTGACAACTTTTCTGTAACACCCCATACTTGTAAGTCAAACTTATAAGTTGACTTATACATATTGTCAGACATATTTATACGTACGTATATGGCCTTAAGTTGTGATGATTGCATATATCCTAGTGTTGTAAGAACCCCGAGACCCTAGATAAAGCATTTAAAGTAGGATACTTAGATAAAGTTTTAGTCTAGACATCAAGGAGTGTGTTCCCCAAGGGAGCAACACGATCTAGTGATGGCAGACAAAGAGTGAGATTCTGAGTTTGAGTGGCAGCGCCCTCCCCAGAGGAGAAGCACGCTACAGTGGTGGAAAACAAAATGTAACATTTTATGGGTTTTTGGACAGAAGCGCGCTCTTCACGATTCTAAAGAAGAATCTATATTTCTGGGCAAAGAGGAATGCGATCCTGGGGCATTTTGCCAAGTTTTTTTAAAATGGATGGTGAGGCGGTTTGTGTGAATTAAAAGGTAATTTCTTGATCTTTTCAGCTCATTTGAGCTGGATGCGTCCTGGGAAACGAATGAAGAAGAAGGAACTAGCCTAAGGTTGGTGAATCCAAGGTAAGAATTGTGGTTTTTGAGCTAAAAATTTCATATTCTTGTTCCTCTCTTCAAGTTGTGTAACATATATGAACTTGGTATGTCGCGACCCCTCTTCAGATGACGTCACGACCGACACAGTATCCCAAGTAATGCCACTCCAGGACAAAACCTATGACACTGTTTAGCTTCTACAGATACACCCCAAACAAATATCTGGATAACCACAATAATCCAACCTGTATATGACAATAATAATAGAACCAAAACATTTAAATCAACATCCATCAACCTATAAACTTCCACATGGTTCAACATCTATATAAACAAGTATCTATCTCCCAAAATATGTCATATACATGAATACGCATCCAAACACATCTATGTGATATGTACATATATATTGTGATAGTTATATACAAGTCCAAAAGAACAAAAGAATCAAATTATCAAAAAAATATAGCCATGTTCCCCAACAAGACACCTAAATCCAAAAAGAAGAAGGTTGCATGCTGCGATCAAGTCTTGTCTTTTTCTTTTGGATCTGAACTTGAGAAAATAGGGGAAATGGTGAGCTTCAACTAGCTAAGTGAATATTCTCACAATTAAAATCAATAAAGGCATTTATAAAAGCATGTATGCCATTGAATAGTCATTTATAAACACAAATGCATCAATTAGGGATATCATACATGATTCAAACTAAAACATATGATTTATGCATCATTTTTCATAAAAGCATGCAAACGCCTCAACCGAGGTTACCTCAAAATAATACTACCTACACTTCTCCCATTTCGCGCTATAGGGTCAGATCAGCATACTATCCAACACTAATCCTTCTACCCTTACATTCTTCAGTAATGGAAAGTCTTTTCTATGAAGCACCAACCAAGTAACCCAGGCTATACATTTCTCCGAAAAACAAGTAAATAGAAAGATAATCAATGCCAACGTATTCAATCCAAAATACCCAAGGCAATTCAAAGCGTAAATTCATTTTCATGATCATAAATACCATGCACACACATAATAAATGCATGTAATTTAACAAACCAATTTCATATATACAATGCCATAAATGGAGAATAAAGTGAGAAATACTTACAACCAATCCAAAAGCCAAATACATAAGCTAAAGGACTTCCAAGATGATCAATCCAATCTCAAAGTCCTGAAATGAATATAATTCAAACACCATGATCAAATTCAAGTCCATACATGCTCAATTGCATAAATCCCATAAAATTTTCAATTTTCCTACATTCAATTCTCAACTCCAATTTCCTACAATTCAACTTAAAACACATCTAAACCACCAATATTTGGATTAGAAACACCAAATACACAATAAATTCTCGAGGGTTTCCATTAAAACCCGCATGCATGCTCAATTTCTAATTCACCACACAAGCTCTCCAAATTCAATGAGAATTACCATTAAAGCAAGTAAAAACCCTCTAATTCGTGGAAACTAAGCTCAAGATCTCCTGGTTCAGGTTTCAAATTTCGAAACCCTAACTCCACACCAAATTCAAACACATGCATGCCATCAAATTTACATTCCCAAGCTAGGAAACATCAAGAGAAGCAAAAGTAATGGAGAAATTGGAGAGAAATCCATACCTTATGGAGCAAATCCACCACAACTCAACCAAACCCCCAAAATCACCTTTCTCTTATCTTCTCCCCTTCCTCTCAGCTATAAATAATGAAATGAGGAGAAATGGAAGTGATTTCCATATATATTAGCGTTAGGTCCATCATTTCATTGTTTTAAATAAAAATTGCCAAGACGCGGGGAGTTGGCCATTTGCTGAGAATTTCACTCTCGGTCTAACTTAGAGGAGCACATTTTTCCCTTAAGAAGCGTGCTTCTTCAACCCAATGCCAAAAAAATTACACTTTGGTGCATTTCCAATTTACCCATACACTTTATTAACATATAAAACATGAAAATACATACAAATTTACCATATTCGAACAAAATACAAGTATAATACACATCAAATACCTACACAAGCATCTAGAGTTGGGCAATTTACGTCACCATAACGTCATGGGTTTGTGGCATGTGGGTTGTTACATGGTAAGATTTGCACAGTTGATTTGGTGAATTAAAGAATCTGGATTGTGTTGGATTCGTGGGTTTTAGTGTGCAAATCAAAGGGTAAAGCAATCTTTGATGAATCATGGGTTTGTGGCATGTGAATTTGTAGAGAAATTGATGTTAAAATGTGGGCATGCAAACCCAACAGTTGTGAAGCAACTGAGGGTTTGGGTGTGATTTAGTGTGAAACTGAGATTGAATGTAATGTTATTGTGAATAATACAGATTGTGTATCGTGAATTTGTTGGAAATTAGTGGATTTTGGCGTGTGATCAAATGGTTGATGAGCTGCTTGTGTAATGGCGACGTAGAAAGAGTGATAGGTTGATTCATTGTGAGTATATCTTTGCTTCGGTCTTCATATATTGCATTGTATTCTATGAATTGTTTTATGAATAAATAAGCATCCTAATATATCTGCATTTGTGATTTGAACTCGTGAAATATTTTAGAAAATGGCAAATGTTTTGGACTTGCTGGAGCAGGTTAAACATGAATCATTCCTTAGGGAAAATCTCTAGGAATTAGACTTACATGAGTGACTGCAAAAGTACTCATGAACATTGGTGTTGTCCTAGTTTGAGTTGAGAACCCAGGAATGATTGGATTAAATGAGTAATAAGAGGTCGGTGCTACCTTTGTTGATGCGCAAATGAGGGGTTAGACTCACTTTATTACTTGGAAGGAGGGAGATGGTGATGATTTTCACTGGATATAACATACTTTAGAAATGATTGCATGGACAGATATTCGTTAAGCATATATGATACTTGTTAAAGTGATGCATATATTTGTTTTAAATTGTGTTAAATAAGCATGTTTATAAGAATGCATATATGATGTCATAATTAGAAATATTCACTGAGTTTGTTGTAGCTCACTCCTTCTTTTCAAACAATTCAGGAACAAATTCCAATGGAAAAAGAAAAGCGCGTGAAGAGTAGCAAACTCTTTGGTCTTTATGTATGTACTTTGAGAAGTAGAACTTGTTATACTTTGATTATATATATATGTGCATAACACTTAATTGTATAATTGTATCATCTAGAAAAGTGTGATATTAGATGAGTTTAAGAGAGACTATGACATGTATATATGTGAATGTTTATGAAATGAACAAGATATTAAGTGGTTGACAAATGATAGGAATGATGTGATATTGTTATTATGCTATGAATGGATTATATAGATGGATTGATCAGGAGTGGCTGATAGAATATCATATACATCTATGTATGGTGTATATGGTATTCTGTAGGGGTGGCAATTCGTGTTGCTGTGTCGAAATCGTGTCGTATCGAGACACATGTATAACGAGTATATTGCAAACTCAAACACGACACTTTAAATAAGGTTTCATTATATGTGAACTCAAACACGACACGTTTAATAAATGGGTTAAACATGTTAACCTTTTTATAACCCTTAAAGCTTAAACAGGTTCCTTCTAACCTATTTAAATGCATAAATTATAAATTAACATATAAATCCAAAATCCAAAATCATAATTATACAACCATATAATAAAAATCAAATAAAACATTATAAAGTTATAATTTCAACACGTGACATAAAATATTAAAAAGTCTCCACACATAACATAAGTCTCAACACAAAATATAACCGTGTTAAACAGGTCAATTTTGGGTTTAGCGGGTCGACCTGATTTTGACCTGAAATTTAATCGTGTTTAATCGGGTTTAACCTATTTTAACCCACATTTGTTTATGTTAAACCCAAACCTGCTAATTTCATGTGGGTTCGAGTCGTGTTATCTTGTCATGACCATTGCCACCCCTGGTATTTTTTGTGTCGGTCGTGACGTCACCCTACAGAGGGGGTTCGCGACATTTTCTCATCTCAAATAGTTTTTTCTCAAATAAATGTTCAAGGAGTGTTAGTGCCCCCTAAACATTTTCTTTGGAGATGCTATAATTGTTGAATTTTTGCTCAAACATGGATTCCTTGTTGTATTAGAACATGGAACATGTATTTAAAAAGTAATTAGGACTTTCTAAATATTGATAAGTGTTTTATGATCTAGTTGTATTTGCTTAAGGAAACCATGTTAGTGTAGAATAAGGAATCCTTATTGGTCACAATTTCTAAATATTGTGGCTAGAAAGTGTATATATAAGAGGTCGTCCCTCGTTGTTTATTGATCATCCAAACTAGACATTGAGATCTAGAAGAAGGTGAAGCTTTGTCAAAGAGTGTAGAGTTTAAAACTTGTGCAGGTGACACGATTTTTGGCGACCCCGCGCCTCGGACCACCAACCCCGCAGGGAATGGCATGCGGAATGCCGAGGCGGGACGCCCGGCGTAGGCATCTCCGACCACTCCTCAACTCCCGTGAGGTGGTTGAGACCCTACGAGCCTTATCTCAAACAACGACATAATATTAAAAGGTACTAAACAAAACTACCCACCGTATTAATCATCAAAGACAAGGGATAATCCATAAAAATGAACCATAAATAAAATTATAATCCCTACAGTCCATTAAAATCGACATACACATAAAGTCCAAAATTGTGGGTACAAATAAAAACCGTCATACGCCCACATGGTCTATCTAACAAGTCCCAACTCCCCCATACTACAATGTGGTAAGTGTTATAATTACATAATCCAAAATATAATACTTCATAATTTAAAACACAGTTCAATCAAAATGCCTCTCAACTCACATCGAGGCTTTGGATTCTCTCGCAGGCAAGGCCCTCAAGATATAACTACTCATTTGCCCTTATTCGGGACAGAAGGACCTGAAAGAGGAAAATGAGGGTGAGCCAACGGTGCCCAGTGAATAGAATTCAGATATGCTATCAATACTCATCAATAAATATCATGTATGCATGTCAATGTGTAGCATGATTTAAAAGCTCATAACATATAGATATCAAACATTTATAATAAGTTCGATGCAAGAAAAAGCTTATCAATTTGGATCCACATTCCACATGCATTGGGGTTACTAGTGCACGTCTATTTCACCGTACCGTTTTCAACCCAAAATATTTCCTTTTTAAAACCTTCCTATGACAAGGTTAAGTCCCCCTATTAGCCAGATAGATGGGCCCAACCAAAGTCATAAGGTTTTCTCAAATCAATGCATCATTCAAAACATTAGAACACATTCATGCTTTCAACATACAATATATATAAGTGATATGATGACATAAAAGATATAATCATAAATGAAGTCTACTCACAACCAAGCCTCGCGAGAGTATTTAACCACACACGACCACCAAACCGAATCAACCCAATCAAGATCCTGAAACATTCATCAATATCCTACCATACATCAATTTCTATGCTCAATCACATAGACATTACACATAAACCCTAAATCAGCCCACATATAGACAATAGGCCTAAATCCTATCTAATCCCATCAGTCAACTCAAATCACATGACTTAGGCCTTTAATGCATAGTTCTCATTCATAAACCATTCTATTAATCAAAAATACTGATTTTCAATTCCTTAGGCATAAACATGCCCAAATTGGGTCACTTGATTACAAGTAGGCCTAACCCATGATATGGTCACAACCACCAAATCAGTAGCATAATCAACCCTAATCATGCTTGATTAAACATAAGTTGCATCAATTCAATGATTCTAGGCCAAAAACATCAAAAGCCCTAAAATATGAAATTTTCCATACTTAGGCCATATTGCCGATTTACACTAAGTCACCATGTTCAGCCATGTATATCACTGATTTTGCATTATGGGTTCATCAACAATGGCAACTAGGTCAACATAGTTGACATGCAAGCTATTTGGAAAGGTCTAAGTTCATATTCTAAATTTAGGTCTAATACAAGCGACCCTACCAATTCTTCATTTAATATTCTGTTCAGATGTATCAATCCACCAACAGAAATATGTAATCACAAAATCAACCGTACAGATTGAAATATGTGGAGAAAAAAACCTTCTGTCCAAATATCAACCCAATCCAACGGTGGACCGAAAAGATAAGGATCTTTGATGAACAAGTCTCTAATTAGACAATTTCTCCTTTCCTGCTGCAAATACTCGAACTCAAATGACTATATCACACAACATACTTTACCCATAAACATCTCCACCGTTCAGAATGCAGAAATATCAGTTGTAAACTACATACCCAAATCTAATATCCATCCAACGGTAGATTGAGGAGATCTATAAGTTTGAACGAAACAGCGCGAGAAATTCAGACTTTCGGACCAGCTTTGTTTGAGAGGTTAGATCTCTTAGACGAAACCTCTAATCAAGATCTCCACCAACCAGAATGAATAACCATAAGCTACGAACTTGCTAACAAAGTTTGAGCTCAACCTGACAATATATTCCGAAGATCCAGCTCTTTGATGAAAATGTTGCAGAGATTTTCCTCAAGCAACTCCCTCTTTCTTTCTCTTCTTCTTTCCTTTCTCTTTTTTTTTTTTTTTCCTTTCCCTCCTCTCACCTCACTTTCTAGCACTTCCTTGGATTCCCTCCACTTACCTCACTTTCTAGCACTTCCTTGGAGAAGAGAAGTGGGCATGGGACACTTGTCCACTTTCATGCACCAACTTTCACATGTGTTGGTCTCATACTACCCATACCAACCACATGTACTTTAACCAATCCCATGCTTCCATGTATTTTAAATGTCCAATCCATTTAATACACCAAATTTTCATTCTCATTTATCCTTTTATTCAATCAATCCTAACCCATATCAATTCATGGTTTAATGGGCCCATGCATAAATAATAACATATGCATTATACTTTAATTTAACATGACCCATATACAATTTATAATGCACATATTTATATACATTATCAAGCATCAACTATACAAACATTAAACAACCATCAAACAAACACCAAACATATCAAGGCAACACATAGAGTTTGGGCAAAGTGCAATTGGGTTATGGGCTAGATGAAATAATTTTCGGGGCGTCACAATTGCATTCCCAAAATGTAGCCATAATTTTTTTTTTTAAGTCCATAATGATCAAAAGTACAAAATAATATTTAACCATGAATTACAAACCCATCTAAGTATTAAATACATACTATAGATGTTATTTAGTACATATTTAACAAAATACAAATGTACTAAACACCTACATCAAAAAGTGTACGGAAAAACACTCTGTGGCTAAGCTTTTCCCTTCCCTTCCCTACCCGAATCTGAAAGGATAAGAGTGAGGGTGAGCTACAACAAGCTAAGTGAATATTCTATATAAGTGACAACATATATATGCATTTAATTAAAACATTGAAAGATCATTAAAACCATTTAAATAATCATGAGAGTAAGCAAGATTACATACATGCCACTTTAATGTATCATGTTATAAACAAGACAATGCATACCATTTATAAACATGCGTATACAACCTAAACACCTCCTGAGTAAGAATCAGTACAAGGGTCATGTGTGCGCGAAACCCATGCCCGACCGATTTCTTACCCGTATCTATTAAGATTCCTAGGGTTGCATGAACATAGGATTTGCCCACCTAGGCAAGCACTATGCCTAGGCAAATCCTAACATACACAACCCATAGAAAACCTCTGCAAGGTCCACAACTGAGGATTTTCGGTCAGTCTAATGGGATTCCATAAGAAATTCCAAGCTTAGGGAATGCACATAACTCAATTGCTTTCCCGACTGACTATGCTCAAATACAGTTCATGAATTCAATAAATCATGCATATTACATTAAATAAGCATTTAAAACATTTTATACTACAATGCCACATATGAAAATCACAAGTAAAAGAAACACTCACAATTTGATTGGCTAGACTTAGCCAATCCAATTTCAAACCAAACAAGCTCTAAGATGCTCCCAAAGCACTCTTATGCACCACGACTATCAATAGGCCTAATCGGGTCAATCAAAATCCTGCATTATACATGGTTCACATAACTAAAAATCAATCCATGCTAATCCACCATGTTTAAACCCAAGTCAAGCCAATACTTAACCTATGCCCCAATTTGGGAAAAATCTATACAATAGGCATAGGGTCAAATTGAACTAGGTCAATCAATTCTAACCCAAGTTCAACCATTCTAAACCCTTAATTTCGTTCTATTTGGGTCCATTAGCCAATTCTCAAGTCAATTTAATCAATTGACTTGGTTTAGGTCAAAAGCCCTAATTTGGGTAAAATTTTTCAAAATCAAGCCCTAGGCCGATTTTACACAACACTTAGGGTTTCCAGCAAGTGAAACCACTGAATTTCACCATCAATTAACCTTAATCATGCTTTATTAGACTTACATTGCATAAATTTTCAGATTTTATATCAAGAGTATCAAAAGCCTCAAAATCTGAAAATTTCTCTACTTAGGCCATATTGCCAATTTACACTAGGCCACCATGATCAGCCATGAATTTTATTGATCTTGCAACATAGAATCATCCACAATGGCCACTAGGTCAACATAGTTGACATGCAAAGATTTTGAAAAAGTCTAAGGTCATGAACTCAGTATAGGTCATTTGAACTAAACCCCTCCAATTTCTTGGAAGAAATTTGGGGTTACACCATTAGTGTACTCCTAACACTCTCTAATCACACATATATGACATGCAAGACTCAACTCCAACTTTGGTTTTCCATCACCCCTCACAAATCCGGGATTCAATGGTTAGAAAACACTTACTAGATGTTGGTTGAGGTCTAGGAAGGCCATTAATGGTATAAACAAGCTAGAAGGGGCACATGCAACTAGAACCTAGGGTTGGAACACCACCTATTCGAGGTTCATCACAATGCATGCATCAAAATGAAACCCTCATGCTCAAAATAAAGCTATAATGCAATTAATAGAGAGATTCAAGGAAGAAATGGAGGAAAAATGCAAACCTTAGATGTTCTTGAGCAAGAAACCACCAAACCCTAATTTTTCCTCTCCTTTCTCTCCTCCAGCACTTCTCTCCTCTTTCTCAAGTGCAAAATGTGCAAATGAGTTGAAAAAACTGTGTTGATAGCTTAAATAGACAAGCTTGGGCCCACAACTAAAAGTTGTAAAAAACTATCAAAAATCAATTTTCCTGTTGCAATACTTGCACTTAAATAATCAATTTCTTGAAAAATACTCACCAAATTAACATCTTAACCGTACAAAAGTTTTATGAGTCCGTTAACAACATTATGGTAAAATTTCAGCTCAATCCAACGGTGGGATTGAGAGATCCAACCATTTAATCAAAACTGCTCAAGAAAATATGCAAATTCATGAAACAGTGTTTGGGGTCTTATAACTCATAGTAGACAACTCTGATCAAGATCTTCACCGATCATAATGAATATCTATCAGAGAAGAATGAGCTGAAATATTTCAGCTCAATCGGACAACGGATCTAGGAGATCAAGCCATTGATGTAATTGGTGACATAAATTTCTTCCTCTATAAAGCTAACTCCATTGGATCCAAAACACCATTTTCGACGTCAAACGGGTCTCCGATGGTTTTGAAACTTCATGCGCACTCTCTATGACCTAAAATCATGTACATGCATTCAAACCTACGCGCGTCGAGCATCAAAATACATATACACATACATATATGTTTACGTATACGTATACATGTACTCTACGAGTCAAAGTGACGTTATTCTAAGGTACGGGCATTACAGTCCCAATTAAGCCAATTAGAGGTGGAGATGCATAGAAGTGTTTTGGTGGCATCCTAGTACTTATATTGATTGAATTTGGATTGGCTAAGTCTAGCCAATCATTTGAGAATGTTTCTTACATTTGGATTCTATATATGTGCAATTGTATTATATAAAATGTTTTGCATTAATATATATGTGTTATGCATGATTTATTATTTCATGAAATGAATTTGAGCATAGTCTGGTTGGGTTAGCAATTGGGTTTTGGTCTCCTAGTTGAGATTTTCTTTGAAAAATCTTGTAAGTCTAGCGGTGATCCCCAGTTGTGGACCTTGCAGAAGATTTTATGGCTTGTGTAGATAGGATCGCCTAGACATGGTACTTTTCTTGGTGAGCAGATCCTATTAGCTACACAACCCTAGGAATCCTATTAAAATACAAGTATTATTTGGTCGGATCGGGCGTTGAGTGTCGTGAACCCAGGCCTTTGATCTCCCTTACTCAGGAGGTGTTTAGGATTGCAATAGCATGTTTGGAAAAAATGATATGCATTGTTTTGGGTATTGACATGATGCATTATATTTGGCATGTATGTAATCTTGTATATCACCATGTTATTTAAATTGTTTTGATGATCTTGTCATGTTTTATCTAGATGCATGTATATTGCCACTTGTAGAAAACATTCACTGAGCTTGTTGTAGCTCACTCATCATTCTTATCATTTCAAGTTCTGATAAAAAAGGGAAGGAAAAGCTTGACTGCAGAGCATTTCTCGTATTTTTGGTGATGTAGGCATCTTTGTACATTTTTGTATTTTGATAAATATGTACTTAATAACACCTATTGTATTTATACTTAACACATAGATGAGATGTACTTATGGTTAGGTATGGTTTTGTATATTTGACTATTGTGGACTTATGAAATTTTATGGTTGTTAATTTGAGAATGTAATTATCTTAATGATTTGATTATGTCCATTTAGATTGATGCTTATATGAAAATTATGTTTTCATTAGGTTGTTTAAATTAGGCTGACGAGACTCCGGGTGCATCGAAGAAGGATATATCCCAGGGATTCTGTGTCGGTCATGACGTCACTGGTTGTGGGTCGTGACATTGATAATTATTTTATGCCTCCTAACACGGGCTTTTGACTTGATTGCCCTTAAAAAATAAAAAAATTTCACAAATGTCATCAAAATCTAAATAATGATTGTTTTGCCCTAGTTTGACTATTTAAAGCCCAATCAGCCAACACACAGGCACCACGTGGGCTGGAGCAGTTAAGAAGGCATATTTTGAAAACCGTCTTCATGAGATTTTTTTGTATGGAAGGCGTTTTTTCAAAAGACGCATTCCCTAACAAATTTTTTGTTTTAAGTGAAGGCGTCTTTTAAAAAGACGCCTTCGCTAAACCTAATGCCACAAGTACCCGCAACCCCACCCTCTCCGACCTACCCCACACTCAAATTTCTCTCTGAAACTCCTTTGTCCATCGCCGTAGTTTCACCGTCGCCATCGTCGGAAGCCTCTCGCTCTCTTCTTGTGAGCGATGCCATTCCGTCTCTCTGTGCTCGTGCTCTCCCTCCCTCTCGACGCCATTCCCTTTCTCTCTCTGCAACTCCTTCCTCCGTGTCGTCGCCGTCGCCGTCGTCGGAAGCCTCTCTCTCGCCCTCCTCGCTATGTCAGCGCTCTCACTGTCTCCTTCAAGCGACTGCTCTTGCTCTCCCTCCCTCTCGACGCCATTCTCTCTCTCTCTCTGCAACTCCTTCCTCCATCGCTGTCACCGTCGTCGGGAGTCTCTCTCTCTCCCTCCTCGCTGTGTCGACCCTCTCATTTTCTTCTTGCGTGCGACGCCATTCCCTAGCTTGTTACAACACTTCCATCAAATTATTTTATTTGATTGGGTAGGTTTTTTTTATATATATTTTATGGTTTTTGTAACTTATGAGAAATATTTTTGTTTTGATGAGTTGTAAAAATTATTTGGATCAAATGACTAATTTGATTTTAATTCTCACGTATATTGTAGACGTTTCGTGTCGACGTCAAAGTAGGCAACATTGCAAAGACCTCTACGGTGAGAATCAGATATATAATTTTTTTTTAGGAAATGCATCTTTTTGAAAGACGCCTTTGATTCAAAAAAAAATTATTAGAGAATGCGTCTTTTGAGAAAACACCTTCCATACAAAAAAAATCTCATGAAAGGCGTCTTTTCAAAAGACGCCTTCTTAACTGCTCCAGCTCCCCAGCCCACGTGGCGCCTATGTGTCGGCTGACTGAGCTTTAAATAGTCAAAATAGGGCAAAGCTGACTTATTTAAATTTTGATGACATTTGTAAAATTTTTTATTTTTTAAGGACAATCAAGTCAAAAGCCCCTCCTAACACTATGCTCATATCTGATTCCTTTTCCTTGGTGGAGGCTTTTGCTAGTAGAAGACCCCTGAGGTCCAGCAAGGAGACTCAACAAGATTGTGTACTCTCTTGCTAATTATGCTTCTAATAATCATGTTTCAATTGTATGGATTGATTACCTTTTGATTTGGCTTAATGGTCGTATACTTTCTTATGACCAATGCAATTTCTTGATAAAAAAAAAGTTTTGAGTTAATGAACACAAGATCATGGACATACTTGTTCCAACGCATGGAAATCACGTGATGGTGTATCTATTCATTGGAAGCTACATTTCTTTTCAAAAACCACTTAAATATTTGAAGTAAATAATAACGTTTCTTCTCTCTTCTTCTTCTTCTTCTTCAAGGAACAAACACAATTTCTTCTCTTTTTCTCTTGCAAACTTGGTTTTCTTTTTCTTTTTTTCCCCAGTGACCATTTTATGTAGAAAATTGATGTTCTCATATAGAAAATTGGTTATAAATTAGCAATTTGAAAATGAGTAATGTTACATTGACATCTATTTTGTATATCCAAAGTATACATCATCATTAATGCATTATTAGATTATCTCGAATTATGTACTAACACATAATTTAAGGCAATTCAATGATGCATTAATGATGATATACACTTTAGGGGCCCATTTGCAGCCAGGATTGGACGGGACAGAGCTATTTTTAGTCCTAATCCTGTGTTTGGTTGGGAGATTAGATGGGATAAAAAGTTATCCTACTTGCCTTTTTATCCCGTTAGAATGGGATAAAATAAACCCGACCTCAACAACAGGATACAAACGAGAAACTTAGTATTTTCGGTCCATTTTCGCTCCTCCATTTTTGTTCCTCTTCTTGGCGCAGCAGGTATTTTCCCTCCTTTTTTTTCTCTTCGTCATTTTTCTTCCTTATTTAAAAAAAATTCATTACGAATTTCTAGTGGTTTTGCGATTTAGCGATTTTCATTCCATTTTCGCTCCTCCATTACGAACGCAAAACCACCAACGAACCAATGTTTTTTTTTTTAATTTTATGTGATTAAAATAATTTAGGGATAGAATAAAAAGTTGTTAGGATAGAATAGTTGTTGTTTTTTATGTGATTGAATAGTTTAGGGATAGAATAATAGTTTGATGCATGTGGTTGGGTAATAAAAAAAATAAAAAAAGTTGTTTATAAGACATTGATTGGAAGTTGTTTTAAACTTTTATTTTGCTTTGCTATTATGGAGACCCATATCTTTTGTTTCAATGTCACAAGTCCTATTACTGATTGAGATGCACATAATTTTCGAAAATAAGTTTTTTGGTTGATGAGTATTCAAATTTCAGCTGGGTGTAGCATTCTTTTTCAAGTCGTTTTTGTATTCAATAAAACTAAAAAGAGTTTTTGGTTTTATTTTTGATGTAAAAGAAAAGTGTTTTTATGCCGAAGATTGGAATTGTTTATACTAGGCTCAAGACAAGTAGTTGGTTGACATTTAAATCTAAAGTTTATTAATTTTTGGAATTGGAACATAAGAATCAGATTTAGCTCTTGATAAAGTGACTAGAGAAATTTGATTCATGTAGCCATCATAAAAGGCTTTTTTTAAGTTGATTTGAGTTTCTAATATGCTGTGATTGTCTGAAAAAGATTCCACCAAGGTTAAAATTGTCTTCTTTTCTATAATGAGTGACTACTAGAGTGAGAAGGTTTTTGAAGTTTTCATCCTCCATCCTTTTTATTCTATTGAAGACTTATTATTTTTTTTATTAATTTTTTTTTGTGCATTGATACTGAAGCATGAGCATAACGGAGTGAATGAATATAGATTATAATGTGGTTTTGGTTTTGACTTGATTATTTTTCAGTGCGGATGGACTTGCCGCATTAATGTCACACTTGCAATTTAATTTATCTTTATTTGTTATGTCGGCCAGTTTGTCTTTCAGAGTGGGAGCATTACAAAGAAATACTCTATTAAAAAACTTGTGATGATCACCTCAACATGAATTGATCAATTGGATCTTGCTTCAACCCTAAAGCGAGAGCTATAACACTTGCCATTAGGAGCAAGAAGTTATGAACAAAAAAGCTATTGCGAAAAAATTGCAAGTGCACAATATCCTGGACAAGTAATATAATGATGATTAAAAGTATCGTTCTCACATAGATTTGCACTAATTTTTTATTAATTATTAATATTAATTTAATTTGATCTTATCTAAACAAATAACAAAAATAGCAAATAAGAAATTTAAACTCAGATTTAAAACTAAAACAATTAAAATTAAATCACTTAATCAATGAATTACTTAAACCTAAGATTATAATTTTCCCATATATTTCACCTGGATTCGTCTACTTATTTTTCAATTAATTAATTATTTCGAGTTGTTAATCAAGAGCCTAATTTATCTACAAGTCTCTTTCGACGATCGATTAAAAATACCTTGATTAATTAAATCTTTATATTTCTATGAAATTTAAATTAAAACAAGATTCATTAATATCATGCTCTTCAATGAGTACATATGTCACGTCAGTATATGTCTATCTCATATGAACTCACTAGCTTTCACCCTTTTTGATCATGCGTTATTTTAATCAAGTCTAAATCTAAAATCCCTTTTTCAAGATCATAAAAATTTATCAAATCATCTAAATAGTGATCAAGTAATTAGAAGCAATAAGAACAGATTAAAATAAACAACTCTAAATAAATAAATTAAAATCTAATATCATTCATGAAATCCAAAATCCATATAAGTTCCAACTGAAACCCTAGAAAAGAAAATAACTTCATAACTAATTCTATAAACTCAAAATCAAATAGGTTCAACGTCATGAAAGAAAGAGAAATTAAATACAAGAAATAAAGGAAGAAAAATATTAAACTAGCACGACTTCACCAAATCTGGATTTAGCTTGCTCGCGCCGATTCAATGATGTTTTTCCTTTGCTCTAATGCTTCAATAGCCTCTTCCTGTCATGAATAATCCTCTCTAAAACTCCCTAACTTCTCTTTATAATAGCTCAACCAAAAAGGAAAGAGAAACCCTAAAAATCATACAAAGAAAATACAAGTCTTGGTAGAACTCAAACTCCCGAGGCCTAAGCTTCCAATTTGGGGGCCTAGGCTCCCACACATTGTTTCTTATTTTGTTCTCTTCTTTACCAGTGGCTACGCTTCAACTTTTCCAAGCCTAAACTTCCACATGTTGGAATTCATCTTCTCCCGAAGCCTAGGCTTCCAATTTTCCAAGCTTAGGTCTCCACTCGCTATTTTTTTTTTATCGCTACTTCCAAACTTGATTTTTGCTTGTTGACTTACAAAACAAAGTCAATAATGAGTAGTTAAACCATAAAATTTTCCTAATACACATAATTAACACTAATAACCCTACAAAATAGATGATTAGAAAACAACTTATCAAAATCATAGTAAGGTGAATGGTTGTAGATATTACTGCACAATATCACCAAGAGCTTGTATAATTATTCTGCTATTCTTTTGAAAAACCTTTAGTTGGACATCCAAGAGTTGATTCATGCTAGATCATCCAACATTTCTTATCAAGGTCCTAAGCTCCCAACCTTTACTTGTATGTATTAAAATTGTTTTGCATTTGTAGAATGAATGTTGGAGGTCGCAACTAGACAAATGAGCGTGCAAATAGATGTATATGGACAAAAGAAGAAGAAGAGACTCTACTAAGGGTTATGGAAGAAATTGTTACAACTGGTGGTCGTGTTAATTGTGGTTCATTCAAAGCTAGAATGTTTAAGGTTATGGAATCACGTCTGACAAATGTTCTACCAAATTGGGGTTTGAGAGCTAACCTACATATTGAATCAAAAGTGAAGACTTAGAAAAAAGATTATTGAGTGGTATATCACATGTTAAATACCAGTGGGTTTGGTTGGAACTATAACATTTCAATCCAGAAAAGGACAAAAAAAGGACACGATTGATATTTTGAGAAAAGTCTACTGATAAAAAATAAAAAAGGACATAGTTGGTATTATTTAAAAAGAATTTTCTCGAGATATATCTTGAGAAAGGATATAATTTGTATTTCTTGAAAAGAATATTCTCGAGCAACAGACGAGACGATAAATAAATAAAAAATTTAAGGGCATTTTGGGAAAGTGTTAAAAAGTTCATATTATAAATAGGGGGGGTTATTTTCAGATTTCATTCAAACTTTTCAAAACTCTTCTCTTTTAAGATTTTCGATATTTTCGAGAAAAACTCAAGGAATTACTGTTTTACTACACATTTCTAGGTGGGGAGGAACCTATGGTTTGTGCATTCTAGTCTTTTCATTAAAAGTTTATATTCATTCTATGGTTATGCACGCAACTTTACTTTCACTAGTAAAATGTTATTTGGGTTGGAAGTTGGCCCTTGCGGAATGCTAGACGTAACTTATTTGGGGTTGGAAGCTGACCGTTGTTGGATTGCTAAATGCAACTTATTTGGGTTGGAAGTTGACCCTTGCGGAATGCTAGACGCAACTTATTTGGGGTTGGAAGCTGACCCTTGATGGATTGCTAAATGCAGCTTATTTGGGTTGAAAGTTGGCCCTTGCGAAATGCTAGATGCAACTTATTTTGGTTGGAAGCTGACCCTTGCAGGATTGCTAAATGTAGCTTATTATTTCAGTTTTCATAAACATATGCATATGTGTGCAATTGTTGTTGTTATACTGTGTATATTCCTGTTTGAATATTTATTTTGATGATTTGCTTAAAGTGTGGAAACCCGCTAAGGGACCCACTGGACATAAGCTCACCCCTTAAATTTTATCTCTAGGAAATTAGTGTCAAGAGAGAAGAAAAAGAGGATGAAGAATAGATGAAAGAAAGGTGGGAAGTAAGCAACATAGAATGTATATTTGTCGATATACTTGCATAAGCCGACCGTATATGTATAAAGGTTGAAATGTGTTCGACACTAGTGTGTTAGTTTTAGTTAAAACATGTAAAATTTAGTATATGTGAAGATGACATTGGTGTACTATAAAAAACAAGTCATATAATAAAATAAGGTTTGTTTTGGAAGTACAACAGTTGTAACCTAAAAATTTCTCTTGTTGTTATTTACCATCAAATCCCTAATTAGAGGGATTTTAAAATGAGAGAATTTTTGGGGTGTGACAGGAACAGTGAGAGAAAGTGTGTTGAAGTTGACAACAATGAAGCATGGTATTCATATGTAGAGGTAATATTAATTTACATATTTTTACTGAAATATATGTTAATGATGTGTTATTTATTTCCTATTATATGTTCATTTTTATTGTAGCACCATAAATTGGCAAAATGGTAGAGAAATAAACTTTTTCATCTTTATGAAAGGTTGACTTACATTTTTGGAAAAGATCGTGCTACAAGAAAATCAACATATACTCCAGAGAACCTAGCAGCAGATGTGGGGGTGGATGATGATTACGATAATGAATTTGAGATGTTTGGAAGCTCTTCTCCAATGTCAGTTAATCAAACTAATTCTAACCAACCAATGTGTCCAGCTTCAACTCAGCCCTTGACCAAAAAAGGCCCAGATCCGGAGATCTAATAGTTCGTAGTATGGATAATTTTACAAGTGCGATGAAGGATGATATTGAGAAGTCGAATGAAGTGTTGGTCAAACTTTGTCAGGTATTTGCAGAAAAGAAGATGAATGATAATCAAATTCTACCAAATGATTTAAAGAAGATGCAACTTTCTATCTCGGATCTGTTGGCCCAGATGTGTCTGAGAGGGGGGTGAATTGGATACGTAGCAGATTTTAATCTTTCTTTAAAATGTATGAAATATTGAAAGCATATTAAATAAGTATGGTAAATCAAGCATGATAATAGTAAGACACACAAGATTTTAAAGTGGTTCGGCCTTGCCTACATCCATTACTTGACCTCCTCAGTTAGGATTTGTCCAAACTCCACTAAGGATCTTCTTACGGGTGAAGACCAAACCGTTACACTTCTAAATTTTCGGGCTTGAGAATAACCGTTTCTCAACTCTCGGGTGTGAGAATGACCGTTACAACTTGAGCAACACTTGCTCTAAACCAGTGACTATCCAGTCACAAAAACCAAGGTACAAGATGAGATATGATTCCATTTACTTAGAATCAAAGTGATACTTACAAAGCTTTGGATTGAACATTTTGTTACCTCAAATTCAGCAAAATATGTATGATGAAGTTCAACTGAAAACTAGTTTAAAAAGCTTTCATCTTCTTCAAAGGATTATTTGAAAAGATATAGATGAAGATCAACTAATCTAGAAGACTTAATGTATTTCAAAAAGATCGAGAGTTTAAAGTAGTGAGTAGAAGACTAACTTCCAAAAGTTTTGCACAAGTGAAAACTATTAAATATTTTGAAACATATTTTCAGTTTTCGTATTTGATAGTTATTTTTTATCTGCTCCAAGGCAACATATATATAGAAACAACAGTGGCGCAATGAACTTGAAGTAATTTTGGCGCACAAAGTTATTTTAAAAACAACAAACACATTCTTTCCCAAAAAGGATTTGATTCAGTCTGTGCAACTACGACAACAACACCTGAATCTTCTGATAAAGTATTTGAACATTCTGAAAAGTTTTGCTCAGTTCTAAAATAGTTTCTTAGGAAAGGTACAGGTGTCACACACTAGTACACAGCACACCGCAGTGTCTAGTACCCCCGGGATGTGATGGGTACCTCATACAGAGCGTACCCCAGCCATTACGATCCATAATATTGTTATACCTCAATACACAAGCCGCACACAGCGTCTAGTATCCCCGAGGTTTTTTGTCCACACTATTCACTATTCATGAATAGTGTAGGGCCTCCCCCAGATTCGAACTCACAACCTATAGTTTGAATCCGAACTCTGAGTAGCCACTGAGCCAATGGTTCAGTGGCTACTCAGATTGCGAAATCAAACCTTAAGAGGTTTCGAGTTCGAATCTGGGGGAGGCCCTGCACTATTCATCAGTGAATAGTGTGGACAAAATGATCCCGGGGGTACTAGACGCTGCGGTGTGCTGTGTACTGGGATGTGACAATATTATGTGGTATGTAACGGCTGGGGTACGCTCGGTATGAGGTACCCATCACATCCCGGGGGTACTAGACACTGCGGTGTGCTGTGTACTGGGGTGTGATAGCAGGTGTCAGCTTTGTGACAGTGTTGGATTAGCGTCCTGATTGGTCAATCAGTGTCCTCGCACATAATCTCAACTTTGTTCTTTTGTTCCTTGAGGGCACTCATGGACCATAAGCGTCCTGCTGAACTGAGAAGCGAGGGCACTACAAAGAATGTAAGCGTCCTGACTTACTTAACGAATAAAGATGACAAAAGCTGTGAGGGCGCTAATCAAAAGTTAGCATCCTGACACGTTTAGAACAAGTAAAACATAAGGGCGTTGCTAAGGTTATGAGCGTCCTGATGTTTTTAACGTGTTTGAATTCGTAAAACGATAAGTGCGCTGCGTCCTGAGAGTTACTAAGTTAGTTCTTAAGTGAGGGCGCTTCTGTTTAAGTAACGTCCTAAGATTTTTCCAACGTATAACTGTCAGCGTCCTTAAAGGTTTAAATCATTAAAAACTCAAAAAATAGTCAACGAGCTAATATTGAATTAGCGTCTTGAAAAATTCATTGGTTGACTCAATGAGGACGTTACTGATGAAGTAAGCGTCCTGATAGATATGAACGTTTCAACCTTAAACTCTATCAGCGTCCTAATGTTTCATCAGCGTCCTGACTTACCAAGTCTAGGAGGGCGCTGTTGAGACAATATTAGCGTCCTGAAAGACATATTAGCGTCTTGATGGACACTTAAAAATAATTTTGATTTTTTATTTAAAACTCGATAAACACGATTAAAGTCTTGGTATTTTCGGATCAAATCAAACATAGAAAATTCAATTGTAAATGATCAAAATTTAACTCGACTAAATCATGCAATCATGTATATTGCTGAATCATATGATAATAGACGTTCTACAATCTAAACTCACTCTAATCCTAAAAAATATGTCTTCAAACGATCATGGCCTTCAAATAGATCTTTATAGCACTTTCACCATGCATCATTGATTCTTCGAAACCTTCACGTAAGATTAGACGTGTTATGCATACAATATTATTATAAACAAAATGTGATTTGTAATCATCAAAATATCCTTTATATAAGGAACATACTCTTGTAAGGGACATGAGGATAATTGGTTCAACAGGATCAAGTACGTGTTATGCAAAAGTGTGTTATGCAAAAGTTCATGCATAAACCAGAAGTTGCAAAAACATTTAAGGCAGAACAAAATGAGGAAGAGAAGATGCAGTTTGTTGCAACAATTCTTAGTGGTGCATTTGATGACTGATAGACTTGATGATTATGAAGTATTGCATTATTTTATTATGATACATGATGGTGAAAAGTTTTTAAATATACTTTACTGTATATAGGTTTTGGCTGTGGGTTGATATTTTGGTAACCATGTGATTGATGTTTTTTGTTGATACTATACATCAACTTTTGACAAATTAATATATATATAGTTAATTGAAGGATTACAATTTTACATAATATTATAATCTCTAATTAACAATGTATTAAAGTTGGTATGATGCATATAAAATAATATAATATAATATATCTTTCTTTCTTTTTTTGTATATAATATACACACTGTGTTTGTGGAAACTGTTTTTAAATATTAAATATTGTTGTTTTGTTACTAATGAAATTTCTTAAATTAAATTAAAAAAGTTAATTTAATTTTATTCCTTAACTAGTCCGTGGTCATATGCATTGCACGCGAATAAAAGAGGTTGATAGTTATAAAAAAAAAAGAGAGGAGGTTTGTCTTATATTTACTAACACATGTTTGACTTTATATATAATACATATTTAAGTTAATTTAATTTTATTCCTTAATTTAAAAACTTAAATTAAGTTTTGAACTCTTCAATTTAAAACTTAATTTGATTTTATTCCTTAAAAATATTTTTACAAAATCATTTTGTAATCAATATTAATTTGTTATTAATTTAAAATTAATAATGAGAGGTTATGTAAAATAATTTTAAATGGAATTAATATTTTTTAAGAATATTTTAAAAAATTTAAATATTTTTATTTTAAAGAAAAATTAAGTTTTTAAAAAAATTTAATTACTTTTCATTTCAATTTTAAACATACCAAAGACTTTATTTTTAATTTTATCTTATGTTGTACCAAACACCTGATCACTCTATTTTTAATCTTATCCTATTCTATCATATCTAATTTAATTAAATTTCATAAAAATAATCTTATTCTACACATCAAACAAGCTCTAAATGTAAAAAAATAAATATTATTTTAATATTTTTCTTTAAAAATTAGGTCTATTTTCATTATCCTACTTAAATTTAGGTAATTTGGTTTAATGTCTTGTCTAAAAAGGTTTGGTGGAGATCCAAACCTGCAGTTCAAAGAGATCCACGTGGACCATTTACCAACTACACACTTGACAATATTCTATTGGTTCCAAAGCTATAAGACGCCATATTAATAACCACCATGAAGCAGACACAAGAAAGTTGCAGCAGCAGAAGAGAAAAAAAATGGCGAACGAAGCAGCTCTGCAAGTCGGAGAAGAGAAGACGAACTCAGAAAGCATCGAGGTCTCGGGATTGCAATTCGCCTACGATGGCCAGCCTCCGCTCTTCGCCAATTTCAATCTCAACGTCTCTCCTGGCTCTCGATGCCTTCTCGTTGGCGCCAATGGGGCCGGTTCGTGCATTTCGATCCAATTCTCTGATTAGTTTTTGCCCTAGATTCTTCTGAGTTTGCGTTTGTGTTAGAAAGTTCTGATCTTTACAGATTCAGGTGAAAGTGTTTGAGTATGAGATATCTTATGATGGTTTTGAGATACTTGTTTTGGTGATTGAAATAGCTTGATTTATTGAATTTCTTGGTAAAATTAGGGATTTAGTGGGGGAGGGAATTGTTTTCTTTTTCTGTGTTTCAATAATGGTTCAGAATTTAATTTTTTTGGTAGTAGGAAAGAACCTTTCTGAATTTTAAATTTTTTTAAGGAGTCTCTTATGAATTATTTGAAATAGAAGGAGGGCGCGATTGTGCGAATTACTTATTTGTTTAGTTAGTATTAAGTAACTTACCTTTGCATTGTTCTTTCTCCATTGAAGTGAATCGATTCCTAGTCTGCATTTTCTAAGATGTTGTTATTCAGAGTGCAGTGTTACTGGGCACGAATATCGCAATGACCAAATATCCATAATCTAAACTGGCAGATTTGGTTGATGAGTGTCTGTTAGCTCATTTTCTAGTTATATGGTGTGTTTATATGACTCGGGTATTAAAAACATTGGTTTAGAGCAAGGTCCGACCATTTGACATTCTTGAATTCATCTAATAGAAATTTGGAACTTAGTCATAAAGGTGGTGTTATTAATTATAATTAGGTGGAGATAAAGGCTACATACATTGTCCCTCTGACTTTGCAGTGGCGAGATCCTTGTGCATGGCTACGTCTTTTAGGTCTGCATAAATTAGTTTAAAACCATCAAATTGAACCAGGTCAAACTAATTGGTTAGGTTTATTCAGATTTATAAAATCAATAAGTTAAGTTTTCAGTTTTGGTATATAGAAATAATTGGTAAGGTTTGATAGCTTCCTAAACTTATTTGAATCGAAGTAAATGAGCCAAAGGTAAATTGGTTTTTATTATATAATTGAATTTTTTAATACTATGCTTATTTAATATTAATTTTAAAATTTTAGTCTAATGCTTATGTTTTAATAAGTTTAAAAGGTTTTTTTAAGCATAATAATTATAGGATTGGGGTTAAAATAGAAGCTAACATAAACTTGTAGTACTAAATTAAATCAAATCATTTCAACATTCGAACCTATCAAATCAAACTGATTTGAACTGAGTTTTTTAGGTCAGGTTAGGGTACAATTGGTTTGGTTATGAAATTTCCAAACCTTGGGTTTTTGGCACAAAACCAAATCAACTAACAGATGCAGACCCCTAATTGTAATATATTCTTAAAAAATGCATTATGAATATTTATGAGTTTTGGCCTCTTCTTTTTCTATTTAAAATTTTTATATGTTTAGATACTTAGGTTTTTTTAAAATTTCCCTATCGGATTCCTTTTCCTTATGCTCTCACTTTCTCCTTTACAATCACAAGTGTCTTGCAGGTTTTAAAGGATCTTGACTTTGATTTAGGTTCATGTGATTCTTTCTTTATGTTGCAAAAATGAAAAGTTTAATTTATGACACATAGACTTAAATATCATGGAATTGTCTTTTAAATGTAACTGCACAATTAAGTAAATATATCTTGCGAAAATACATTTAAAAGATGATTAAAAAAATGGTTCATTTCATGAGGAAGGCATGCTTGATGATGTTATTTAGATGTGATATATTATTATTGTGATAATGTTCAAGAAAATGTATGTCAAGAAGTTATGAGAATACAATTTATTGCCACTTGAACCTTTATGTATCATTTCAAGATTTTACACCATTTTAATGAGGCCAGTGTAAGCTCTGAGACATAACCCTCAAATGCTTTTCAGGTTTTAGAACACTGACAATTATAATCTGGCCATGTTAATTTTTAAGTAAATTATTGACAATTGACATTTAAACTTGTTGGCCATGCCCTAAGGGCAAAATTCGGGTTGTGTTGTACTATTTTCCCTACCATTAATTCATCATTTATGATATCTTTCAGATTTATAAATGATGTTTGCCACTGCATATAACTTATTTTGTATTCAATAAGTTCAAGCTATTTCCTTCATTTGGTTAATTGGGTCACCGTACAACTTCCCTTGGATAAAGGAGACTTGGGCATTGGTTATCTTGTCCAGAGGAACACGGTTTTAGCAGCCAAGTAGTTGTGGAGATTTTCTGAGGAGAATGATGCCCTTTGGTCTAAGATTGTTTGAACTTCAAAGTAATTACAGTTCGTTTGAGGTTGGTAGAGACATTGGGGTTGATCTATGCACTACTTTCGCAGCCCTTGGAAATTCATTGCCTCCCTTAATCCCATTTTTAGTCATCATATTTCTCCAGTGGTAGGCGATGGCAGGTTATTTCGCTTTTGGGAGGATACTTGGATAGGATCTTCTCCTCTTTCTGTTCTTTATTCTCGTCTTGTTCATCTATCTCTTTTGCATAATCAGCCGATCATCTCTTTCATTTCTTCAGATCCTTTCTCTTTTCCTTTGTCTTGGAATTTTCATTTCCTTCGACCTCCCTGCTTCCATGCTCTCGATGACTTCAATAGCCTTCTCAATCTATTGTCTACGGTCCATTTTACAGAGTCTCCTGATCATTTTCTGTGGTCTTTAGACTACTCGGGCCATTACTCTTGCAAATCTTTCCTATCCTATTTAATTGATGATAGTTCCCTACTCCCTTCTCCTTTGTTTTCCTCCATTTGGGATGCTAATATTCCTTCAAAGGTTAAGTTTTTTGGATGGTTAATGATTCATAGGAAATTACCTACTAACGACCTCTTACAACGACGTTTCCCTCAGTCTTGCCTTTCCCCATCGGTTTGCTCATTATGTCTCAAGGATGTTGAGACAGTTGATCACATGTTTTGTATGTCTTTCTTTTCTGTTGTAGCTACTTGAGTACTGCTGGTACTCTTCCTTAGGTTGTACTCTTTCCTTTTATTAATACATGTTATTTTGTTTCTTTTCAAAAGATAAGTTCAAGCTATTTCACATCCCTTCCTCCTGAAAATAATATTTTATTCAATTTTTGCGCAGGGAAGACCACTTTGTTGAAGATTCTTGCTGGCAAGCATATGGTAGGTGGAAGAGATGTGGTACGGGTGTTGAGCTGCTCTGCGTTTCATGACACACAACTTGTATGTGGTGGTGACCTAGCTTATTTGGGAGGCTCCTGGAGTAAAACAATTGGTTCTGCGGTGAGTACTTTTCTCTCTTCTCTCTCTCTCTCTCTCTCTCTCTCTCTCCCTCTCTTTCTTTTCTGTAACTTATAGATTTATAATACACTGCAGAATTTTATTTATTGATGATATCCTTGCATGATAAAGAAGGAAAATGTAACAATTCAATAGTGAGTAGTCTGTTGTTGGTACAGAATTAGAGTGACTGGTTGATTGAGTCTTAAGCTGTTCTATAGAGACTTATCAAAGCCATTGCTTCTACTGCCATAGCTATGCGTATAAAAGCTAGTTTACAACGTGACATGTGTTGTGCATAAACTAATGTGTTTTCTTTTCTTCTTGTACATTGCGTACAACCTTTTTGCTTGCTTTTATGCTAGATTAGATGATTTACTGGCGCAGATCGGAATGATCTGCAGGTGTTTTGATTACTAAAATCTTAGCCTTGTCCTGTTCATTGCTTGTGTTCATTGGCTGCAACATGTCATGTGGGGTGTTCGACTATAGTTCTAATCCAATTCACCTGTATACTTATGTGGACTGAACCAAGTAGCATGATGCGTGTTTGCAGTAGGTTGGCTCTTTTTTACACCCTTAAAGCAGATAATCATGCATCTACTTGTCTCTTGTTTTGTATGATGAACTTGGGCTGATCCTTTGAGCAAATTCACTATAAAGGAAAGATCCCCACCTTATAACGAACATCCAATGTTATTCATATTCATCATGATTGTCAAATCATCATTTTTGTTTTTGTGATGAACTTTCTGATGCTAGTTACATGCTCACTATGGAAGTGCTTAATAATATTGCAAGTATTGTTATTGGAGTTGTGTTTCTTTCTTTTTTTGTAAGAATCCAGGAAATATACTCATCAAAGGCTACTGTATGTTTTCCACATTTTCTTGGTGTGATGCAAAGATTTTGTTGCATGATCATTAGTGTTATTTTGTATATAACTTTTGTTCTTCTACATTTTCCATCTCTTTGAAGTTAATTAGAACTCTAGTTAATATCTAGGTTAATTGTTAAGATAAGAGAGTCTAAAATCTTAAAAGATAAAATCAAAATGAGAGGGTTAGAGTAGCCCAATTGGAGATGAAATGAGAGAGAATTGATTAGAAGTAGTTTGGACATATACAACAAAGACCATTTGATATGGTGATTAGGAAGAATGAGATATTAAATATTACAAGTAACAATAAAGGAAGAGAAAGACTTAAAATTACATGGCATAGAATTTAAAAACACATTATCACTTGCTATATAACATAGGATTTGGTTGTTGAAAGAAAGGATTGAAATAAGTGGATTTACGCAACTGGACCCTTGTAGTTGGAAAAAGGTTTTATGGAGTTGTGTTGAGCTTGGTTAAGTAACGACAAATGGTTGTATCTGGAGGATATTTGTAGAAGCAAATATGAGGAGCAAGGTTGTCAATGATACAATAGCACTCCCGCTTATATGGCACCAAGGAGGACAAACCACCCTTTTGTTTAAGCAATTTATCTACTTTGAGGTGGGATTCGCAGGATGTTAGAAAACTCAGGCATTCAATAATGAATGGCAACAAGATGATGCTTTAGTTAATGTGATTTTTTTTCTAAGTAGTCATGTAGGAAATTGAATTCATGGTTAAATAGGTTCTTGAGAAAGGAAATTTATACTTTGTAAGGTTAAATAGGTTCTTGAGAGAGGAAATTTATACTCTATTCACCATTTACAGATCCATTAACAATCTTTAGGTTTAAAGAAACAAATTCGGAAAAAAAATAAATCAGAGAATAAACCAAAATATCTATAGAGTTTTATAGAAGGCTAGGATCCTCACTTCACGGATCCAAAATACCACTGGAGAGCTGAAAAGTCTAGCAAAAATTATGTATTTATCACAAGAAAATTGTTAGAATTGCATCATTTGGAAGACTTAAGAATGGGCTTTTTCAAAGTAGGACCAAATATAAAGTTAAAATCCCTTAAAAAAATTACAAAAAAAGGCCTTCAAGTACTATAGAAATGAAAATAGCCTGGACGACAAATACTCTTTTTCAATTAAATGTGTATTCAACTGATTGGTCAACTTTTGGAACCCAGGAAAGAACTTAGGCCATACCATAGCTTTATTTCTTCTATTATGATGTCTTAGGCTTACAGTGTTCTCCCTCAAGGTTGGCAAGGCTCAACCAGTAGTGGAATTTTTTGCCATTGCCTCTTTCACCATTCTCTATATCTCTTTCTTTCCCCCTCCCCATTTAAATCTTCTCCTTCTAAGCAGGCAATGCCTGACAAACCTGAGTAGTTGAATTCTATGATGAGTCTCTCTCTTCCTTGTCATTCTTTTCTTCTTATCTACTATCCTTCCCTTCTCAAAAAATATTTGCTAACACTGTATGATTTTACGTCTAGCACTTCTATATTTTTCTTGCCCACAGTTGCTTTGAGATTAAATTGGTGTTGGGCAGCTCAAGGAAATGTACCTTCTGAAAATATGGAAACTCTTCTTATCGGGACGGATCTTTTCAAAATTGTCGTGCCTTGTTGCTTGTGACTCAAATTTCTCAATATCATTTTGTAAATTAATGATGCCTTTTTTTGCCTCCTCCCTCTGCTCTCTGTCCTTTGCAGTGGGGAGTTTTAAACCATTGCTGGGATCGTCCTTCATTGAGTTGCTCTCTCTCACTGTCTCACCCACACACACCTTTCTCTTTCTCCCTTTACTCCCCTTCTCTTCAAGGTTTAGGGTTTATTTACATGTCTACAAACATTGCTATTTCTAAAAAAGTATTCTTTTTGAACAATGACATAAGTGCTTCTCAGGCTCTAAATGCATGAATGTATCCTAGTGTGTCCTAACTCAACCTATGAGACGAGATAATCAAGCATATTTAAAATGGTCATCTCTCCGAACCTGAAGCTAACAAAATTTTGGTTTCTTCTATAGAAATCATGAACTTCGCGACCATATTACAGATTTTAATTTGCAAAATGCTGATGCAAATTTTTGCTTGATGAATTATGCATTTGTATGGCATTGGAAGTGTTGTAACATAAATTGCTAGTGGAGGAATACCTTGAATAGAATGTACTCTAATTTGCTTCTTTTTTTTTTCCCTTCAATTTTGGATGAGGAAATACCATCACTTGAGACTAAAATTTTGAAGAACAAGATTGTTTGGCATAATAACTAACAGGTTAGAATGCATAATATATACCTGATTTTTCTAAGAATAGGTTCAAAAAATGAAAGCTTTTTGTACTTTGTTCCCCATTAAATTGTTAAAATTGGATTTAATTCCTTGTGGCTTAGTGTCTTAGGCCGGAATGGACCAATAGGTCCAATACTGACCTATTATAAAATTGAAGAATTTATTAAACATTCAACATAAATCCATCACATTCATGTCACGTTGTCATTACAAATATTCGGCTTTTAATCTAGACCATTGATCTTGCCATTTTTTGGTAGATTGGCTTAAGATATTCCAATAAAAGCGACTAAGCTCAATGAAATGAAAATTGCGGGATACTTGATTTCAAAAATATATTACCAACTATGACAACTATGAAAGGTCTATGGAGAAAAAAAGGCTGAATAGTAAAAAAATGAACCAAGTTCATTATGTTATATGGGTAATTTGATGGTCATCTGCTGGTTGTAAATTTTGTAATGGCTTTTTTTTTTTTCAAAATGATGGTTGTTCCTGTTGGTTGTAATGGCTTTTCTTTTTGGAGTTGTTTCTTATAGCATTACCAATGTACAAAAGCATAGTTATTTAAATACTTGATTTTTGGGAAAAATAAAAAGAGAACAACTTTGAAGGGCAAGCCTTAGGCGCAACAATTGAGGTTGCTCCACTGTGACCTGAAGTTCATGGTTTGAATTCAAAAATAGCCTCTTCGATGTGGGGGTAGGCTACGGACATTGTCCTTTCTCTAGAACTCAAAATTGAAGGAGCCTCGTGCACTGGATATGGCTACGCCCCTTTTTATAAAAAGAGAACAATTTTCTAATCATAATAGTGGCCCTGTTTTATTTAAAGTCAAGCACCCATCAAATTATTTGTGTTGGCTGCGTACATAATAATTTTTTGAGTGGGGCATTTAATTACATGATGTTGTTATATCTCCATTATAACAGATTGCCTCATAAATTATGGTTCAAAGTCAAAATAAGTCTCTGTTTGTAAAAACAAATTCTTGTAATGCAATAAGAAACTTTTACAGTAAATATCTTCATTTTATTCTAATTTGATTGGCCATAAATTCTTCTGCAACTCACTTTATAGTCTCACATATCTGCGCATCATCTAAATAATACTTTGGCTTGGCATATTTTCAGGGAGAAGTTCCACTCCAAGGAGATTTCTCTGCTGAGCACATGATCTTTGGAGGTATGTGTTCTTTCTATTTTATGAACTATTGGATACTGATTGATGTCACTAGTTTTGAAAAAATTGGATTAGTATGAACCAAAGAAGTACGAGTGTACAACTACCTTAGCGTCAACTATGTGTGGGTTCTTGGAAGTAAGCGTTGAAGTATGAAGACCATTAAGTAATTTATTTCCTATTAAGGACGTAAGACACAAGGCCCCACCCACTGCTATTATTCTTAAGAACAAATTTCAGGAGGAAGGTGTTATTACTTTCCTTTTCAGTTGTTAGCTCCTGTCTTTGTGTAGCTGTTTTTTTGTCCATCACATTCGGTAGAGTACTGTTGCAAAAATCATTAGCTTGCCTTAAATATAGTTCAATGTTTCCTATCAATCATCCCAGTGGCCAAAGTCAAGGAAAGAGCAAATAGCAGCTTACCCAATATAATCTTGATGGCAAACCTTGTTTGATGATTGAGATTCTATATAAGAAAATTTGATGATTGAGATTCTACAAAATTTTCTTATAATAAACTATTGCACCCTTTCTTTCTTGTTCTAAAATTTAACAGTTGAAGCGATTGATCCTATGAGGAGAGAAAAGCTCATTGAGCTACTTGATATTGATCTTCAGTGGCGAATGCATAAAGTATCAGATGGGCAGCGACGTAGAGTCCAAATATGCATGGGTCTTCTTCATCCATTCAAGGTAGCTATCCTTTGTCTCCCTCAAAGTCTATAAGCCATTCATCTTAGAGGGTCTATGTATGTTAGTGCGTCGAGATTTTTGCATGACTTTGCCTGGTCTATTGGAAATGCACTCTACTTCTCTCCACCTCTCGGGCAGATGTTGTTCCCACCTACTTTTGCCTGGCCAAGCTTCGTCTAGCTCCTAAAGTATTAATATTTATGTTCACTTGATATGCCATAGTTGGGCCTCCACCTAACAACTATAGTTTTTAGGTGAAATGACAATATAACGTGGTACTAGAGCTTTGATCCTAGAGGCCTTGTGTTCAAACTTCCTGACAAGTATTTGGTTATATGTTTCATCTTCTCCCCATATTATAAATCTGGTCTACTTCCCGTCATGCATGTGTAGAGGAGTATTATATCTATTTTCGGTTAATTTATGGTTTCACAATATCTGACACTAACAGCATATCTTTTCGGTTTAGTGGTTATCTTAGATGAAGTTCCTATTTTAGGCAGCCTATTCACACCTTAAGTATTTATGTTAGATGGCATTTGAGTTTTTGTGCAAATATTATCATAATCTTTTTGGATGAGGAAATTTCCAATTCCACTTGAAGTCTATTTTGGTAGGCTACTTCCTGTATCAAGTAAGGAAACTTTTTGTTTTTACCATCTTACTGCTGATATATGCTTTTTAGTTGCTACTCATGATGGTATTTTGTTGATATATTGATATGTTTGTACTCAACTCAACTCAACGAAGCCTTTTCCCAATTACATTGGGTCTACAAATCTGCTTCCTTCACTCCATGTTATCATAGGCTAAGTCTTAAATTAAAAGAAGTTAAATCTTTCTTAATTATCTTTGTTCATGTTATTTTAAGTCTTCCTTTACCTCTATTGTTACCATCTAGTATTAATAAGCCACTCTTCCTAACTGGTGTGTCCAAAGGCCTTTGTTGCATGTATCCAAACAACCTTAATCAGTTTTCTCATTTTATCTCCAAGTGGGGCTACTCCTACCATTTCCCAAATATGCTAATTTCTAATTTTATCTTTTAAAGTTTGACCACAAATCTATCTTAGCATCCGCATTTATGTCACACTTAGTTTATTAAAATGTATTTTAATTGTTCTAACATTCTATTCTATATAACATGCCTGGCCTAATACCAACTCTATAACATTTTTCTTTTTACTTCAAAGGGATGCACCGATCATATAATACTACAAAGGCACTCTTTCACTTGACCCATCCTGCTTTAACTCTATGGTTCACATCCTCACCTATATCTCTTTCTTGATGTATCATTTGAATCCCAAATATCTGAAATTTTCACTCCTTGGTATCTTTTGACTTTCAATCTTCACTATCTCTTCATTTGTATTTTTGCTTCACTAAAAATACATTTAATGTATTTAGTCGTAGCCCTCCTAATCTTGAACCATCTAGATTCTAGGGCCTCTCTCCACCTTTAGCGTAGGATTTACTCCACATTTAGTTTCATCAATTAATACTATATCATCAACAAATAACACAAACCATGGAGTATCTTCTTAAATATGTTTAGTCAGTTCGTCCATGACTAGTGCAAAAAGGTAGGGGCTTAAGGTAGAGCCTTGGTGTAAACCTACTGTAATTAGATATTAGTTAGTCTCTCCTACTATTGATCTTACAATCATTCTTGTCCCATCATATATATCCTTTATCAGGTCAATGTAGTTAGGTATAACTCTTTTTCTTTAATATCCACCATATTATTTCTCTAGGTACTCTATCATAGGCTTTCTCTAAATCATTAAATAAAAGACCATATGAAGGTCTTTCTTCTCTCCCTGTACCTCTCCATTAATCTCCTTAATAGATAAATAACTTTCATAGTTGATCTCCTATGCATAAATCCAAATTGATTGTTTGACACCACAGTTTCAGCTCATACTCTAATTTCTAGTACTCTCTCTCACAATTTCATTGTATGACTCATCAATTTAATTCCTTTATAATTTGCACAATTTTGAAGATGTCCTTTATTTTTATATATGGGTATTGAATATTTCCAATCATCAACATTCTATTAGTTGCTACAATCCAGTTAAACAATTTAGTTACCATAAGATTCTAATTTCTCCTAGGCCCTTCCAAACTTCAATAAGAATCGCATCTGGTTCTAAAGCCTTTGCATTTTTCATCTTTCTCCAAGCATTTTTTTACCTCAAGCATGTTAATTCTATGAAAGAATTTATTTTCATTAGTTACACCTAAGTTATCAAGTCCTTGCACCTAAATTTTTTAAAACATTTTCATTCAATAATTTTTCCAAAATACGTTTTCCATCACTCTTTAATCTCAGCTTCTATTAATTACACTTACTGAACTCTTTGTGCCAAATGATTTTTATTTTTTTTAATTCATTATTTTGAATCAACAAGTGCATATTTTTGCCTATGCAAGTGAAACATGGTTGTACATTTGCGGTAACATCTGTATCATTGTCTGCATCTAGGTATATGCTTTTGTGTGCTTGTGTTTTTTTTTTTTTTTTGTTAAGGATTATGTGTTACCGGTTACTCAGTTGCTTTCTTATTTGGGTCCATGCATCTCTGTTGAGGGTTTTTTTCAGCTGTATTTTGTAAAGGTCAACCGGTCCAAATCTGATAATTGAGACCTAGATTCACACTCAGAATCTAGGTTATTTGATGCATTCATCTTTAAAAAAAAAATGTTTGTGTGGATTCATAATTTGTTGCACACTGCATATTTTAGATTGGGTAGAGAACCGTAACTTCTCTAAATGTACCTTTTTTTTTGTTTTATGTCCATTTAAGATATGCTCTCTAATCTTATCTATATGGTTCAAGAACAATCACATGTATTTTTTTTGACATATCCAAAGCTAAAATATGGTCGACTGGAATGGTCTAACTTGCTTGCATTGATCTGAGAGAGACCCCAGACCAAGGCGCTTTTGTCCACATGTTGTCTCCATAACAAAGATAATGAGAAACATCATCTTACTGTGCATCCTATTATCACAAAGACTTCATGTTTTGTTTGCTTTGTCCACAATTATTCATTGACGTTCTTGTTTGAGCATGCATTATTCTTACTCTATTAACTATGATCACCATGTTCATCATCAAACAATCCTCAGGTACTATTGCTGGATGAGGTTACAGTGGATCTAGATGTTGTTGCGAGGATGGATTTACTTGAATTCTTCAAGGAAGAATGTGATCAGGTAAGACCAAATACCCTCTTGGGCAGTATGAAATCTTGACATTAAAATCCTGATATCTTTGTCAATTACTCCAACTTAATTCGAAATGCTTGCCTTGTCTTGAAGAGAGGAGCAACTATTGTCTATGCAACACACATATTTGATGGGTTGGAGACATGGGCCACAGATTTGGCATACATCCAAGATGGCGAGTTGAAGAGATCGGTTAAGCTTTCCGATCTCCATGAATTAAAGCACGCCTCCAATTTGCTTTCGGTCATCGAATCCTGGCTCCGTTCTGAAACGAAGAATGCAAGCAAGAAACCAGTAGCCCCCTCTTCCTCTTTTTCCCAATTCATGAAGGCATCTCCCTTTGATAACTCTCCTTTTAGATCATCTAGGCACATGGCTTACTACCGTTAAATTTTTTTCTTTTTCTTTATTTATTTATTTTTAATCTTCATTGTCATGAGCATAAAATGTGTTTTGAGCCCAAATTCCTCCTGCCTATCTTTAAATTGTTCAAAATGCAGGTTTTCTAGTTAATATATTTTGCCCTTTAGAACTATTTCTTATCCTGATTTTGAGATGGATATAATTCAGTTCAGATAATGAGATGTATTTTGGAAATGTCACAATATTTGATACTGCGTTGATTGAATAATAATATTGTTTGAGAAAAAGAGATTGATTATATATTCGTACTTGAAATGGGCATAGCAGGGATCTGCTCCATACAAGGGTAAACATAGAGCCCATTCCAACTTAGAAAGATGTTTTCTATTGAAAAGAAAATGGGAGTTTCAAAATCAGTTTTTATTATGTTTTTCCATCTTTCCAAAATATTTACAGTGAGAAAATTCTATTTTCTCTATGAAAACTTTTTCACCCGTTTAACACACCTTAAAATATAGAGCTTACAACATCTCTAATGCTCATATGGATTGTATTTTAAAAAAAAAAATTGTCATGTTTAATGTTAAGGGATTTACTTTTTACGTGCATAAAATATTATTTGAAAGACAATTAAGTTAAAAAATATTTTTCAATACTTTTATTTAAAATACACAATGTTAAAAGATTAATTTTTTACATGGCATAAATTGAATGGTTGTCAGCAATAGAAGGTTGTCAACATGACCATCTATAAGAGCATCTTCAATGCAAATGTGAATTGTAAAAAAATTAATTGTTACGTAGAATAAATGAATATTGTGTAAATTTTTTTTTTTCAATGCAACTATTGACATTCAATGTCAAGCTGAGTTTGTAAAAAAAAATAGAGGTTGTCAATATGACCGTCTACTTTTAGACGGTCTGACAACCATCTATTGCTAACTCATCAAATTACTATAACTATACTATTAAAAAAAAAAATTAACACCTCATCAAAATATGTACAATTCATGGAAGCATTGGAGACCACTTTTTACTTGATTGTTTATGAAGTTTAATTTTATGTCATGTAGGAAGTAAGTCTTTTGACATTGATGACATGACATTTTTTTTTTAAAATACAGTCCACTTGTGCATTGAAGATGCTTTAAGTAGATGATCATGTTAACAACCTCTACTTTTTTTTTGCCACCTTACAATGAATGGTGATAATTGCATTGAAGAAGTATATTTTAATTCAATGTCTATTTATCTTATGTGGCAATTATTTTTTTCACAATTCACAATAGCATTGGAGATGCTTTTATGTGAACTCATGAACATCCTTTAACACATGCATGAGCAAGCAAGTGAAAGAGAAGAGAATTTAAAAACTCTTTTCAAAACTTTTGAAATGTTAACAAAATTTAATTTTTTTGGAAAAAAGACAAATCCTTCTACGATTAGTTTTATGCTTTAACTATTGACAAATCTCAAGTAGAAAGAATTTATAATATTGACTAAAGGTGTTTACGGGTTGGTTTGGTCAAATATTAATCCAATTCAATTAAATAGGGTTAAAAAAAAAAAAACCTAACTCAATCCGACAAACCCCTTAAACCCCAATCCAATGACTTGTGGTTGGTTTGGGTCCATTGCCATCGAATTCGTTGGTCCCCAAGAAAATTCATCTCCTGACTTAAACTGAAGACGATAATCGTCTATTTGCTGGCCATTTTGTTGATCTTGTGGTGTCATTGCCATGACAAACAATTTCTTATCTCTTTACATTACCTTTCTATTGTTGCATCCCACTGTCACTCAAAGAGGGTTTAAATAATTTATGTAATCACTCCACAAAGCTCAACTAACGTTATCCCTCTCTCCAATGTTTAATCAGTTGTCTCTTTTCAAAATCTCTTGACATTAGTCGAATTTGTTTAAAGTTATCTGGAGCAACAAAATATTTTACAACCTTCAAAAAAATTATTGGCATTTGTGCTATAATCACCATGAGCAACATAATAATGTACAAGCATTGAAAACTTCTTGCCTTAAATAATGAGCTACCACATTTTCTAGTTAAAAAAAATAACCCATCTGTCTAGATATAAAAATAAAAACTGTCAACTTCTATTGATAATTTTATTTGTTATTAATATTCATACATTTATTGCATGATATAATTTTTTTTTAAACAAAGGAGAAAGTGAGAACACCCAAAAAGGTCATATCAAGTGATGAATTTCCAATATTACACCAAAAAAGCCACTACTGCACATCTCAATTATTTGTTTTATCATTTATTTTATTACTTTGCTTTTGCTACAGGTTTTTTTTTTTTTTGGCCTTTACAATTTGTCTTCAACCCAACTTACGATTTTACTTCATTTGATTTCTTCAACCTCCACAGAGACTACTTTAATAAATATTAGCAAAACTTATTTATAGATACACTTTTTTTAATAATTATGAAAAATATTAAATTATATCAGTGTTTTTTTTTTAAACAATGTCATTATAATATAAAAAACATTAAAAAAATTCAATAATGACTTTCGATGTATGAATAATATATTTACATGTATTGTTATTAAAATGATGTATCGCCAACAATGCTCTCCAATTTCTTTATATACGTTGTTGTTCTACTATGTCTATTAATAAAATTTTATTCTAGAATTACTTCACTATTACTTAATCCAAAAGCTTTCATGATCGCAATTGACATCTTTGTCGATCGTGACAAGGATATGGATCAATCACACTTAAATGTTCTTTTCAGCATCAATTATATTTTTATCTACACAGGCTTGTGAGATATGCGTCCTTGAAGACTTTAAGATCAAGAAGTAGAGTGTTTATGGAATGATGTTGTAAGTACGGGTGTCAATGGATTGGTTCAAACCGTGAAATCAAACCGAGTTGAATCGATATGTTTGGTTTGGTTTTTTAATAAGTTCGGTTTGGTTTAGGTTTGAAAAAATATAAACCGATAAGTTTGGTTTAGATTGCGGTGTGAGACTTTAAAAATCTATCTAAATCGAACTGAACTGATTCTAAAAATTAAAACTATTAATATTTATTTTTAATGTCTATGATTCTTTTATGATATAAATATTCTCATTAAAAAATTATATAATCATCTTTATATAATAAAGGTAGTTTTCAAGTTTTTTAAATATGCATTAAAAAAGTTAAAATTACCTTATGTATATACATATATAATTGATTATTTTAATTTATTTAATGTATGTACATGTAAAACTTCAAACTGATCAATCCAAATCGAACCAAACTGATTATGTTAGGTTCGGTTCGGTTCGGTTTGGTAATTCGAAATAAACCGATTAAGCTAAATCGAACCAAAATCAATTATATTTGGTTTGATTTAGATTTGAGCATTAAACCAATTTAAATCGAACCGTTACACCCCTAGTTGTAAGTCAACAATTCTAACTTTGAAACCCTTTCTCTAACATTATGACAAACATAAAAAACCAGCTATTCAAGCAAAAGAAGCCTCGAAGCCAGCTATTCAAGCAAATGAAGCCCAGTGAACAATTTTTCATGAATTCCTTTACCAATGCTTACATCCTCAACACAAAAAATAATGTTGTCCTCCAAATCGCTCTACAATTTGGTAATTTGTATTATCATAAGGTATGTATCAACTTAAGTGCTTATATTATCTTTACCTTCTTATGTATATATAATGAACATCTATATAAGTCTATCTTGATATAAATAAATAATTTGATAAATGTTCTTACAATCATTGTTGTTTAATTATAAGCATACATCGTAAATATATAAGCAATATAATTATAATTAGTACTTTTAAAACATGTAAAAATAGAAGCTTAACAATAATAAAATTTGAAGAATTCTAGACTTTGATACTTTTGCAAATTTTTTCCTTCTTTGCTTTTTTTCTCTTTTGTTTTTTTAGCGGAGAAATTATTTTCTTTTATGTTATGATAATAAAATGCTTGAATATGTAATCCCGTAGACAATCCATCATAACTTTCTTACGTCTAATCAATGAGTTTTAATTATGTTTTAATCTGCTTTGTTTTTAAACTAACAATAACATGTCAACTTTGGTTCTCTCCCATGGGGTGAGAGTTTTTGTCCTCCGAGTGTGAGTCTCGTTCTACCTTATGGTAGTTTTTTTCGTCGAGTGCTTTTTCGTTTCAATTTTCTCGCTAATGGAGGGAGAGGTGGAAGATCTTTGGAAAACTCTTTCGATTACGGTAGATGAAACCGAGGTGGTTGAACTGGACCAAGCTTCTTCAAAAGAGGATATAGATGATCTTCATCTTTGTCTGTATGCAAAAATCCTCACCTCAAGAAGGATCAACAAGAAGGCATTCAAAAGAATTATGAAGTAGGCATGGTCGCCAAGTAGGAAAATGTCCATTGTTGATATAGGCGATGATGTCTTCCTTGTCCATTTCAGACATGCCATTGATCGAAGAAGGGTGCTTGCGAATGAACCGTGGAATTTCGATAATTCATTGGTTACTTTGGCCGAGGTCTCAGGCAAAACTAGAGCGAGTGAAGAGAAGATAATAAAAGTTAAACTATGAGTTCATGCTTTCAACCTCCCGCTCATAAACATGAATAGGGGGAATGGGGAAAAAATCGGGAATGCCATAGGAAGCTTTATCGAGATGAGGGATGACAATGAAGAGAAGTTTTGGGGGAGATCTCTTGGGATAAGGGTGTTGATTGATATGGTCAAACCTTTAAGGAGGGGGATCAAAGTGAAGTTGGTGAAGGATGAGCAACCAGTGTGGATCGACCTGAAATATGAGAAGCTTCCGGCTTTCTGCTATATTTGTGGACTGGTTGACCATACCATGAGAAGTTGTGGGTTGAATGAGTGCAGGAACCCAAATCAGAAACTATACTATGGCAGCTGGCTGAGATACCAAACCGTAGGGGGAAGGCGGTACCAAGAAGGGCGGAACGAGGAAAATGCACTAAAAACGGTGGCCAAACCATGTTTGAAATGCAGAAACTCCCGGGATGTAGCGAGCTCCAGCCACAAACTGAAGATACTGAAATCAGAGGTACAACAAACTGAAGATACTGAAATCTCGGCGCATGTCAGAAAATCGGGAGTGGTTGCATCAAATAGTGGAGACGTGCTTGCCAAGGAAAGTAATGGAAGAAATGATGAAACTTTTAGTAAAATCTCAAAAGCTGATTCCAAAGATATGATTATGACAAGTGACAATGCCCAAGACAACATGCAGGTGACTACTTTTATGGTGGTAAAGTGTAAAGATATGGAAGATACCCATTACCCATTGAATCAAGCAAAGGTGAGGGCTAACGTCTCTTTGGAGGCACGTGGGACCTTTGGTGATGACACAATATGCAAAAAAATTGCTGAAAAATACAATGAAACGGTACACGTGGAATGAGGTGAGGAGGCTTTTACCATGCAGAAGAAAGGAAAAGTCGTCATGGATGATAATCGTAGCTCTTCTACAGGAACTAAGGATACGAAGGCAAAGGGGATGGAGACACAAGATAGTGGTGCCTTGAATGACAACTGTAGAAAAACTGATATAGATGTCACTCATCACATCACTACCGCTAATGGTGAAACTTTAAAAAAATCGAGATATGAGAAGAGAAAGGAGGAGGATGCCCTATTACCTGGCAAAAATAATGAAAATGATGATAAATGCTGCAAGAAGAGAGATAGAGAGTCAATAACAGTAGATGATAAGATATCGGCGAGGCCCGGACAACGGCCTCGCCGGACACAATGAATATCCTAAGCTGGAATGTCCGGGGGCTTGGGAACCCCCGAACATTTCGAGACCTACGCACGGTGGTGCAGAAATAAGATCCTGTGATTGTGTTCCTCATGGAAACAAGATTGTCTGCAAATAATGTTGAGAGACTACGAGCATCCCTTGACTTTGGAGGTGCGGTGGTTGGCCCGAGGTACGAAAATGGTGGTGGAATTTTATTATTGTGGAAACAGAGTATTCAAATCTCTCTTCGATCCATGTCAAAGGGGTATGTAGATGTATGGGTTGAAAAGGGGTCGGACACGAGATGGAGACTCACGGGAGTCTATGGTGAGCCTAACCATGCAAATAGACATATTTCATAGGAGCTGCTCGAAAGACTGAAAGATTATTCTTGTTCAGAGTGGTCGATCATTAGAGATTTCAACGAAATCTTATTCCTGTATGTAAAGGAAGGAGGAATCCCTCGATCTCAGGTGGCAATAGATCGATTTAGGTTGGTTTTGGAAGAGTGTGAAGTCTATAATCTGGGTTTTCATGGTCCAATGTTCACTTGGAACAACAAAAGACCTGGGAGTGCAAATATTAGGGAAAGATTAGATCGAGCTTTGTGTTCAGCCTTTTGGAAGATAAGGTTTCCAAATTCGGCATGTATGCATTTGGATTACATGACCTAAGATCATAGGCCAATCAAAATTATGAGAGAGGCTGAAATTGCTTCGCAACCCTCGGGAGGCCGACGAAAACATTTTGAGGTGTTGTGGGTGGGTGATGGTGAGGTAGAGGAGGTGATTAAAAAAACATTGAACTCCTTTATTGACTGTAGAGCAAATGAATCAGTTGTATTCAAAACTAGAAAGTGCATGTCATATCTTATTTTGTGGGGGAAGGAAAAGTATGGAAGAATTCCAAAAAAGATAGATCAGATCACGAAAGACCTCAACAAATTATATGATGGAGTGCAAGGGATCAGGGAATAGAATAACATCAAATTGTTAGAAGCAAAATTGGAAAAGCTTTTGGGGAAAGAAGAAGCCTTTTGGGGTCAAAGGGCAAAGGCAAACTAGTTAAAGCTTGGGGATAAGAACACAATTTTTTCATGCAAAGACTAAGGCAAAGCAGAAGAAAAATGAGATTAGAAAACTAAAAAATGAGGCAGGGGTATGGCATAGGGATGAAAACAAAATCCGTCAAACTCTGATTAGCTACTTCGCTGACCTGTTCACTTCGGCGGAGCCGACCATTGGCAAGATTGAAGATGCATTATCAGGGATTGAGAGAGTGGTTTCAGAGGAGATGAACTAGCAGTTGAGTGCTCCATTTTCTCCCAGGGAGGTAAAAGAAGCTTTATTTTCAATGGCTCCCCTCAAGAGTTCCGGACCTGATGGTCTTACTGCTCAATTTTTTAAAAAATATTGGGACATTGTAGGGGAGTCCATTTGTAATGCTTGCCTATTTTGTCTAAATGAAAATGGAAACATTGGTAAATTCAATTAGACTTATATCACACTTATCCCAAAGGTTAAGAAACCGGCCAGCCCAAGTGACTTTAGACCTATTAGTCTTTGCAATGTGATTTGCAAAATTATGGCCAAAATGGTTGCTAATCGTTTGGAACCAATTCTCCCCCAAGTTATTTCTAAGAATCAAAGTGCCTCCCTACAAGGCAGATTGATCACTGACAATATAATTTTTGCCTTTGAACACCTGCACCATTTGAAAAATCTTAGATCGGGGTCGAATGGTTATGTAGCTATAAAATTAGACATGAGTAAGGCCTATGACATGGTGGAATGGACATACCTCAAGAAAATTATGATCAAGATGGGATTCTCAATGCCCTGGACCGACTTAATAATGAGATGTGTTTCATCTGTCTCATTCTCAGTTGTCATCAATGGTCGTGCCTATGGATATATTAGGCCTTCCAGAGGTTTGAGATAGGGTGACCCTTATCCCCATACCTGTTTTTAATCTGTGATGAAGATTTTTCAGCCATTCTCAGGAAAGCCGAGAGAACTGGGATCTTAGAGGGGGCGGCCCAAGGCTGTCTCATTTATTATTTGTTGACGATTCTCTGATTTTATGTAGAGCAAACTCTCCTAACTGCTATGCAATTCAATCGGCACTAAGATCATATGAGAATGCATCGGGCCAAAAAGTAAACTTCAACAAATCCTCGCTTTTCTTTAGTTCAAATGCAAACGAGGAGGTGAGGGGTTGGTTCTCTGGAAGACTTGGAATACCAAATACTGCTCATCATCCTATGTACCTGGGTCTCCCATTTTTTGGCCCTCAGAATACAATGAAAATGTTCTAGTTTGTGAAAGAAAAGTTTTGGAAATCCACGCAGCACTAGAAGTCCAAACTGTTCTCCTTAGGGGGGAAGGAAGTATTAATTAAAGTAGTTACACAGGCCCAATCAGTCTTCCCTATGAGTGTCTTTTGAATCCCAAAGACATTGTGCAATCAAATGAACTCAATTCTAGCTCGATTTTGGTGGGGGGACACTAGGGGGCATGCGAAAGTCCTTTGGAGGAAATGCGATAAACTATGTACGACAAAAGATGATGGGGGTTTGGAATTCAGATCCTTAAAGTTGTTCAACCAAGCATTACTAGCAAAGCAAGGATGGAGGATTCAGAGTAATCAAAATTCTTTTCTAACCCGAATCATCAAAGCAAAATACTTTTCAACTTCTTCCTTTTGGAAAGTAACCATAAAGAGTGGTGCATCTCAGATTTGGAGGAACATTTGATGGGTTAGGGAGGTGCTTGAGAAGGGGTGCAGATGGAGGGTTGGTAGTGGTACTGAGATAAATATGTCCAAGGACCCTTGGCTTCCCCGACCATCATTATTTAGGTTGATATCTCCCCCATCGAGGTCTTTAGACTGTCCAGTGACATCCTTTATTAACGAAGAACATTCTTGGAATGTCGAACGACTAAGTGAACACCTTCTACCTGTTGATGTTCAACAGGTTTTGAAGATACCGGTGAGCAGAAGGTGCCTTCCCGATGACATAATATGGCATTATTAAAAAAATGGGCAGTATTCAGTGAAGAGCGGGTATAGGGTTGCTATGGATTGTGATGGTAATGGTGAAAGCTCCAATAGAGGGAATTCCAAGAGATTTTTGTCTAAAGTCTGGTCCATGTGTTTACCTCCTAAAGTGAAAATCGTTTTTTTGGAAACTAACCCATAATATCATCCCTACGAAAGTTAACCTGAGGAAAAGAAGAATTGTGGATGATGCCATGTGCAACTTATGCAATGAGGATTATGAATCAACCATCCATGCAATTGCAAGGTGCACTAGGGCAATGGAGGTTTGGTCTTTTGTAGAGCCGGGAGTTGATGATAAAAATCTATTTTCTTTATTATCTGAAGGTGACCTTGGAAACTTGTTTTCTCAGCAAATATGAATGATTTGGAAAAAATCATGATCACAGCTTGGTGTATATGGAATGACAGGAACAATATACGCATGGAAGGAAATGTGGAGCTAGTTGAAATAGTGGCTGAGAGAGCTTTGTTCATCCTTAGAGAATTCCAACATCATATAGATGCCCAAGAAACCCCAAGGATTAACAGAAACCAAGTTTGGCAGCACCGTCATCGAAACCAGTTAAAAATGAACATCGATGCCAGTTTGGGTGGGAATGGGGCCATTGGCATTGGGATTGTTGTTCGGGACCATGATGAGAATATAATAGCAGCAAAAACATCTTGTGAGTTAGGGGGTTCCAATGTTATGGCTGCAGAATTAAGTGTTGTGAGATTCGGTCTTGAATTTGCACTGGAAGTAGGTGTGCCCATTGACGTTACAGAAGGAGACTCATCAAGAGTGATGGATAAGCTCAAAAGGGACAATCCTAAGATCTTGGAAATAGGTGTTCTGAATGCAAATTGCAAACACCTACTCAACCATTAGCCACGTGTTACTATTAGAGCATGTCCACGTGAATGTAATCGCATAGTTGATAGACTAAGTAGATTTGGCTTAAGTTCAAATTCTTCTCATATGTAGATTGAGGAAAATTCTCCTATTGTTGCAGGATCTTGTAGTTGAAGAAACAGTTCCTCCGTCTTCCCTTTGAATATATCACCGTTTTGTTGCAAAAATAAAAATAAAATAAATAATAACATGTTATAATGATTTCCTTTAAAAAATCATTGTAGACGAGAAATTGATAGACAATAAATATTTTGAGTTTTAGTTTTCAAAATACTTCGTCATTATAATTAATTTTTTATTACATTTGCAACAAAAAAAAAAATTACAACACTTTTAATCAGTTACACATCATGATAAAAAGTAATTATGACAATAGGTACCTGCTTGCAGGGCGGGTCTTCAAGCTAAGTATCTATTAATACGCGTACCTAGTTTCTTGTAAAATATATATATATATATATATACAAAAAAAAAAAAAAAAAATTTAGCCTCCGATTTGCACTAATGGCAAAATCGTGGTTTTATTTTATTTATCCTCTAATAATCCTGCTTTCAAAAGGACTCGGTTCCGAAATAAAGAACGAAATCTGAACCGTCGATTGCGAAGATTAAAATCCAACCGTCCGCTCTACTTTCTTCGTGTCTATCTGTAGGCCTTTCTCTTCTCGGTTTACGCGCCTCTCTGTTTCTAGGTTTTGCAGGTTGAAATGCGCTCGCGTGTTTGGGTTTCGATTTAGGGTTTAAATTTACTGAAATTTTTTGAGAGAGAGTTGTTCAATGACGATGAATGATGATTATCAATCGCAGCATATGATGTTGAATCGAAATTATGGAGTTAATTGGCCGCAGGTTCCTCTGATTCCTCCTCATGCTCCCCATCTCAAGGGGTGTTATTATGTGCGGCAAGAGTACTAGTCTTGTAGAATTGCATCTCGGGTGGTCTGCGTGGCCGATGGGTTTGAGGTTTCTGGAGGAGTTGGAGGAGGAAAACCAGAGAGCACTTGATTTTATTGAAAAAGAGAGATATGTTGAAGAGGAAGGTGGATCGAGAGAGCCTGTTGAAGTGGAGAGGCTATTGGATCGAGCGACTGCGCTGGAGCATCCAGTAAATGTTCAGGACTTGCATATTACTCAGCTAACAGAGGAGAGCTCGCGGTTGGATGAGCTATTTTTCTCGATGGAGAAAGAGTTGGGAGATTTGAGAAGAAGGTTGCTAAGGACGGAGGAAGCTGAGACTAGAGGTTTGGAAAAGGAGGAGAAGAATGAAAGGTGCGGGAATGTCGTCTGCTCAGAGAAGAGCGTCGGTGACGATGATGGCGACGGCGACTAATGCCATCGATTTGGTCCCGCATTGATGTAAGTCTCTTCTCTATATGTAGATTCCGGCAAACTAAATAGTTGACTTTAAGTTTTAGTTTTGCAATTCCGTTTATCTGACTGCTGGAGCTTCTCTGTTCTCACAACTAAATAATAAAGAATTATTTCATTAGTCCTTTTCTCTATTTTTTTGGGGCCAGTGACCAACAATGAAAATAGATATACAAACGCAAACTTTTATTGATATACAAAACTATCAATAAAAATTATAGAATGGATATGTATATATATATATACCAATAAATGTTACCCACAAAAGTTTAATACTGAAACTGACATTGAACTTCCACATGAAAGAATATACTCAACATACAAATCAGTTAAAACAGAAATTAAATTTAAAAAAGAGCAGGACGCAAGTTTAAAATGTACACTATGAACTTTTCATAAAAAATATTTAACTTACATAAAGAATCATACAAATTGTTCCAACCTCCATCTCAAAGCAACTCTTCCTTAATTCTATTGAACAACCATGACTCACATTTCCATCTTGATTATCTAAAATCTTAATTAACATGATGATGTAGGACAAAAACAGAAGGGGGGGATTGGGTTGAAAGAAAATTACAAGATTGATAGTTTTGTATTGGGAATGGTTATCGAAAATAGAGGTGAAGAGTTGGAGTAGAGAGATAAGAAGGTCTAGGAATCACTCCTAGAAAACCTTGGTATCACACCTAAGGTTGGATTGTATCACACAAACCCAATAGAGAAAAGACTCAAATCTGTAACTTTGTTCAATGCTCCAAAAGAAGATTACAATCCTATTTATAGACTCTTACAACACAAAAGATCAAGAATCATCAATGTTTCTTGGAAAACACAAACATTAAAACTCTAGGAAATCTAACAACTCCTAGGAACTCTTAAGTATTTCGTGGAAAATCTAAGAATTGCATAGAAAATCTAAAAACTCCATAGGAACACTAAAATAGTTATGACTACTATTTATTTTATCTAGGAAAACTAAGGACACTTAATACTTCTTGATCAAAGAACCAACTCTTTGACTTTCATCTTGACCAAATCCTTGGTTGGCGCAACTTCATTAATAAGGAAACCTATCAAAGGTCACAACTAGCTCCACCATCTTATAGAAAATCCCAAATCAGAATTTGTGCCTTAGAATCTTTTCTTTCTCTCCTTTGATAAACCTTTTTTTATTTTTTTCACTTGTCTACTTCACATGAACCAAACGGAACACTATTTCTAACAAAGCCAATAATCGAAGAACACGGACATGTTAGAGATTCCACGTAATTATTCGTGAAAAATCTGCAGAGGTAAGAACTCGAGCCTATCGTCTCTCCCAACGACATGGATGATATTGACCCAAAACTGTAGAACATTAGGGGTTGGAGTAGAATCTATCATTTCTTGAAAAATAAAAAGTAACTTGGATTAGAAGTTTGAAGCATTTGCATTAGATTCATGATTTGAAGCTAATTTTATCGAGAACTTATTTTGCCGCATTATTTTCCTTTTCCATGATTGCTTTACTTTTGCTAAGTACAAATCCTCTTTGCTTGATCCCCTAATTGAAGAATTCTCCTATTCTTCATGGAAAATTGGTTATTGGGGCATTTCAACAAACAAATAAAAACAAATCTCAAAATCCATCCAAAAAAACAAAGATTTAAAATACAAAATCCACATCATTCATCTGAAGTTTACAACTTTAATGTGAAATCAAACACACCCAACAATAAATAAGAAGAGAAAAGTGAAGAAATTAAGAAAAACACACCTTGGGAATGTTGATAGATGCAAATTGATAGTGGCCTGTGCCATGTGCATACCTTGAGGAGTAGGAGGGGAAGAGATTAGAAATGAAGAGACTCAATCTACAGTGTATTTTGTTCTATTTCTTATAATTGCATGATGCTTAAATTTCCCAGTTTTGAGACACTTCAACCCAAAACCAATAGATAGTGATTTACGAAAGATACGATTGATTTAACCGTTTCGGGAAGTTGCTTTTTTATACCTTAATTGGCTGAAAAACGTAAAAGGAAATAAAGTGAAACGTTGTTAAGAAGGTGGGCGAAATTTTAGGAAGTAGTTAAAAAGGAGTTCTTGTTATATAATATATGTTGTATCCCCACTATCAAGTTATCACCCTCTAAGTGTGAACAGGTTTGCCACTTATCAAGTGCGAGGAATATTTTATATCCCCACTATCAAGTTGTCTTGTTTCTCAAGTTTTGTCTCTCAAGTTGCCAAGTTGAAGAATATTTTATTGATTTTATTTTTCTATTTAAAGATGTAATCACTTGTTCTGATATCAATGGAAATCAGTGAAATGAGAGATACGAAAAAACTCTCTCCGTTTAAAAAACTTTTTCTCTGTATTTGTAGTTTCATTTTCTGGTTTTATATCGTATTATTTATAACACGTTATCAGCACGATCGTCTCCTATTCTCCGATGGTGATTTCTTCGCCTCCTCTTCTGTTCTTAGTCATCATCTTTCCATACTATTAAAACCCACCACCGAGCAAGAACAAGACGAACGAAAGAGCGAAAAAGCTCTTTGGATTAACAGAGCTCTTAATTAACGATATTTAATTGAAATTTTAAGATTCGAAAACTCTATCTGTTGTAGCTGTAGCTTCCTTCTTCTATTTCTCTAAGTCGTTGTCTCAACTCTTAACGAAAAACACTTTCAACTTTATATTATTCAAAACCACCACATAGAAAGCAAAGAAAAAGAGACAGAAGTGTTATAAGGTCACTTTCACTCAACAATGGAGCCCCGATCCTTCTTCTTCTTCATTTTCCTCTGTTTTTCCCACCGGAAAAACCAGATCTGGTTTCGGATAGAACCGATCTTCTCGCTTTCCTCTCAATTTTCTAAGGCAAAGACGTCGACATTGCAAAGTGCCAGTGGCAAGGCGTCCAGTGTAGGAAAAAAAAAAAAAGGAATGATGGGTTTGTTCTAACAAATGCCTTTTACTCCACTTTTAATTTTATATGCTTATAAGTCCCAATAGGTGCAACGCAATATGGCGTGAATTTGGGTTTGTTTTTGGAGAAAAATGATGGGGTCAAAAGCGGCGACTAAAATGAACAAATTAAAGCACTTGGATGTGTGCTAGGCCATCACATGACTGCCACTTCGTCACACTATAAAGATGTTGGTCGATTACTACTCAAAAAGGGACATCAAATTTTTTTTTTACACAATTTGTGAATGCACCCATGATCTTAGTTTTGAAAACTTCATACTGACCTGTTACATACTTAGACTTATACCAAATAACATAAAGTGGGGTCATGACACTTATATTTATATTTCTATTTCTATTGGTTTTCAAAGTCTGTAATCCCATGACCGACCCCCGTTCTTTCCCATTGTCTGTCCAACTCTAGCCCCAGAATGCTAAAAAGGTGGGGGAACAAGAATGGTCACGATAGGAAAGAGAAATGACTATGGTTATCCTTCAATTGGGAAGACTAGAAGCACGAACCAAACTCTAGTATCGAGAACATGAGCGTTGCTTTTCCTCTCCAACCAATCGAGATCGGATTCCAAGACCGGGGTAAGGGCAATACATCAGTTAAGACCTTACTCCTTTGACTGACCTTCTCGTTGCGCCTTTTCTTTAATCCTCTGGAATAAAGCAAGCACGTCTATGCTCTGGTTTAGAAGCCATTAAGGCAATGCAATTCTCTTAATAGTGAAGAGGGTTGATGCTGAGACTAGATTGGAAACTAGAGAAGGTCGAAGGTGCTTTGATGGAATTAGGACTTGACCATTTGGGTCAATTCATTTCCATAAAAGTATCTAGTCAGGCATATGAGAATGGGTCATCATATTTTTAATAGAAAATATTTTGCAAGTAGCTCATGCAACTTTATTTGGATAGTATATAATGTTTGGAAACTTATTCCTAAAAGGGATCAAATGGTGTTGTATAGTATCTGATACTATAGGGAAGACGCGCTAAGGGCAATAAGGTGAGAGAAAACTTTCAGTAAGCTTTATTTTCTTTTCCTTGATAATATGTTGTTTTATATTGTCAAAATATATGAACACATTATTTTATTCCTAGCCCAAAGCCATGTTATTATATTTTGATGACAAAAGGGGTGCAGAGAAAATATTTTATAGCTTGCTAAAAGCTATACAGAGAAAGAATATTTTCTGGCTAAAGCTGGATTAAAATGTTTATTATGATTGATTGTACTAAAAGTTGCAATATCAAAGAAACGTGAATATTGTGATCTTTGATCCAAAATTCTTATGATCGGATACACTGAAGTTGCAAGATTCGAGTTATGTATTTAAAAAAAATAAATAAAAATAAAATTGGATCAAAGATCAAAATATTCACGTTTCTTTGATATTGCAACTTCTGGTGCAATCAATCATAATAAACATTTTAATCCAGCTTTAGCCAGAAAATATTTTTTCTCTGTATAGCTTCAAGCAAGCTATAAAATATTTTTCTCTGCACCCCTTTTGTCATCAAAATATAACAACGTGGCTTTGGGCTAGGAATAAAATAATGTGTTCATATATTTTGACAATATAAAATAACATATTATCAAATAAAAGAAAATAAAGCTTACCGAAAGTTTTTTGTTACCTTATTGCCTTTAGCGCGTCTTCCCTATAGTATCAGATACAACACCATTTGATCCCTTCTAGGGATAAGTTTTCAAACATTATATACTATCCAAATAAAGTTGCATGAGTTACTTGCAAAATATTTTTTATTAAAAATATGATGACCCATTCTCATATGCCTGACTAGATACTTTTGTGGAAATGAATTGACCCAAATGGTCAAATTCGTCGGTCACGTGATTACATACTTTGAAAACCAATAGAAATATGAATATAAGTGTCATGACCCCACTTTATGTTATTTGGTATAAGTTTGAGTATGTAACAGGTCGGTATGAAGTTTTCAAAACTGAGGTCATGGGTGCATTCACAAATTGTGTAAAAAAAGAATTTGATGTCTCTTTTTGAGTAGTAATCGGCCAACGTCTTTATAGTGTGACGAAGTGGCGGTCATGTGATGGCCTAGCACACATCCAAGTGCTTTAATTTGTTCATTTTAGTCGCCACTTTTGACCCCATCATTTTTCTCCAAAAACAAACCCAAATTCACGCCATACTGCGTTGCACCTATTGGGACTTATAAGCATATAAAATTAAAAGTGGGGTAAAAAGCATTTGTTAGAAAGAAAGCTAAAGCCAAGCAAAAAAAAAATGAAACTTAAAATAATATTATCAAACCCATCATTCCTTTTTTTTTCTCTGCACTGGATGCCTTGCCACTGGCACTTTGCAACGCCGATGCCTTTGCCTCAAAGAATTGAGAGGAAAGTGAGAAGACCGGTTCTATTTGAAACAAGATTTGGTTTTTTCGGTGGGAAAAACACGGAAAAACAGAGGAAAATGAAGAAGAAGAAAGATCGAGGCTCCATTGTTGAGTGAAAGTGACCTTATAACACTTCTCTTTCTTTTTCTTTGAATAATATAAAGTTGAAAGTGCTTTTCGTTGAGAGTTGAGACAACGACGACTTAGAAAAATAGAAGAAGGAAGCTACGTCTACAACAGATTGAGCTTTCAAATCTTAAAATTTTAATTAAATATTGTTAATTAAGAGCTCTGTTAATCCAAAGAGCTTTTTCGCTCTTTCATTCTTCTTGTTCTTGCTCGGTGGTGGGTTTTAATAGTATGGAAACTTGATGAGTAAGAATAGAAGAGGAGGAGAAGAAATCACCATCGAAGAATAAGAGACGATCGTGCTGATAACGTGTTATAAATGATATGATATAAAACCAGAAAATGAAACTACAAATACAGAGAAAAAGTTTTCTAAACGGAGAAAGAGGTTTTTCGTATCTCTCATTTTATTGATATCAGAACAACTTATTACATTTTTAAATAGAAAAATGAAATCAATAAAATATTCTTCAACTTGGCAACTTGAGAGACAAAACTTGAGAAACAAGACAACTTGATAGTGGGGATATAAAATATTCCTCCCACTTGATGAGTGGCAAACCTGTTCACCCTTAGAGGGTGATAACTTGATAGTGGGAATACAACGTATATTATATACCAAAGGTTGGATTGTATCACACAAACCCAAAGAAGAAAAGATTCAAATCTGTAACTTTGTTCGATGCTTCAAAAGAAGTTTACAATCCTATTTATAAACTCTTACAACGCAAAAGATCAAGATTCATGACATACAAGCATTAAAACTCTAAGAAATCTAACAACCCCTAGAAACTCTTAAGTATTCCATAGAAAATCTAAGAAATAGTTATGACTACTAGTTATTTTATTTAGGAAATCTAAGGACACTTGATACTTCTTGGTTAAAGAACTACTCTTTGACTTTCATCTTGACCAACTACTCGGTTGCACAACTTCATTAATAAGGAAACCTATAAAAGGTCACAATTAGCTCCACCATCTTCCAGAGAATTTCCAATTAGAATTTGTGCCTTGGAATTTTTTCTTCCTCTCCTTTGATAAACTTTTTTGACTTCTGTCACTTGTCTACTTTACAAATCCGCCATAATGGGAGAAGAGCAATAAGAACAGGAGTACTATTCGTTAACAAACCGCAAGTGTACTATGTCAAGTTTTAATAGTAAAATGATGATATGACAGACATCATGAGATTGATTTATGTGTATATAAATATAAACATATATGTTCTCCCACTCAAACTAGCTAAAAGCTGATAATTTTCTCTCTTTCTTTCTCTTCTTTAACTTTGTTTTTGTTTTTGTTTTTTTTTTTGTCACAGAAGGATATGGACCCAAGGAGCTTGAGCCATGACAGCATATCAGATATGAACTCAATTACAAGTCTTTCAGGGACAACCCCCAAGAAACCCAATCTAGAGTTCACCTTGGGCAGGCCACATTGAAATCTCATCCTCTCTTCTCTATCTTTGTGGAGTTAGCTACTCATGATTTTGAAATCATTTTATACAATTTTCTGTATCCAATATTTTCAAAATCGAAAAGCACATTTGGTATGACAATTTGGAAAACATTTTTTTTTTTTTTAGACGAAATGACAAAACATCTTTACTTGAAATTTCATTTTTTGGTTGTATATATCCACCTTTTTGGATCACAAATCAAATGCAGTCTAAATTTCATGAGTTCTTTATTTTTTGGGTCAATTTAGTATTATTACAGTCTACCATTATATATATACAAATCAATCCAATCACTAATATGAAAAACAAGCAAATGTAGGCTGATTACATTGCACCCAAACATAGAGCACGAGCTTTCTTATCTCAGATATGAGGTTGAAGAGATTTGAACGCTCAATTTAATGTGAGGAGAGGTAGATGCCTAACAAATCGGAATTTTTTTACTTGAGGTCGAGACTTCTTTCATTAAATTGAAGGGAGAAATGCCAAACATCCAAGATGATAAGGTTCAATAGTTGCCACAGGTGACTTGTCATTGTTGATGCTATTGACCAAAACGTGGGAGTCGGAAAGGATCAATAAATCACACCTCTCTGCACCACAACATTCCAAAGCATGCCGAACAGCTAAAGCTTCTGCCATTAGAATAGAATCAGTCTTCAGAAATAGCCAAACTTGTTCAGCTTAATTTATATGATTACTATATCTATTACTTGATTGTGTGAAGTTACTTGATTGTCTCATCCATGGAACTGACTTGTATCAAATTTATTTATTTTTCTTTCTAAGTTGTCTTTTGTTCTCTGTTTCTTACAAAGGCTAAGTTGATGGATGTCAAGTTTCTCAGCTTATATGAATTTTATATATCTTTGTTTGTTGTAATCTATGAACTTGAGTCTAATGGATCTCGACAATTCATCTAGAATCTCTAGTTTGTATTTTTGCTATAACCATATTCATATTTGTATCTTAAATAAGATATTGAGTACCACTTGTTTAGTACAAAATCATCAATGTTGAACTGTTGACACTCCAAAATATAGAATGTAGATACTAGGATCTGCTTTTGATACATTCAAATCATTGAATGTCTTTTTTTTTCTTTTTTTTTTTCTTTCTAAAAAAGGATTCTTCCATCTATTCATACTCCCCTATGTCATTAACCTCAACTGGAGAATCTCTTCCATGTGTTACATTTGGCCATGATATGCAAGCAAATGCTGGACATTAAACAAGTGATAATGTTAGTCCTAGTTTTGTACATCATTTGTCGCCCATTCTTTCATTATTGATTGTGCATTTCTATTTTCTTCATCAATGCAAAACACTCACTAGCTATGTTACATGGACTCGAGTATGGGTGTCGTATACGGGTACATATTTTGAAGTTCGATTCATTTATTTTTCAATTCTGGAATATGGAGACTCGGCCATATTACATGTTTTTTTTTTCTTCCTTTTTTTTACTCATTTTTTTTTGTGCTTTCTCTTAAGTAAATTTTATTTATTAGTCATTATCATTTTTTATGCTTTCTCTTCTTTTCATTTGAGAGTATACAAGTATCGGATACAAGTAAAGAGTCCGAATAACATAACTCACTAGTATGCAACAGTTTGTGTAAGTTTTATAAAATCTTGACCCAACCCAAATCTATTAATTTATGAATTTCTAAATTCAATTTTAATCAGTTTGATACATAAACCCAATCCAACCTAGTCCATAAGATTCAGGTTGGTGGGGTTATTGAGTTTGTTGGATGAACACCCCTACGATCAATTAGTATTAAACTTCACATTATTTTGGTCTTTGATTTGAATATCACATTTGGTGAGCGCCAAAAATTTGTATACTTAAAGACGATTTACTTTTTGAAGAATGCTCATTATTAAATAAATAGAGAGGAGGCTACTAACTAGCATGTGAATTTTAAAAGTTTCATAATCGAATAATATTGCGCACCTATTTACACACACACAACACATCCTCACACACCACTTTCATTTCTTATTTTCTTCTACACACACACAACACATCCTCATACACCACTTTCATTTCTTATTTTCTTTAATCAATCTCTAAAATGCTTGAGATTTTCTTAGATAATTAATATGAGGGGGAAATCTTTGAAGGGCTTCAGCAAAACAAGTGTATAAAAAATTATAAGAAATTTGTTTTTCTTACTTTTCTATGCAAGAAATAACAAATGATTTTTTTTATTTTTTAATTTTCTGATTTTTTTATTTCTTAGATGCTATTTTTTTAAATGCAAATAACATTTAATCTGTAAAAAGAAAAGAGTAAAGTAGCATTTAGTGTTTAAAGAGATTAAGATAAGAAGTCAAAGGTTTTAATGCAGTAAGAGAAATAGAAAAAGTAGACGACTGTAATAAGATAAATAACATGATAAGAAAGGCGGAAGCATAAAATACACCTTGCTCAGAATCTTGTGTTGACCAAGGAAGGAAGAATAGAGGAGAAAAATAAAATTTAGGCATAAAAATGAGATGAAGGGCAGAAGAAGCAAGGATAGGATTGGAGAGGAAAATAAAATCTAGGTATAAATGATAAGTTAAAGGGTAAAATAGATACAAAACTTAGGCCATTGAAAAGAACAAATTCTCTCTTTTATAATAGTTATAGATATAGAAATAATAAAGTATAATAGATAATATTTTATAATAACCAAAAGTCTATTAATACATTTTTATCCTTGGTAATTGGGTACCTTTTCTTTTCCTCCCATCCGGACTATGCTTGCTTTTAAAAACAGACATAAAAACTTTTTCATACCCAGCTCGGCTACAAGTAACGAATTTTCATACCCGCTTATAATCGGGTCGGACGATACCGGGCAAACGGGTTCGGACACCAATTGTCACCCTACAAAATATGGAGAAATTATACCCAATCGTATTTTAAGACCCAAACCCATTTGATGATAGGCACATGCTATACGCTAATCTAACTGACTCAGGTCAGGTCCAACCTAAACCCTAGATATATTTCCCATTTATAAAGTAAATATTTCTTATGACCAGTTGACTATTGTAACTAGGTCTTAACTAATAGCTGGTGGAGATGACTTCTTTGCTCCTCCTCCATGCCCTCTTCTCAACCAATTTCAAATCACATTGCCACCTTGTTCGTGAACCGCAAGCCCACGGTGTCAAGTTATAATGTATCAATGAGAATTAGATTATCGTCCTTAAGGATCGATTAACTCTCACTAATTATCATAATTAATAACCTTAAATTTATCTAGATAATTAATATTAAAAAGAAATTAAATTAAAAACACAGCAATTAAACTAGAAAATAACAAGTAATCAAAATTGAGAGAAAATCAATAAAGAGAAATCCTAACGGTTCAACTTCACCTAACCTTCAACTATGTCTTTTATAAATATTTATTATTAATATATTCTCCTAGTTTATAAGTTAAAAATCCTCAAATCTCTAACTTCTTTTCTTGAGTGCCAAGTTAGAACATATTTACATGAATTAATTTTGACCTCTCGATGAAAATTAAAATCATGCAAACTCTTTACGCTTTGTGATTTTTTCTATAACTTCAAAGAAAATTATAAATCTCTTGATTCTATATTTCTAGGTTATATTTTTCTCAATCAAATCCCAAGTTCCCTCTCTCGAGTATCGAACTCATGATCTAGAATCAATCAATTTATGGCTAGTAGATCAAAAACATTAAGAACTGAAAAATATAAATAAATTATAAAAAATCTATTAATAATAATTAAAAATAAAATCTAAGACATAACATCTAGTTAGGATCCATTTATCCTCTAGATAAACAACTTAGTTCATCATGGAAATAATAATAAAAAAAAATACAAAAAGTTTGATGAACATCATGAAAATAAACAAGAAGAAATCGAAATCTTGATCTTTAGATGTGTAGATTGCTTCATTGTCTCCAACTTCGCAATCTTTGTAGTCTTAGATCTTCTTTCTAATCTCCTTTTTCTCCTCTCTGTTATGCTCCTAAATCCTCTCTTAATGATGCATTTAAAGTTAGGAAAAAGTAGAAAAAATCCCCACGAAAATCGGATCTAAATTGAGAAAATTCAGGTCAAAATCCTACAAAAAGTAAGAGAATCGCACACCCGGCGCCATGACGCCTATTCTCTGATTTTTTCTCTTCCTCGCCACCACTCCACCGCCGCCCAACAGTGGGTGCCTAGGCGGCCAGGTTTTGGATTTTGGTGTTTTGCTTCGTATTTTGCCCGGTTTCTCGCATCTCTTCGCATAGTTTTGGATTATTTCTTCTCTCATCTTTTTAGTCACTTGTTCATCACTTCTAAAGCTCTTCAAAATCATCTCAAAATCTACAAAATCAATCATGAACTAAGTTTTAAACTCATCAATTCACGTACCTAAAGTAACATATAAAAATGCAAAATCGAAACAAACTATATCTAAATTATGACATAAAGTAACATAAAACTATAACATAAAATATACCTAAACTAAAACATAAAATGACATAAAATATAATGTAAAAGACACCTAGAAATCTACTTATCACACCTACAAATGCATGCGATGGATACATTTTTCTTCCCCCTTCAATATGGGCTGTCCATAATCCAATCAAACCTAGTTTTTCTGCCCTTGTCCATATCATTTGTGCTGTCTTCAACTTCAACTAGTGCCAACATATGGGACCCCTATGGAACTCCATTGCAATGCCCCTTAATCATAATTAAGAAACCCTAAACCACCACCAATCCCTATCTCATTTTCTCTTTATTGCTCGTCATCGAAATTAAAAAAGAAAAGAAAAAGAGAATTGATGTTTCAACGAATTGATTGTCTAAGTAGTAGTAGTAGCATATATAAGTTGGATTTCGACTTCTTGTGTGTCATGATGATCTGAAACCTAACTTCTTCGACCAACCCTTGTTTTTCATATTATTATAAATACTAAAATAACAAGAAATTTTGACTCAAAAATAGTATTGATTAGAGATGGGAGGGATTTCACGCTTAAGCGGGAATGTTAAATACATGATGCATGATTGATGGTCTTACTATATTTTGAAGCGTAATTATACGTATTAAGAGAAATAAAACTATCATTTGATGTTAAGGGCATAATGTTGATTAAGTATTTGATAATTATATGTAATGATTTGATGAGAATTTTGGGGAAATAGAATCATAAAGCCATAGCTTTAGAGACCCTTTTGCTCGTTATGTCTCATGGAACAGATGCCTTAACCTAAATTGACCTAAAGATATGGTCCCCAAGATGCCCCCAATTGTAAGGGACCTGCCCTTAACTCAAGTTGCCCTTTTATATGGTCCCTACCCTATTCTTTTTCTTTAAACTTTATCCATGAAATTGGGTTCTTTTGGGTCACACTTCTCTCATGCCTTTTCTCTGGATAAAGGCAAATGGGAGACATGAAAGGACCCTTGCCCTACATGAAAGCCTACAAGATGGTTTTGCTTCGGTGCAGGTTGCCCTGAGTAAAACTAGTTGGAGGGCACATTGAATTAATACACCTTAATTATATTTGGGTGTCTTGAAGGAGAGAGTGGTACTTTAGATTGATAAAATTGACCTTCTTATGGATCACATAAATTTGATATATGGGGGACAATTACTTTTGTTATATAATCATTGGTTTTTTATTTAGTTAACATTAAAAAAAAATTATGTCTTCATTTATTTATTTTTTCTTGCTTTTCATGCATAACAAATTAAAATGATTGGGTACCCCATAACTAATAAGTATGACAAAGGTGTTACTTTCTTATAAAGGTCATATGATTCATTGGGTAGGGAGCAAATAAAATAATCTTCATATATGTAATATATAAAACATTATAATGAGCAAAAGGGTTTCTAATTTATACTATTATAATGGCAAAAATTTACAAACTCGTTATGTTATCATTTTAATGTTTCTTTCAAAACTAACTTTGAGAATTATATTATTAATTTTTTTTTTAGTTCTAAATGTAGTTTTAACGATGTAATAGATAATATATGGTAATTTAACAATCTATTTTTTTTTTCTTGTTCCTCTCACAATCTTTTTAACTTATTGATATTTTTAAAATTTTTGCTCTTTAATTATACTATTTGATTTTATTTCCCTTTCTTTTATTTTATACAAATTGGATAGTATTACTTTTGAGTTTTACAAAAAATATATAATATATATAATTGTTTTTTAAACAAGATTATCAAAAAATTATAAATTTTAAAATTTTTGTTCTTAAATAAAAAAAAGTTATGTATAAATTATAAACTATAAATTTTAAGATTTTTTGTTCTTTTAAAATTATATATAAAATGGATAGTATATATAAAGTGATAATATTAAAGTTTGATAGATAAAAGTAGCATCAACACTTTTAAGTATTTGCATTATAATATTATGAAACTTCTTAATACTTCAAATATCAAATGTCTGAGCTTTCACAAGCCTTTTCCTAACTTTTTCATATTAGTTTTTCATTAATTTATTTATTTATTTATTTTCACTATATATCCCACTGTAATTTCTTTATTTATGATTTTCTTCTTTCTTTTCTCTTAGACCTCCTTTTCTTACATTTACATTTACATTTTCACTTTCTTTTTTAATTTGCCCCCGTTAATTAATTTTAAAAATAGATTTATATATATATTCAAATTGGTCAACTACAATCTTTTTCATTTTTTTAAATAATTATTAGTATATCTATTAACATCACATAATAATTCTCCCGTGAGAGATTTGGTCATTAACCGACTCAAAAAAAAAAAAAAAAAGCACCATCACCAGTATCAATACCATGTTTCTAGTATTTCAATAATGTATTAGTATTTATACGCCTCTAGCTATTTCGATTTAAAAGGGAAGTGAAGAGCGAACTTAATTGTATAGTATTAAAACATAAGAAAATACGACAGTTATTTTATATATTTAAAGGACATATTATCGTTAATACCTTATTAGATTATCTTAGAATTATGTATTAATGATTTAAAATAATTTAATAATATATAAATGATATATACTTTAAATATATAAAATAGATGTTGTTGTGACATAACTCAAAAACATACTTACAATAAAGAAAAAAAAATTCAAAATGGATGATGGAAGAAAGACAGGAGATGAGAAAATGCCACGTGGGCACATCATATGCATAGGAGAGATATAAAAACACAAGCACAGTGAAACACTGTAATGTGGTGATTGAGAGGCAATTATTCTTAAGGCCCCCCTTGCCTTGCGTTACGCCTTCTTTGCTTGCTGCCTCCGCGTTTTTCTTTTTAATTAATACACCCCACCCCTACACCACAACAACTCGTCTATTTCTCCTCTATTTATCGTCTCCGCCATCGCGCTTCCTTCAATTTCTCGTACAAAATGTCAACTTGCTATTAATGTTTGCTCGGATTTGCACTCTCCGTCCCTCTTACTTAATTTGAAACTCCAACAACGACCCAAGAAGGGCTTAATACAAACCTCTCTCATGTACTAATTATTAAGGATGACAAAAAATCAGATACACACAATATATTATAGTAACACACATATAATGTGATTGTGTGGTGATTTCGTATCCTGGGCCACCAACCCCACAAGGAATGATGTGCAGGATACCGGGGCAGGACGCCCAGCGTAGACATCTCCAACCACTCTTCAACTTCCGTGAGGTGGTTGAGACCCTACGAGTCTTATCTCAAACAACGACAAAATATCAAAATGTACTAAACAAAACTACCAACCGTATTAATCATTCAAGACAAGAGATAATCTATAAAAATAAACCATAAATAAAATCATAATTTCCACGGTCCATCAAGATGGACATACACGTAAAGTCCAAAACTATAGGTACAAAAAAAAACCGTCATATGCCCACATGGTCTATCTAACAAGTCCCAACTCACCCATACTACAATGTGGTAAGTGTTATAATTATATAGTCCAAAATATAATACATTATAATTTAAAACACAGTTCAACCAAAATGCCTCTCAACTCACATTGAGGCCTTGGATTCTCTAGCCAGCAAGACCTTCAAGATATGACTACTCTTTTGCCCTTATTCGGGACAGAAGGACCTGAAAGAGAAAAATGAGGGTGAGCCAATGATGCCTAGTGAATAGAATTCAAATATGCTATCAATACTCATCAATAAATAGCATGTATGCATGTCAATGTGTAGCATGATTAAAAGCTCATAATATATAGATATCAAATATTTATAATAAGTTCGATGCAAGTAAAAGCTTATCAATTTGGATCCACATTACACATGCATTGGGGTTACTAATGTACATCTATTTCACCGTACCGTTCTCATCCCCAATCATGTTGATTTAGGGTTACTAGTGCACGTCTATTTCACCGTACCGTTCTTATCCCCAAATATTTCCTTTTTAAAACCCTCCTATGACAAGTTTAAGTCCCCCTATTAGCCAGATAGATGGGCCCAACCAAAGTCATAAGGTTTTTCAAATCAATGCATCATTCAAAACATTAGGACACATTCATGCTTTCAACATACAATATATATAAGTGACATGATGACATAAAAGATATAAACATAAATGAAGTCTACTCACAACCAAGCCTCGCGAGAGTATCTAACCACACACAGACACCAAATCGAATCAACCCAATCAAGGTCCTGAAATATTCATCAATATCCAACCATACATCAATTTCTATGCTCAATCACATAGACATTACACATCAACCCTAAATCAGCCCACATATAGACAATAGGCCTAAATCCCATCTAATCCCATCATTCAACTCAAATCACATGACTTAGGCCTCTAATGCATAGTTTTCATTCATAAACCATTCAATTAATTAAAAATATTGATTTTCAATTCCTTAGGTATAAACATGCCCAAATTGTGTCACTTGATCACAAGTAGGCCTAACCCATGATATGGTTACAACCACCAAATCAGTAGCATAATCAACCCTAATGATGCTTAATTAGACATAAATTGCATCAATTCAATGATTCTAGGCCAAAAGCATCAAAAGCCCTAAAATATGAAATTTTCCATACTTAGGCCATATTGCCTATTTACACTAGGTCACCATGTTCAGCCATGTATATCACTGATTTTGCATCATGGGTTCATCAAAAATGGCAACTAGGTCAACATAGTTGACATGCAAGCTATTTGGAAAGGTCTAAGTTCATATTCTAAATTTAGGTCTAATACAAACAACCCTACAAATTTTCCATTTAATATTTTGTTCAGACGTATCAAGCTACCAACAGAAATATTTAATCACAAAATCAACCGTACAGATTGCAGTATGTTAAGAGGCAAACCTTCTGTCCAAATATCAGCTCAATCCAATGGTGGACGGAAAAGATAAGCTTCTTTGATGAACAAGTCTCTAATCAGACAATTTCTCCTTTCTGCTGCAAATACTTGAACTCAGATGATTATAGCACACAAAATACTTAATCCACCAACATCTCAACCGCTCATAATGCATAAAAATCCAATCAAGATCTCCACCTTCTCAAATATCATATCCATCCAACGGCAAATTTAGGAGATATGTTAGTTTGATCTAAACTGCGCGAGAAATCCAGACTTTTCGACTAGCTATGTTTGGGAGGTTATATCTTTCAAACGAAAAATCCAATCAAGATCTCCACCACCAGAATATAAGATACGAACTTGCTGACAAAGTTTGAGCTCAATCTGACCATATAGCATCAAGATCCAGCTCTTTGATGAAAATGTTGCTGAGACTTCCCTTAAAGCAACTTCCTCTTTCTTTCTCTTCTTCTTTCTTTTCTCTTTTTTTTTTTTCCTTTCCCTCTACTCACCTTACTCTCTAGGACTTCCTTGGAGAAGAGGAGTGGGCATGGGACACTTGTCCACTTTCATGCACCAACTTGACATGTGTTGGAGAAGAGAAATAGGGAATGAGACACTTGTCCATTATCATGCATCAACTTGACATGTGTTGGTCTCATGCACCAACTTGACATGTGTTGGAGAAGAGAAATGGGACATGAGACACTTGTCCATTCTCATGCACCAATTTGACATGTGTTGGTCTCATACTACCCATACCAACCACATGTACTTTAACCAATCTTATGCTTGCATGTATTTTAAATGTCCAATCCATCTAATACACCAAATTTTTTATTCTCATTTATCCTTTTATTCAATCAATCCTAACCCATATCAATTCATGGTTTAATGGGCCCATGCATAAATAATAACATATGCATTATACTTTAATTTAACATGGCCCATATACAATTTATAATGCACATATTTATATACATTATCAAGCATCAAATATACAAATATTAAACAACCATCAAACAAACACCAAACATATCAAGGCAACACATAGAGTTTGGGTAAAATGCAATTGAGTTATGGGCTAGATGAAATAATTTTCGGAGCGTCACAGTTTGTCCCCGGCCTGATTTAGAAAATAGACAACAATATTCACCCATATTAGTATGTTTTAAAAATCAAATAGTCCAATTTTGTCCATACTCGTATATTTTTTTTAAAAATATGTAATAGTAAAATATATTTTTTCGATAAAAATAAATTTCATGCTAATAGTGACGAAGAACAAAGAAAAGAAAGAAGATAACTAAAAAAAAAGATCCAATAAGAAATAAAAGTAAAAACATTTAATCGAGAAACATAGACAAATTAAAATAGGAATATGTAAAATATACTCCTTGTATTAAGTAGGAATCTGCTATCCAATTTTTTGAGTCTATGTTCAAACCCGACATGACTTTTAAAATGGATACAATTTTTTATCCATACCTGGCCAAATTTTAAAATTTTTTGTCCATATCCGTTTTAAAGCGGGCAGGACGAAAGTGGACAAACGGATCCGGGCCCAATTTACCACCCTTACTAATTACCTTCAAGTTCCAATTATCTTTTTCTTGCAAAAAAATGCTATTGATAGTGCTATTATTATTACTTCTTTAAAAAATAGATATTTTCTTTATGTAATATTGTTAGAAATAAAAGTTTAAAATATAAAATAAAAACTATAATTAAAAAGAGTGAAATTAGAAACATTTAATATGAGTCTCAAAAGCTAGAAAAGTTGTAGAAAAAGTTATTTGTTTAAATTAATATAAGTAATATCTCTTAAATCATTATAATAATATTTTAAAACTAGAAATTATATTAACCGATGACTAAATTTACCGACGCGACAGTTTGACTCTGTACGTATCTTTAGATAATTTTGTCCTGATTGGTGCTTATATTTTGTTGACAATTATTTCCTCATATACAACTTTTATTTCCCAAAATAACTGCATTCTAAATTACAAAATTAACAACAAACCAACATATTCTTGGCTAGTTATCTTTAAGAGGGAGGTAAATTGGACAATTAACATATTTTAACCTTTTTTTTAAATGTAAGAAATATTGAAAGTAGATTAAATAGAGTATATAGCAAACAAACACAATAAAAGTAAAAGAGACAGTACAAACATAATTTATAGTAGTTCGGTCTCGCATACATTCACTACTTAACCTCCTCAGTTATGATTTTTCCAAATTCCAATAAGGATCTTCTTACGGGTGAAGACCAAATCGGTACACTTTCTCAACTTACGAGTCTGAAAAAAATCGTTATACTTTCTCAACTTGCGAGTGTAAGAAGAACCTTTTCTCAACTTCCTAGTGTGAGAAAAACCGTTACAACTTTGAGCAACACTTGCTCTAGCCCAATAACTAACCAGTCACTAATATCTTAATACAAGATGAGATATGATTCTCTTTACTTAGAATCAAAGTAATACTTTCAAAGCTTTGAATTGAACATTCTGTTACCACAGATTCAACAAAATATGTATGATGAGGTTCGACTGAAAATGGTTCAAAAAGCTTTTGTCTTCTTCAATGGATTTTGAAAGAATATATATGAACATCAACTAATCCAGAAGACTTAGTGTATTTCAAAATATCGTGAGTTCAAAAACAGAGTGTAGAAGACTAACTTCCAAAAGTTTTTGCACAAGTGAAAATTGTTAATACGTTTTGAATGAATTTCAGTTTTCGTATTGATAGATCGATTGTTTTGATCTGCTCTAAGGCAACATATATATAGAAATAACAGTGGCATAATGGACTTGGTGACTTTGGCACACGAAGTCATTTCAAAAACAACGAATACATTCTTTCCCGAAACAGATCGATTCAAGTCTGTGCAATTTACGACGATAGCACCTGAATCTTCTGATCTTTCATGAAAGAAGAATGTTCTGATAAAGTATTAGAACGTTTTGAATAGATTCAAAAAGTTCTGAAAAATTTTGTACAATTCTGAAAAAGTGTAAGTGTCAGAACAGTGACAGTGTTGAATTAGCGTCCTAATTTGTTAATCAACGTCCTGACACGTAACAACAAATTTTTCGTTTTATTTTTTTAAGGGCTCTCATGAACTATAAGCGTCCTGCTGAATAATGAAGTGAGGGCACTACTTAATCGTAAGCGTCCTAACTTACTTATGATTAAAATGCCTAAACTTCGTGAGAGCGCTAATCCACAATTAGCGTCCTGCCTTGTTTTAAACTATTTAAAGTCATGAGGGCGCTACTAACAAGTAACGTCCTGATATTAAAATAAAATTAAAACTATGAAAACAATCAGCGAGCTGATTCTGAATCAGGGTGTTGACAAATTCACAGGTTGACTTAAATGAGACCGCCATTGATTATAATACCTCTGGTTTACACAAAAAAAGGGCATTGCTCAAACGTTTGGGCATGGGGTCCTCTATAAAAGGGGTCCCCTTTCCCCCTTCATTCCTCACACCACAACTCTCTTCCTCTCCCTTTCTCTTTGGGTTGGTTTCTTTTACTCTTTTTGTGATTTTCTCTCTCATCTTTTGAGACTTTCTTTCTTAAAGACTCTTTGTGGTGCGAAACGATTCTCCTCGAGAGGAAGTGTCAGTTTTGAAAAGAAGTATAATTTGAAGGTGGAAACGAAACATAAGTTTGCGTGTCTTATGAATTTTTATAAAGTTTTCGTTCATTTATCATTATGTCTATTATTCACTTACGCTGCATTATTGTGTATATTGTCCATATATGTCATACTCATGCCTTAATGTTTGGAGTCCACGTATTACACTGTTACTACGTCGGATTAGCAGTCAATTTGACTAAACCAGACTTAGTCTTGTCCTCAGTAAATTTGAATAGTGAACGGGAGGCAACTTGCTGCTCTAGAAGACTTGGTATTTAAGCGGGACCTTGTGTTCCCACCTCTCGACCTGGGGACTTGTCTGGTTGGTCCTATTGAAAGCTGTTTGCTTGTATACGTGATACTGGACATCCTAACAATGCACGCGGTGATGCCGACCCTGATAAGCATCACCAGACGCTACCAAATCAGGTCTAATGTAAGTAAAGATTGGACTCGCACATATATAGTCATCATACATAAAATAAGAACCACTTAGGGACGTAAGTGGTATGTGATCTATAAATTATTTACTGATGCAATTGTGCCCACTATTATTGATGTTTTCCCTAGAGATGGTCGTGCAATGTGAACCCAGGATTACCTGGAGATGGACATTTGTACATGAACTAAGGGCGATATACGGTCACAGAGTCATTACAAGACAATGTTATGTATACTTACCTGTTAAGCTATGTTGCACTATTTATAATGCTATGTTGTGTATATTTGATGAATGATTATGATGTCCCTTTTATTAATTGTCATATTTATGAACTATTTTACCCACTGGGCAATAGCTCAACCCGTTGCTAACCATTTTACAAGAGTCTAGGGTGGATTGGGCGGAGGTGTTTTGGGCCCTCATTTTGTACCACCTTACTTATTTGCTCAATTAGTTATGGAGATTTTTAGGAGGATGTTCCCTCATTATTGGCTCTATCCCCACCCTTAACAACCACAACAACCAGTTCCCTCATTCCAGTCCAACAAGCTCCACCTGCTGCAAACGCCCAGCCCAAACAAAACTACCAAAATCAGGGACAAAGACAACAAGGAAAAGCCTACGTTGTGGCTCAGCAACCCCTTCCAGATGATAATAATGTGGAGGAAGGTACATTTATATTGTTCAATACAATGGTACATATATTATTTGATTCAGGTTCCACGCATTCTATTATATATTCTGCATTGGTAGCACAATTAGGCTTGCAACTTAAACCAACTTACTTCACAATTTATGTCTCAACACCAATAGGACATGGTACTGACATTAACAAGAAATGTTTTAGATGTGAACTTAGAATGTCAAGACAGATAATCCATACAGATCTCCTGATCATTGACATAGAAGACTTTGACATCATTCTCGGCATGGACTAGCTGACGTCGCTAAACACTAAGATCGATTGTCTAAAGAAGCAAGTCTAGATAACCTTACTTACCGAAGAAAAAGTCAATATCCAAGGCACCCAAAAATGGATACACAACTCAACTGTCTCACTCCTCAAAGTAAAACTCTGATATCTATCCATTAGTGACGACAATGAGCCACCACCACCATACTTTTTCTGTCACACCCTGGGTTGCACAGCGTGCCCCCTACCCAGGTGTGGGTGCACCCCCTCGGGGCAAACGCCAGCTATTATGGATTCATAATATTGTCCCATCCCGGTACAGCCACCGTTACACAAGGACGTCTCTTGTACACGAGATCATTTGTCCCCACTATTCATCATGAATAGTGTAGGGCCTCCCCTAAGATCGAACTCGCGACCTCCTTAAGAGATTATAATTCGCACCTTGAGTAGCCACTGAACCATTGGCTCAGTGGTTACTAGGAATGCGAAATCAGACTCCTTAAAGGAGGTCTCGAGTTCGATTCCTAGGGAGGCCCTACACTATTCATCAGTGAATAGTGGGGACAAATGATCCCGCGTACAAGAGACGTCCTTGTGTGGCGGTGGCTGTACCGGGATGGGACAATATTATGGATCCATAATGGCTGGCGTTCGCTCCGAGGGGGTGCGCTCACACCTGGGTAGGGGGCACGCTGTGTAACCCAGGGTGTGACAAAAAGACCTCATGTACTTTTTGTCAGACCCTGGGTTGCACAGCGTGCCCCCTACCTAGGTGTGGGCGCACCCCCTCGGGGGAGAATGCCATCCATTATGGATCCATAATATTGTCCCATCCCGGTACAACCACCGCCACACAAGGACGTCTCTTTTACACGGGATCATTTGTCCCTTTTATTCATCATGAATAGTATAGGGCCTCCCCCAAGATCGAACTCGCGACCTCCTTAAGAGATTAGAATTCGCACCTTGAGTAGCCACTGAACCATTGGCTCAGTGGTTACTAGGAATGCAGAATCAGACTCCTTAAGGGAGGTCTTGAGTTCGATTCCTAGGGAGGCCCTACACTATTCATTAGTGAATAGTGGGGACAAATGATCCCGTGTACAAGAGACGTCCTTGTGTGGCGGTGGTTGTACCGGGATGGGACAATATTATGGATCCATAATGGATGGCATTCTCCCCCGAGGGGGTGCGCCCACACCTAGGTAGGGGGCACGCTGTGCAACCCAGGGTCTGACAAAAAGTACATGAGGCCTTTTTGTCACACCCTGGGTTGCACAGCGTACCCCCTACCCAGGTGTGGGCGCACCCATTCGGGGCGAACGCCAGCCATTATGGATCCATAATATTGTCCCATCCCGGTACAGCCACCGTCACACAAGGACGTCTCTTGTACACGGGATCATTTGTCCCCACTATTCACTGATGAATAGTGTAGGGCCTCCCTAGGAGTCTAAACTCGAGACCTCTACTATTCACTGATGAATAGTGCAGGGCCTCCCTAGGAATCGAGCTCGAGACCTACCTTAAGGAGTCTGATTTCGCATTCCCAGTAGCTACTGAACCATTGGCTCAGTGGTTACTAGGAATGCGAAATCAGACTCCTTAAGGGAGGTCTCGAGTTCTATTCCTAGGGAGGCCCTGTACTATTCATCAATGAATAGTGGGGACAAATGATCCGGTATACAAGAGACGTCCTTGTGTGGCGGTGGCTGTACTGGGATGGGACAATATTATGGATCCATAATGGCTGGCGTTCGCCCCGAGGGGGTGCGCCCACACCTGGGTAGGGGGAACGCTGTGCAACCTAGGGTGTGACACTTTCGATATGCATGACATCGAAGTCATATATGAATTTCCAATGGTATTTCTAAACGACCTTCCTGGCCTACCCCCTGTTCGGGAATTCGACTTCGAGATCAAACTGGTACTGGGAATCGAACCCATCTCAATTCCACCATACAAAATGTCCATCGTTGAGCTGGTTGAGTTGGACAAACAACTGAAGGAATTGGAGAGTACAGGCTTCATTAGAAAAATCTCATCACCCTGGGGCACTCCAGTTTTGTTTGTTCGAAAAAAGGATGGTTTGTTACGACTTTGCATTGACTATCGCAAGTTGAATAACGTAACCATCAAGAACAAATATCCATTGCCCAAGATCGATGACTTGTTCGACCAACTTAGAAATGCTAAATACTTTTCCAAGATTGATTTACGACCTAACTATCATCAACTTCGGATCAGAGAGTTAGAGATCAAGAAAAAAACTTTCAGAACTCGGTATGGTCATTACGAGTTCTTGGTCATGCCATTCGATCTAACCAACTTACCTGCAGTGTTCATGGATTTGATGAATCGTATCGTCAGACCATATTTAGATTGATTCGTGGTGGTCTTTGTAAACGATATCTTGGTGTATTCACCAACATAAGAAGATCATAAGACACACCCGAGGATTGTCCTCCAGACCTTAAGGCACCATCAACTATATGCAAAGTTGAGTAAGTGTGAATTTTGGGCAAAGAAAGTTTAATTCCTAGGTCATGTAGTTTCAGGCAATGACATCGATGTGGATCCTTCAAATGTTGAAACAGTATTAAAGTGGAAACAACCTACCAGTGTCACTCAAATTCAGAGTTTTCTCAATTTGGCTGGCTATTACAGACGCTTCATCAAGGACTTATCCAAGATTGCTGAACCTATGACCAAACTCACTTGGAAAGACACACGATTCATCTGGAACGCAGCCTGTGAATCGTCATTCCAGGAATTGAAAAAGTGCTTTAGAACAGCACCAGTACTAATCACTCCAAGAAATGGAGTTGGATTTTCACTATACACTGACGCCTCCAAGGCTTAGGTGCAGTACTAATGCAAGATGGCCAAGTTGTTACATATGCTTCTAGACAACTAAAGATCCATGAGGGTAATTACCTGATGCACGACTTGAAATTTGTAATTGTTGTACTCGCACTGAAGTTATGATGCCACTACCTATACGGTGAGCGATTTGAGGTCTTCTATGATCACAAAAGCCTTAAGTACATCTACACTCAGAGAGACCTAAGCCTTTGCCAAAGAAGATGGTTGGAATTTTTGAAAGACTACGTCTTTCAGCTCCAATATCATTCGGGAAAAGTCAACGTTGTGGTTGATGCCCTCAGTAGAAAGTCATATGTTGATGCTTGTACCCTCAACTGCGAAATGAGAAAGTTAGCTACGGAGATGGAGGATTATAACTTACAACTCATTGAGGAAGGAAAAAGATCAAGACTCTCCCAATTAACTGCCAACTCTGAGCTTATTCAAAAAATCTCAACTACCCAAGCCAACGACCTCATGTTAATGGAGAAAAGAGAACTCATAATCAGTGGATAGGACTTTCCCCACTAGTCTTGTAACACCCCGTAGTTTTAATTAAATACATACGTTAAATTATGCATATATCGAGATGTATCATACATGTATGTTATACGTAAGAGGCAAATATATGCGTATATGAAAATACATGCTAGATTTAAGGGGTATTAGTAAATAAATAAAATTATTAATTGAAGATGATACATATGGGATCATCCAATATGGGTGCTTACAAGTTAAAAAAAATGAAATTGAATTAAAGAGTGGTTGTGACAGGTTGAGTTAGTTGGATTTAAATTGGAGCTGGACTCGAAAGCGATGGTGATTGTGTTTACGTTGGAAAGTCTTGTACTGTGAGTATATTTTCTTGATTTGGTTCTTGTATGACATTATATATATATATATGAAATGCTTGAATGTAAATATGCTATGCATATATTGTTGCATTGTGTTTTAATTTGCATTCATAAATGATTTTTTTTTAGCATTGGAGCATGTGAGACTTGCAAAGGCAAGTTGGTGTCATTTTGTTAGGAATTAGACCCGGATGAGTGTTATGCATAACCTCATTGTCAGTAGGCCTATCCTAACAAGGATTGAAGATCCTTGAAATGACTGTGAATTGAGTAATGTGAGGTCCGAGTGTAGGCTCCTTATCGGTGCATAATAAGGAGTTCGTACCCGCTCCATTACGAGAAGGAGGGAGATTGTGGATTTAGATGAAAAAGGATGCATTGTTTTCTTGAAAAATCATGAAATCTATGTTATTGACATGTATGATATATTTGTTGAATGATGCATGTGTTTAATAATTGTTTGAAATGAATTTTAATGTCATGATTCCCTAAATGCATATAATTGTCATATCAAGAGATATATTCACTGAGCTACTGGTTGCTCACTTCATTTCCTTCAATATTTCAGGTACAGAGTTAAAAGGAAAAGCACGAGAGTATATACGTGAGTTAGATTCTTATTTTGTTAATGTACGTGTATGCGAAGGAAATGGATTATGTTTTCTTTATTTTCAAATGAATATATATATCACATCCTACATATATATATTATCACATAGATGGGTGTTAAGGAAACATGGATTTTGATTTGATATTTTGGGTTATACAATGTTTGTGATGATAAAATGAGATGATCATATATATTTATCATGTGAGAATTTGATTTGTGGAATGAATGGAATGATTATATATATATATATATATATATATATATATATTGGATTTGATTTGTGGTATATCAGGAAAAAATGTGAATTGTCCATTTTATGGGGAGATGCTGTCAAAATTTCTAAAAATTTTGAGAATTTTTGTGAATGTCCGTTGAGGCTGACAGTGTATTATATACTGTATACAGTGTATAGTACAATGTGTCACGCCCCGGCCGCAGCCGCGAACGCGGGCGCACCACCACGACCTCAGCCGTGTGGCGAACGCCTAGCCATTATGGATCCATAATATTGTCCCATCTCGGCCAGCCACGCCACACAAGGACGCCGGACACCGAGATCATTTATCCCCCTGCACAATCCACAGCACAGGGAGGGCCTCCCCCAAGTTCGAACTCGCAACCTCTTCCTCATAAGGTTAGATTTCGCAACTTGAGTACCCATTGAGCCAATCGTTCGCCACACGGCTGAGGTCGAGGGGGTGCGCCCGCACCTGGGTAGGGGGCACACTGTGCAACCCGGGGTGTGACACAATGTGTCGGTCATGACGTCAGCCTACGTCAGGGGCGTCATGACAAGTCAACCTTCGATGATGGGGCAGTTTTCTACAAGAAACATCTGTGCCTACCGAACGACCCTGAGGTTCGAAAAAAAGTGCTCACCAAAATACATTGCTCGAAGTTCACTATGCATCTTGGGGGAGACAAAATGTACAAAGATGTCAAGAGACAATTTTGGTTTTCTGGGATGTAGAAGGCTATTGCAGACTTTGTTGCTCGATGTTTCTTTTGAAAACAAGTAAATGTAGAACGCACACTTCCTTTCAGCCTTCTCCAGCTTTTACCTATTCGAGAATGGAAGTGGGAGAACATAGCAATGGACTTTGTTATTGCCTTACCTCGAAATAATAAAGGACATGATGCAATTTGGGATATCATTGACAGACTTACAAAGTCTGCACACTTTTTACCAATAAAATTCAAGGATAACCCTGTCAAGCAAGTCGAATTGTATGAAAAAGAGATCGTGCGCCTTCATGGCATACCACTCACGATCGTCTCTAATCGAGACCCTCGATTCACATCAAACTTTTGGCAAAGCTTTCAAAGTAGAATGGGCTCTAAGACTACCATAAGCACAACTTTTAACCCACAGACTAACGGGCAGTCAGAGCGTTTAATCTAGATTTTAGAGGACATGTTACGAGGTTGCATACTGAACTTTCATGACGGATGGCCTAAACACTTACATTTGGCTGAATTTTCATACAACAACAGCTACCAATCCAATATTGGCATGGCACAATATGAGGCTCTTTATGGTCGCCCTTGTAGATCTTCAGTATGCTTGTTAGACATGGCAGATCGATCGCAATTGGGGATAGAACTAGTTCAAGAGACTTCTGAGAAGATCAAATTAGTAAAAGAGCAAGTTCAACTAGCACAGAGTCGACAATAGAGCTACACCGACAGGTGGAGACAACCTCTAGAGTTTGAGAAGGGGGACTATGTTTTTCTAAAAGTTTTGCTTACAAGAAGTTGCCCGAAACAATCTGGGCACTTCATCTTGGTTAAATCTCCTACCAAAACTACCAAGCAGGCGAATTCGGGCAACAACACATAAAAGCATTCCCCCACTCAATCTGCCTGCCCTGAAACGCAACAACTTGCACTGCCCTAGGTCACCATCTGTTAGGCAAATGTCGGAACCTTCTGTGAAGGAATTCGATTCCATTTGTTCTCCATTGTTTGATGATGTCAAGGATTCCACAGGCGAGAGTATATTTTTGGGACCTTACCAGCAATACCCTGATCTAATGGAAGATGACCAAGGCAATGAATCTCACAAAGACAACAATCATGACTTCATGGGCTGAAATCTCGAGGGCGAAATTCTTTTAAGGGAGGTAGAGTGTAATACCCCTGGTTTACACCAAAAAAAAAGAAAAGGCATTGCCCGAATGTTTGGGCATGGGGTTTTCTATTAAAGGGGGCCCCTTCCCCCTCTCGTTCCTCACACCACAACTCTCTTCCTCTCTCTTTCTCTTTGGGTTGGTTTCCTTCACTCTTCTTGTGATTTTCTCTCTCCTCTTTTAAGACTCTCTCTCTTAAAGACTTTTTGTGGTGCGAAGTGGTTTTCCTCGGGAGGAAGCACCAGTTTTGAAAAAAAGTACAATTTGAAGGTGGGAATGAAACATATGTTTGCGTGTCTTATGAATTTTCATAAAGTTTTCGTTCATTTATCCTTATGTCTATTATTCACTTACGCTGCATTATTGTGTATAATGTCCATACATGTCATACTCATGCCTTAATATTTGGAGTCCACATATTACACTATTACTATGCCAGATTAGCGATCAATTTGACTAAACCAGACTTAGTTTTGTCCTCAGTAACTTTGAATAGTGAATGGGAGGCAGCTTGCTGCTCTAAAAGACTTGGTATTTAAGCGAGACCTTATGTTCCCACCTCTCGACCTGTGGACTGGTATGGTTGGTCCCATTAAAAGTTGTCTGCTTGTATAGGTGATACTGGATATTCTAACAATGCACGGGGTGATGCCGACCCTGATAAACATCATTAGACGCTGCCAAATCCTGTCTAATGTAAGTGAAAACCGAACCTATACATGCATAGTCATCATACATAACATAAGAACCACCAAGGGACGTTAGTGGTCTGTGATCTATAAATTATTTACTGGTGCAATTTTTCCCACTATTATTGATGTTTCCCCTAGAAATGGACGTACAATGTGAACCTATGATCACCTGGAGATGGACATTTGTAGGTGAACTTAGGGCGATATACAGTCACAGAGTCATTACGAGATGGTGTTATGTATACTTACCTGTTTAAGCTATGTTTCACTGTTTATGATCCTATGTTGTGTATATTTGATGTATGATTATGATGCCTTCTTTATTAATTGTCATATTCACGAACTATTTTACCCACTAGGCAATAGCTCAGCCCGTTGTTAACCATTTTACAGGAGTCTAGGGTGGATTGGGTGGAGGTGTTTTGGGCTCTCATTTTGTACCACCTTACTTATTTGTTCAATTAGTTAGGGAGATTTTTAGGAGGATGTTCCCTCATTATTGGCGGTTCCAGATGTTGAACCAATTATCCTCATGTCCCTAATACAAAAGATATTTTGATGATTACAAACCACATTCTGTTTATTTTAATACTGCATACATGGCGTATCTAATCTCATTTAAAGTGTGTCAAACGAATATTCAGATACATAAATGACACAATACATTTAGGAAATTGGTATTCCAAAGGTATTACATTTGATCTGAGAAATTATGTAGACTCCGACTATGCCGGTAGTCTAACTGATAGGAAAAGTACCTCCGAATTTTGTCACTTTCTTGAAAATTCTTTATTTTTTTGGTTTTGCAAAAAGCAAAACTCAGTGGCATTATCCACGGCTGAAGCAGAATATGTTGCTGCTGGAAGTTGTTGTTCTCAGGTTCTATAAGACATCACTTTTTACGGGATCATGTGCAAAACAGGACGCTAACTGTCGAATAGCGCCATCATGATTTAAGTCGTTTAATCGTAAAGTAAGTCAAGACGCTTACGATTTAGTAGCGCCATCACTTCACTGTTCAAGAGGACGCTTATGCTTCATGAGCGCCCTCGAGGAACTAAACGACAAAGTTGATATTATGCGTCAGGACTCTAATTCAACAATGTTATTGTTATGATAATGACACTATTATAGCCTACTTTTTCAAAGCCATACAAAAACTTTTCAGAATCGTACAACAACTTTTTCAAAACTTTTTGAACGTTCTAATAATTTGTCAGAACATTCATTTTTCGTAAATGATCAAATGATTCAGGTGCTATCACTGTAATATGGACAGAGCTGAATCGATCTACTTCCGGAAAGAATGTAGTCGTTGTATTTTGAAATGACCTAGAGCGCCAAAATTCACTAAGTCTAGTGCGCCTATGTTATTTCTATATATATGTGCTGCCTTAGAGCAAAAAAACAACAAATCGATATACGAAAACTGATATTCATTCAAAAATGTTTTAACAATTTTCACTTGTGCGAAATTTTTTTGAAAGTTAGTCTACTACTCTTTGTGCTTGAACTTAGGATCATTTTGAAAGAAAAACATCAAGTATTCTGGATTGATTGATCTTCATCTTCATCATTTTCAAAATCCATTGAAGAAGACAAAAGCTCTTTGAACCTATTTTTAGCCAGACTTCATCATACATATTTTGTTGAATCTGTGGTAACAGAAGGTTCAATCCAAAGCTTTCTAAGTATCATTTTGATTATGAGTAAAGAGAATCATATCTCATCTTGTATTTAGTTTGTAGTGATTGGTTTAGTTACTGGACTAGACCAAGTGTTGCTCAAAGTTGTAACGGTCTTATCACACCTGTAAGTTGAGAAACGGTAGTTCTCACTTCCGTAAGCTGAGAAAGTGTACCGGTTTGATCTTCACTCGTAAGAAGATCCATAGTGGAGTTTGAACAAATCCTAACTAAGGAGGTTAGGTAGTGGATGTGGGCGAGGCCGAACCATTATAAATCTTGATTGCATTGTTTCTTTTACATTTATTCTATTTATTTGTCATACACTGTTTAATCTGGTTTCAATATTTCGCAAATTATTAAGAAAGGTTAAAATCTGCTAAGTGTCCAATTCACCTCCCTATTGGACATATCTGGGCCAACACCAGACCGCCTACATTCTGTACAAAATATATTTTGAAATTAATAAAAACAGACTTGTACTTGAATTGTGTACCTTCGCACTTGATAACTGTTATAATGCATTCGTACCCAGCCTGTGAGTATCCCGCCGATTTAGGCACGTTTGGGCGGGGTGTGACAAGTTGTTTGTCTAAGAAAATTAATAAAGAAAAATAAAAAAAACAACAAGAATCAGTCGTTTTTTCTAGATAATCAAGGCAGCAAAAACAAAGGCATAAAATCAATTTCTATTGCCATGTATACTTGCCTGCAAAAATAAATGCATAAAAACGTTCTAACTAAGTTCATTAAGATGAAGTATTCGTTAATAAGTAAACTCATAGAAAAGTTGTTGTACCCTTACGATCCTTGCCCAATTTTTTTAAGTTTCTCGGAAGAATCTTCCGAAGAAGGACTATGGAAAACATTGAATTTCTCGATAGCGGTTATAGCCATCTAGAAAGTCGTGAACCAAAAATCAACCATCACTACAACAAAATAAATTTTTAGCAACATAAAAATGTTGTTAAAATAAATGTTATTAAATATTTACAAGTTTTGATTATATTTAAGAAAACATTATTAAAATGATTAAAATTTTATAATTAAAATCTATTATTTAATATTATTAAAAAAGAAACACAAATTTTTATTAATTTATTATATAAAATTTAAAATATTATTAAAAATTTGTATTAGATTTTTTAAAATATTAATAAGACTAGGAAATAAATAATATTTTAGTAATGGAAAAAGAACGTTATTTTTAAATTATAATTTTTAGGAAAACAAAATCACATGTAGTACATTTTGAAATAAATAATGTTTTTTTAGATATTATCAAAACTTTTAATATTTAATGACATTTTTGTAACAACATTTATTATATTGTTAAATATTTATTTTTTGTAGTGCATTTAATGAGAAAAACAACAAGAATCAGTCGATTGTTCTTGAAAATCTTTTAAAAAAACAAAAAAAAGCTAGAATTAGTCGTTTGTTTTAAAAAATCAGTAAGAAAAAATGAAATAAACAACAAGAATCAGTTCTTTGTTTAAGAAAATCAATAAAGAAAAATGAAGAAAACAACAAGAATCAATCGTTTGTTTTAGAAATTTAAGGCATGTATACTTGATTGCAAAAATAAAGGTATAAAATCAATTTCTATTGTCGTATATGCTTGACTGCAAAAATAAACACATAAAAACGTTATAACTAAGTTCATCAAGATGTCGTATTCGTTAATAAGTAAACCCATAGAAAGTTGTTGTACCTGATAAAGTTGTTGGGATTTCCTAGCTGTTAGGATTAGGATTCCTTGTTTCTATGATATAATTCAAGTCGTGCAAATAATCTCTCCTATACTTGAGGGATAAGGATTGCTTTTCTCTTTTGACTTAGTCATGTACCATGATTCTAGGTCCTGTAAAATCGTGGGTTGTTATTTCCTTTTTTATTTCATTGTAAGGCTATTTAAACAGCCACAAGTGTTATTCAATAATTAAGTATTCTCCCAGTTCTTCTAGGATAAACAGACTTTGCACTTACAAAAGCTCTTTGTCATCTTTTGGTTCTAACATCTGGTATCAGAGCAACGTCACTGAGGCCTGATCAAAGCCTGTAACACAGTCACTAGCGTGAAAGAACAAAAGACATGGCAACCGAAAACAGCTTCGTACAACCTGCCATTTTGAGGTTTGATGGACACTATGATCACTGGAGTATGCTAATGGAGAATTTTCTACGTTCCAAAGAGTATTGGAACTTAGTGGAGACAGGGATCACTGCAGCACCAGAAGGAGCTGATTTAAGTGAAACACAGAAGAAAGTGATCGAAGATAAAAAACTGAAAGATCTAAAGGTGAAGAACTATTTGTTCTAAGCCATTGATCATTCGATCTTGGAGACAATATTGAAGAAGGATACTGCGAAGGACATATGAGATTCTTTGAAGCAGAAATATCAAGGAACAACACGTGTCAAACGTGCCCAATTGCAAGCTCTTCGTAAAGAGTTTGAAGTGCTGCATATGAAGGCTGGGGAATCAGTCAATGACTACTTTGGAAGAACTCTCATCATAGCTAACAAGATGAGGATTCATGGAGAAAGAATGGAAGATGTGATGATCATTGAGAAGATCTTGAGGTCTATGACTTCAAAATATGATTACGTTGTATGTTCAATTGAGAAATCGAATGACCTGGATACCTTGTCTATAGATGAACTTCAGAGTAGCCTGTTGGTTCATGAACAAAGAATCAGCTGGCATGTTGTTGTGGATGAACAAGCAGTGTAGCACCAGTGCCTTTAGGTGAAGTCATTTTGACCCATAGTGTACCCGTATATGTATTCATATACTTATGTGTATATGTATTTTGATGCTCGAAACACGTAAGTTCGAGTGTCTTTGCAAGATTTTATGTTATAAAGAGTGCGCATGAAGCTTCGGAACCATCGGAGACCCGTTCGACGTCAAAACATGTCGAGAACGGTGTTTTGGATCCAGTGGAGCTCTCTCCACGAAGGAAGAGATTTCTGTCACAAATTACATCAATGGGTTGATCTCCTAGATCCATGGTCCGATTGAGCTGAAATTTTTTTAGCTCATTCTTATATGATGGATTTTCATTATGAACGGTGAAGATCTTGATCGGAATTACCTACTATGAGTTATAAGACTCCAAACACTGTTTCACGGATTTTTAGATTTTCTTACGTAGTTTTGATCAAACAGTTAGATTTCAAATCCCACCGTTGGATTGAGTTGAAAGTTTACCATAATGTTGGTAACTGAATCATGCAACTTTAGAACAGTTAAGATGGTAAATTGGGGGTATGTTGCAAGATATTGACTATCTACGTGCAAGTATTGTAACAGGAAAATTGATTTTTTGATAGTTTTTGGCAACTTTTAGTTGTTGGCCCAAGCTTGTTTATTTAAGCAACCAAAACGTAATTTTAGGTTCATTTGCTCATTTCTAAGCCAGAAAAGAGAGAAAGGAGCTGGAGAGGAGAAAATGAGAGGAAAATTAGGGTTTTGTGGTTTCTTGCTCAAGAACACCTAAGGTTTGCATTTTCCTCCATTTCTTCCTTGAATCTATCTATTAGTTGCATGATAGCTTTATTTTGAGCATGAGAGTTTCATTTTGATGCATGCATTGCGATGAACCTTGGATGGGTGGAAGACCAAAGTTGGAGTTGAGTCTTGCATGTCACATATGTGTGATTAGAGAGTGTTAGGAGTACTCTAATGGTGAAATCTCCAATTTCTAGCAAGAAATTGGAAGGGTTAGTTCAAATGACCTATACTTAGTTTATGACCTTAGACTTTTTCAAAATCTTTGCATGTCAACTATGTTGACCTAGTGGCCATTGTGGATGATTCCATGTTGCAAGATCAGTAAAATTCATGGCTGAACATGGTGGCCTAGTGTAAAATTGGCAATATGGCCTATGTAAGAAAATTTCTAGATTTGGGGCTTTTGATGCTCTTGATATAAAATCTGGAAAATTATGCAATGTAGGTCTAATTGGACATGATTAGAGTTGTTTGATGATTGAATTCAGTGGGTTCTCATAATGGACACCCTAAGGTTGACTAATTTTGATCTAGGCTAAGTATTTGACATTTT